>VSMA01000001.1:4200000-4640340 GCA_009194965.1 Coniochaeta sp. 2T2.1
CTTTCGTTCCTTCGCTCCGCAGAAGCCAAATACAAGTACAAACGATCGTGAAAGACGGTCCGGTTCCGGCCTCAAACTCGCCGGGCGCTCCTCGCATCTGCCATATTCGGAGGAGTTGTTATCAGGTTCTCAATCAGATGTTCTCAATCACGCGAGAGTTGATCGCCTGCTGGAACCCGTGGTCCTGGCCTGTAAACTCGCCAAACATGGCGTCGGGCTTCGAGCTGCTGGCGTCTATCGGCTGCGCTTCATTCATCGCCTTGTTGAAGGCCGGCGTGCCGGGCATGGTCTGGTTGGCGGCGGGCAGGAAGATGACCTTGGCGTTGGCCGACTTGGCCATATTCTGCATGGCCTCGAGGTAACGAATTTGCATGGCAGGAGCGGAACTCAGGATATCAGCGGCCTGGCGCATCAGCTTGGCGGCCTCTACCTCAGCGCGCGCGGCAATGATCTTCGATTCGCCTATACGCTTGCTCTGGGCGGCCATGGAAAGCGACTCCTGCAGTTCCGTGGAGAATATGATGTCCTTGATGAGCATCGACTCGACCGCAACACCCCAGCCGGCGGCAACATCCTCAATGATCTCTCCGATGCTGGAGGCGACCTCCTCGCGGCGCTCGATGACGTCCTGGAGGACGCGGGCACCGACGACGTGGCGGAGGGTGGTCTGAGTGCGCTCGATGAGGGCCTGGCGGACGTTGGTGATGCCGAAGGCGGCCTTGTGCGGGGCGACGATGTGGTAGTAAATGACGGAAGTGAGGTGGACGGAGACGTTGTCCTTTGTCATGCAGGTCTGCTTGGGTACCTCGACGATCTGGATCTTGACGTCTACTTGCAGGAGTTTCTCACTGAGAGGGTTGATCTTGACGAGACCTGGATCGACAGCCTTGTAGAATTTGCCGAACTTGGTGACGAGGCCGACGTTGCCCTGTCCGACGTTCTTGTACGGGTTGGGGCAGCAGATGCAGCAGGGGACGGCGCCCATGGTTCCGATGATGGTGCCCAGGGCGTTGATCATGCCACCATACCAGCCCTTTGCGTCGGCATCATTACCAACTATCGCCTTTGCAAAAGTCAGCGAGACACATGGTTACAACTCTCGAAGGAAGAAACAACAGTACCTCATAGCTCTTCTGCAGATCTTCCTGGCGCGGCGGTACGACAGCTGCCATGGCGGGTTGCGGGCGAAACCCAGCACCGTTGGCGCCGTTGATGTCGTGGGCCTTGCCCTTGTTCGACGAGCTCTCGCTTGGGTCCATTGTTGAGGTGGTGGTGTTGGTTATCTGCTGCGGTGATTGTGCGGTTGAGCCAGATGATGGATGTGATGCTATGTCAGTTTGAGAGCCGAGGCGAGTATAAGTGTTGGGCCGGGACAGTTTATTTCCAGTAGACATTTCCGAGAAGATAAAGGAACGAGGGAGTGAAGACGGGGTTATTTAAACTGTTTCGCCCAGTCGAACCATGAGCTGGAAGTGTTTCCAAATCGTGCTCGTGCAAGTCCAAGCTCCCAAACAAACCAAGTACAAGCCACTTCGGGCTGTTATAGATTATGAGAGGCAAACGGGGTGACACTAACAGCTTGGCAGGGTCTGTACCACCTGACCGAGAGCTCAAAAGGACTGGGATCGAGCTCACATCGAAAGCGGGGGCAGTGGAGGCGCAGTGTGGAGGTGGAGCCTTCGCGGGTGGGGAATTTGAACCTTCAAGGTTCCATCGATCAGACCGGGCACGGAATCCCTTCTCACGATTCTGTCCTCGATGTCATTCTCTGCAGAAACCAACGCGATACGAAATACGGCAATCGATTGAGAGAGATTCGCCCCAACATCTGTATTCAATCTGGAAGGTCCCCAGCTGGGTAAACATCCTCAACGTCACGACTTCTGGCTGGTTGCGAAGGCAGCAGTTAGCATCGCCGCTCCAAGCCCCCAATCGCGTTGTGTAAGTCTTTGCTAATCCCTTCCTATTCCCTACGATCTCAATAACAGCCAAGTGGCCAAGTCACCTGCTGCGGAAAATGAGCGCGATAGGATGCATGCTTGGGCCGAGGATCAATACCTCTATGAGTCGACGAAGCTGTGCCGATATCCGGTCCATCTCCCATCTGTGCAACATCTGAGCTACATCGCCTTCGAGCTACCCCTCGCTAATCGCTGTCTTCGCTTCCAGGCTGCACGTCTCTGACGGTAACCTCGAGAGGATGTCACCCAAAGAGGGTGTGCGTGACGGAAAGGCATCCTGACCAGTCTGTGCCGCCCGGTTCTGCGGCCGACTGTCCTGTTCATCGACAGGTTCGCTCATACCTCGACCTAGGGTTCGAAAGCTTCCGCCATGTTACTCACTGTTAAAGCGGATGCTAAGCTCCCGGGCGCTATCTTCAAGGACGTCGATGACTGACACTTGTTGCACCACCGCCGGGTTGCGCTCTAGCTCCTGGGAGCTCTTCCTAGCTGCAGGCATATGCCGTCGATGACGCCGTTATTTCTGTTGAAGTGAAACCCCCGGTCGGATATTTAGCGATCCGCTCTAGCTCTCACCCCAGCGTGGAACGTGACCCCTGCACAGCCTCCCATGAGATCTCCGGTTCCCCAGTCTACCTTACCCACGCCAAGACAGGGCATATTCAACGTCCTTCAATATCCAAGCTGCTTTTTGGGTTGGCCCACCACCGTCCGCTCATGGACACGGCTCGTCAGCTGTTTATCCATGTTTGGAGAAGGTGGCGATTTGTTTGAGTGTCCTGAGCACCCTGCGATCACAGCCATCTTGTGCCTTGCATGGAACGCTTCCAGAAAGCTTCCATTTCCTGTCACATCGGGCTCATTCCGCAGATCATCATGGCGACCCTTCCCGAGGTCGGTGTTTGGAAGCAGGCTTCCTTTCCTGTCACCTAGGACTGATTCCGCAGATCATCATGCCGACCTTTCCGACGCCGGCGAGTCTCCTGACCTTCGATAGATAAGACGGAAAGTAAAGCCGATCCATTGTTATTTGCATGGGCTCATCGGACTGCGAGCTCTTCGTCCCTGGTGCTAGGAGTTCAGGCCCCCCAGGCATATTTCCCACTCAGCCACGCTCTTGCTACCACTTTCCCTTCCGGCTTACCGGATTTGCGCTTCATCATCCCATCCCATTGGGATGAAGGATAAATGATGAGCGAGATGATTTGGCAAGCGACCGCCAGCGGAACTGGGGCCTGCGGCACGGAGCTCCGTCAGTCTTGTGCCGAATGCGTATGTGCTCATCTGATGAGCATCTGTGGGCAGCATCGGCGAAAGCTGTGCCACGAGTGATGTGACATGCACATAACTTCTCTGGGTTTGTCGTGCAAAGCGGTGAGCTGCTCGCCATGTTTCCTAAGCGGCGGCCTGTACATTTTCGCGTGCACATATACTCACCGTACCTCGCGTGGACACATCAGCCACCATGGCTTCATGGACTTGTCTTCTAGGTCGAGCTCATTGCAGCTCTGCTAGAGGCTACACATCTGATTGAATCCTGCTTCTTGATAACAGGGAGTGATGTGAAACCTGCAAGGTGTTTCTTCACATAGGACTATTAACCATTAAGGAAGACTGGACGCAAAGACGAGGAGGGCCTGAGCGTAGTTCAACGAAAAGTATTGCAACGGGGTATATACCAACCACTTCCCAGCAACCATACCACTCCAGTCTAACTAATCCTCGAAACCCCCAAATTCATCCTCCCCACCAGTCTCGGCAGCCAGCTTAGCAGCAGCCTGATTCTTCCACCTAATCTCCTCAATCATCTGCTCCAGCTTCTTCTGCTCCTCCTTCTCGATCTCCGTCATGGTCCCCTGCCTCTCCGCCTCCTTCCGCCTCCTCTTCTTCTCCCTCCTCTCGACTTTCGTGTCCTCCTTCTCGTGCTTCACGCTCCACGCCGCGTTTCTTTTCCTCTTCTGCTCCTCCTGCTCCGCCCTTGTCCCGTCGCCCGCGCTGGCGGCTTTCTTGGCTTTCCACTCCGCCAGCTCAGCCTGCCGCTTTTGTTCGCGCAGTTTGTCTTTGAACGCTACCTCTTCGGTGACGATCCCCAGCCCGAGGGAGCGGTCGATGTCGAGGCCCCTGAGCTCGGGCATCTTGGGGAGCTCGAGCAGGCCCCACCCGTGCGCGAGGTCAACCCAGTCGAGGTCCTGGACGCGGAAGATGGAGTTGGCGCGGTGCTCGATGTAGCTCCGCACCCAGCTCACGAAGGCGCGCGTGCCGTTGAGAAAGATCTCGCGGTCGGCGAGGGCGAGGTTGCGGATCTTTTTCGTGGCGGCGGCGGCCTGCTCGTCGGAAACGGAGATGGCGGGCTCGAGGAGCGGGGCGATGGGTGTCTTGCGCACGTCGAGGAAGGCGACGTAGCCTTCTTCTTTGGGCTGGAGGAAGACGACGGCGAGACCGCGGCGGCCGGCGCGACCGGCGCGACCGCAGCGGTGGATGAAGTTCTTGGTGTCGCTGGGCGGGTCGATTTGAACTACAAGGTCAACTTGCGGGATGTCGAGACCGCGGGCCGCGACGTCGGTGGTGAGCAGGATGGTCGGGGAGGTGGCGGACAGGAACTTGGCGAAGTTGCGCTCGCGCACTTGCGGTTCTAGCTTGCCGTGCAGGGCGACGAGGGAGAAGCCTGGCGGGAGAATGGCTTGCAGCACGCGGGAATAGTACTTGACTGCGAAGCAGGTGGAGAAGAAGGCGATGGTGCGCTGCGGCCGGGGGTTGAGCTTGTCGAGGAGCTGGCTGAAGGCGGCCAACTTATGGCTTGCGGGCGTGATGTGGTATGTCATTTGGAGTGAAGCGGGCGTCTTCTTGTCGATGATCTCGCCGCCCTTGAGCGACTTGACGCGCACAGTAATCTTGTGCGGGTAGAGCATGCCGACACGGATAATCTCCTGCACGGCGTCGCTTACGCTGGCGGAGAAGAGGCCCGTTCGTCTCGTCTTAGGGAGGAAGCCGAGAATGCGCGAGAGGCTCTCCTTGAAGCCCATGTCTAGTAGGCGGTCTGCTTCGTCGAGGACGAGACACTCAAAAGTGCCTGATGGGGTCTTGACGTGTGGTGAGGAGAGGAGCTCGGACAACCGGCCGGGTGTGGCAATGATGAGGTTGGGTGATAATCGTAGGAATGTCCGTAGGTCGTCAGCCGCCTTTACGGTGCCGCCGACGCAGAGCTGGGGAATCACGACGATGTCAGAGGTCTCTGGGCGCTTCTCGTCGTTCTTGGCATAGGGGAGGAGGTCGGCGGACTCCTTGTGGAAGGCGAGCAGGTCGATAAGGACCTTGTGTATCTGCGTGGCCAGCTCACGGGTCGGGGATATGACGATGGCCTTGACATGGTTGCGCTTGGTGGGCTCGTCGGCTCTGAGCAGGCGCTCGACGATGGGGATGAGGTAGGCGAGCGTCTTGCCGCTACCTGTAACGGCCTGTGGAGAGAAAAGAGTTTAGTAACTACAAGAACTTCGAGCAAGGTATGGCATGCACGTCAGACATACCTCGACGACGACATCCTTGTTGCCACGGAAGAAGTCGAAAGTAGCCTTCTGGACCGGGGTCGCCTGCTGATACCCCATTGACGTTACTGCGTCGAGAATCCATTCTGCTAGCGGAGGCGTCAATGCATCCCAAGCTCGGGGAGCTTTCTTCGTAACAGCAGTGTTGGGAGCCATGGTTTGTCCTGGTTGCTGGTTCCTGTTACGATCGATGGTGTTTGATGCGATCCCCCATGTCTCAAGGAAAAAGTTCAGGCGAGCGCTTATCTTAGGTTATCTCTTATCGATAGCATCCCGCTGTGCAGGGGTAGGCTGTCTTGTGCACGGTCCACCTAGCTCAACTGGAGCACGACCGGAGTCCTCGGTTCATCCACATGCATGTCAGCTTTACTCAACTTTACCACTTCTCTTGAGGAAGTTCCCGAGGTAGAGGATGTGCTCTAGAAGTTCCGTACTATTCATATGGTGGGAGGAGCCCGAGGACTTTGAGTTACTTGGCAGGTTCATGATTTGAAGGACGGTGTCGGCCCGTGACAATGTCGAAAGTGGCTTGACTTGTGACGAAGAGCGAGGTGGCTTGAGACCTAGAATCGATCAGTGGAACCCAGCGTCATCACATGCGCCATTGGTCAAGGGTCGCGTGCACAGACAATTTCCGCCGAGTGTGCCTTGGGACTTGACAAGACACGGCCTGAATTAATTTTCCTGTCCGCTCCTCTTATGTCACCATCGCCAGACTTGCTGCTTGCCTTGTTTCGTCCCGTCACTTTCGCACAATCTTACCAGCACCAATAGAAACAGCAACTTAACATTGGCTGCCCAGTTGACGCAGGAATAAGCAACAAGAGAGGAGGAGTGAGAGTGGTTGTCAGGATTTCCCCAAAACAACTTGCAAGCCATGCGGTGGAGTCCTCACGCTCTACTGCATCACCATCCGTCAAGCTGGATTCGGTAGCGACGGACGCGGCCTCCTCCCACCGCCAACAACAACAACAAAAAACGACGACGGCAGACTGTGCCTCCTCCGGCACCGCCACCACGCGCGAATCTAGAAAAGACAGACATCTCCACTCAGCCCTCTGGCCTATTCCCATCATCAGTCTCACCCGCCGATTATTCGAAGGCGTAATCGCACCTCCGGCCTTGCCGCCCTTTTCCTGCAGCATGTCAATACCGAGCAAGCAGGCCATTCCGGCCACTCCACGCGTCATATCTCCGAGCCCAACCCCTTCCGAAATAGAGGCATCGCAGTCCTCATACGGCGGTCCAGTGACACGGTCCGCCGCAAGAAGACGTCTGACAACACCGCATCCGGTCGACGAACTGGACGAAGATGAGTCGGACAACCCTGGAACGAGGCGATCGCGGACCCGGAGCCGAAGTCCAATAGATACACGCAGGGTCCAGCGCATGGCGGCTGCAAAGAGGAAAACGAAAACCGCGACGAATCCTATTCCTGAGGAAGAACAGAAAGAAGCTGTCGCAACAAACGGCAAGCCCGTCACGAACGGCCACCTCTCGCCCTCTTCAGCCAACACCCCGACCACATCCATATTCGGTGGCGGCACCTGGTCATGGCGCGACTTCTCGCGCAGTCCAAGCCCACTGGGCCTCATCCCGATCCACCGGCACTGGCGGACCTTCGTGCACAAGCACGAGGTACCCCGCAAGCTCCTGCACGTCTCGATCGGCTTCTTCGTCATCTGGCTGTACCTCTCCGGCACGCAGACGCAGTCCGTCCCGCCTTACCTGATGGCCGCGCTGGTACCCATCGCGGCGGTGGATGTGCTCCGCCACAATTACGAGCCGTTCAACCGATTCTACGTGCGCGTGCTTGGCGCCCTGATGCGCGAGAGCGAGTTCAACGGGTACAACGGCGTCATCTTCTACCTCCTCGGGGCGTGGATCGTGCTGTACTGCTTCCCCAAGGATGTTGGCGTTATGGGCACCCTGTTGTTGAGCTGGTGCGATACCGCTGCTAGCACGTTTGGCAGGCTGTACGGGCGCTACACGCCCCGAATCAGGAGGGGTAAGAGTCTTGCCGGCTCGACGGCCGCGTTCCTGGTTGGTGTCGCGACGTCGTATTTCTTCTGGGGATGGCTTTGCCCAACCTTTGGGCCGTTCCCGGGCGACGAGAACTTTATGTTCAAGGGGATGCTGCGGTTGCCGCAGGTAGTTGTCGATGCGCTTGGCTGGAAGGAGACTTCGGCAGTCGTCTCAGGCGGCCTTGCGCTGGGCATCATGAGTCTCTGGTCTGGACTGGTAGCCTCGGTGAGCGAGGTGGTTGATGTGTTTGGGTGGGATGATAATCTGACTATCCCCGCACTCAGCGGGTTGGGCATCTGGGGTTTCCTGAAGGTGTTCGGATAGATGATGAGTCCAACTCCAGTCAGTGCTGGATGACTGCATGGGTTTGCATGGCTGGCGTTTTGGTGCGGACTGTGGAGGGACGACGTCTTGCATATAGTTCTACAGATTTGGGTTATTAGATATTCGTATTGGTGCATCAACTGCTCTTAGCTAGCTACAACTACTCCATTCATGTTAACTGGTGATCTTGTCCTGGAAGAATCAGTCCATCATCCATGTCGCTCCTTCCTTCAATGTCGATGTTGGGTCTGTGCTCCTGCCCGATCTGTTGTCTAATTATGAATTCGTTAGCGTTAATCGCTGTTTCCCACTGGTTACCTTAACAATTTCCGGTCGCGTCACAGTCGCGCTCGGAATTTCCTCCTTTTCCGCTCTTCTCGTTCAACAGCTTGCAGTTCGAAAGTTCCGTTGACACAACATGCTTCCATCGTTTTTGTACGACGTCTATGTTCCCGACTTGCATTTCGTTCGCATTTCTTGTCCAACACCGCTTGACTCAGATACTTGACACGAACCGCTCCCGCGCTGCAGCTCCGTGACCGTTCGTCTGCAACGCCACGCAGTTCCGGCGTTGAGATACAACAGGAGCTAGGAGATGACGAGTGGCCGCGGCGAGTTGAAAGGGTCTCTGATTTATTGCGCTCTAGGTCCTTCCGATGACTATATGGCACCTAGCGAATTGCATTCCCTTTTGGTCCAGTCCCTCAAGACTGTCAAGAGCCGTTTAGTCGAACGCGCACCTTCAGCCTATGTGGCCCGTCTTCACATTTTGCTATTTCTTTTATATTCAACCCCCTTTTCTGCTGATTCCGAGGTAGCATCCCATCCTTGGCCTCTGCCTCCCTCTCCTTTTCGAATCGGGAACTGGCGTGCGGGTCACGGCTGATGTGTTGTCCACGACATTTCGTCCCGGCCTTGCATCTTGCCTGCATGTTCTGCATACATATCTGCATTGTCGTTTGGCACCACATACAACGCCTTTTCACTGGCACACTCACACTCCTTCACTCCCTCCACTCCATCCACTCGTTCCTTCTGTTACACCGGAGGTCTAACGGGCGGACAAGCGTTCGCTTCGCTTCTGGCTAGACTCTTGGCTGTTTCCTTTCACCGCAAGAGTTCAGACCCTGTGATGTAATCGGCCGGGACACGGGGAGGTGGGCTTCACGACGAGTTATGTATACAAGGGGGGGATTCACCCAGTTATGCAGTGTTGAGGCAGCTAGGCAAGCTAGCTTCGATGTTCGACTGGGTCCTGGTCGATGGCTGCTTTACTTAGTGGCCAGTCACTGACCCCGTTTTGGAGGAAGACTACATCTCGTTGGCTGGCGAGGACTGGCGGCCTCTCTGCCTCTGGGCTGCTTCGCATGCCGTTGAGGCCATGCCCCTCTCTCCGCCCTATGTGCTTCCGCGGCGTTTGCATCTTTCTTCAACTGGGGATCTTCCATCTGCGACTCGGCTATCATTGGCCGGAGACGCTCATCGAAATCTGCCTTGGGCTCTGAGCACGCGATAGGCAACCCATACTTTCAATGGAGATGGAGCATCGTTTGTCGGGGAGGCGATATAGGCATAGGGACCATGGCAGAGTCTCAAAGTCCTGTGGTCACTTCACTGAGGCTGGAACCAAAGCTGGCAGATTCGGTACCCTAAACTTGGTTACTACAGGCTTTGCTGGATGACTTCTTCCCTGTCCCATTGACTACCACTTACTTTGTTAGATGGCCAACCTTGGGTAGAGCCTTGGGCGCTAGCACGGCCTGCCGTTCGTGCCCGGGTTCATCCGTCGAAGCAGCCGGCAATGAGTCCATACTTCCCCACGAGCTCCAACTTGGCACGCAGCCGCTTACACCGACTCTTGAGGGATTAGTGTATCAACAAGCCTACACAAGAATCGCAATCGGGGACAAACACGTCGCTACGGATTGACGAAACACGAGGCTCGCTATGAGGGCGGAAGGGGGGCATGCATTGACCTGCTTGCTTGCGCCAAAACGTCTTTGGTCCACCCCTGCGGGAGTGATGTGTCGTGCGTTTCGCCGGTCGCTGTCCCGTAGGCTCGCAGATTTCGAAGCAACGTCGACAGGGCCAGCTGATGGATGGTTGATGCTTGGACTGTGGGGAAGACGGGAGCCGCAGCTTTGCCGGAACATGATGGACCTCCACGTCCTCCTCCTTCCTCTCCTCCAGTCAGGAATTGGTGGCACCCTCCCGGTTAAGATACGCTCATAAGTTCGTCGGCGTTGCGACCTTTCTCTAGCGTGGTGATACGACCGACATCTCTCGCCGTAAGAAAAAAAACCTTATCCTTCCATCAGCCCCTCCTCCACCCCTCCAACATCCGGATCGCCTGCACACGCAATTGGCCCCCTTCAACTGACAAGGGCTCACACAAATGTTCTCGAATCAATGGCACGCCCGGTCTCCCGAATTCTGGATTATCAGCCAATGGAAAATCGAGAAACACTCGATTTATTTAAGCCGAGATATCCCACGCCATTTTCTCTGATTCCGGCCGATGGGGTAAAGAACGTGGTCTTCCAGTACCTGGCACCAAGCACCTCTGAGACGCCCAGGGCAACCGTTTTCGACGAGTCAGCGTGACTTTGCACGATGGATGTCAAGCCAGCTTCAACAAGCTTCAGCAACATGGATCCTTTGATTAAACTGAAGGCTCGGAAGACATAAATGAAAACGTTAAACGCATACAACATCCGGCTGGCTGCGAGGGATACAGTCGCCAACTCCGATTGGAAAGGGAGCCTTTTTGGGGACATGACAACACATCATTACTGCGCACACAAACTGCCCGACCAGCTGCACTTCTGCCTGACATGACAGATACACCCAACGTCTTTCTGATGTCCACCGTCATGCACAGTCTTGTTCGGCGTGCTGACTATCGGAAACCTTGGATCGAGGGAAAATTCCACCGTTGCTTTCACCAGCAAGACTTGGCCGGTTTTCGTCAGCGCGGTTGTTCGCACCGCTGGCCAAACAAGTACTGGTACTTCGACAAATGCAGGCCTGCTGCGTGTCTGACCTTATGACGGCTTGTCTAGATCCCTTGTTCTAACCTCTCTGGATCTTGATCGACATGGACCGTCCTCCAAGCCGTCCAATACCACCGGTGGTATCGACGTCCGTCCTACCACCCGCTTGCTCGCCAGTCGCTCCGTCGTTTGCAACTTCCCCGTTGACGTCTTCCTCTCACACTTGCGTCTCGACTTGGACTAGCCTTGGTCTCTTGGCTTGCTGCGTTCACCCCCTCCCGCCGGCCTAGGTCTTACACACACGCTCGTCCCCTCGGTTTGCGATGCCGCCGCCGTTGAGCCCTTTGGTCTATGGCTCCGGCGTCTGCATTTTTTTTTGCCCCCTTCTCTCGACCTGCTCCCCCCTTGCTCACGTATGGCTCCTTGCGGTCCAGGCAGATCCTTTGCTCCCGCTATCCCCCCTCTTTCCTTCACCAGGCTATCTCCACCAATACAAACGGTGATGGTCACCTCTCGGCATATGCAGACGCTGCTCCTCGCCTTCCTGTGATCAATGGAAACTGGTCCTCAACCAACCCTGGACCCCCTCCGTTGGTCAATTGCTCCAAGGATCACCCCATCGGCCTTGCCATCCCACCCACCTCGCTTGTCCTTGTCCCCGCGGCAAGTGAGCAGGCAATATCGCCCAGGGAGTGCTAGTCTACACCACGGTGGTCTACCCATCATGGTCGTCACCGGCCTATCTCCCCCTCCCCGAGCGGGCACTTCATCACGCTCAACGAATAGAGTCACCTTGGCTTATCCTCTTCGAGCTCGTGATGGCGGGAGGTGGCCGGCCGGAGAGGGTTCGAAAAGGTATAAATAAGGGTCTTCTCGACCGGCTCGTCTTGTTTCTTCCTCTTCCTTTTCTCAACACTTTTCTGACACTCCCCAACACTCTCCAGCCACCAGCACGCCCTCAGGCTATCTTCCAAATACTTCACACACTTCACACAAGTGTTGAACTTCTTTCAACCCCATAGTCATATCCCAGTACCCACAACAAGTGTCCACATACACATCCACACTACCACCAATCATCTACCTGTTCCTTGCACTTATTTAAAGTTCAAGACATACATATCGTCCTCACCATGTCGTCACACTACTCATCCCAGTACTACGCCGCCACCGGTGCCGTCCCTATTGCTGTCCCCGTCGGCAAAGGTGCCCAGCAGTACCAGGGCTACTACCAGAGCGGCGACAGCACCTACTCCGTCTCACCTCCCGAGGCGGCCGATTCGGTTAGCTCCGGATCCGCGATGCTCCCGTCGTACAGCAACTCGGGCTACTCTGCGACCGCCTCCAGCTACGCCGGCAGCAGCCAGGGCGACTACGACTCGGCTGGCTCCGCCGCCGGGGTCGACTTCAATGAGTACATGCAAGACCGGTTTGCGGCCACTTTCGACCCAATCCCGCTTGACAAGTGCATGGCTGTTCAGGCGCAGACGTAAGTTCCCCATCTAACGATCCGCAGACAATCGGCTTGCAACTGCAGATTCACTGGTAAAATTCCAGCGAGTCCGCGGTTGCAAGCCAGGAACTTGCGTTCAGCGCATTTTGAGATTGCCCGCTAACACGCTCTCTCGCAGATCCGGTCATCTCAACGCCAAGCAGCGCGAACTGATGGAGCTGCAAGCAAAAGCCCAGGCTCGCCTGGCGAAGGCTCGCGCCCGGTTTGCGGACGGCATGCAAGATGCGCGCGAAGTCCGCGCCGACCTGGAGTGGACGCAGAAGAAAGTCTCGTGAGTTGCCCAAAATTCTTCTGCCAGCGAGAACCGAAATTTCGATCACACCAATGGCTGCATTGGGAGATTTTGGAGATCTGCTCGCGATTGGCTCCAGATTCAATTTTAGCAGAAGCGGAAGGCTGACTGGCGTGCAACAGTTCGCTCAAGTCCAAGGCGTCGAAAAAGCACTCCAAGGAGTACTCCAAGGCGCGCGCGCGTTATCCTTCTCCGGAATACTGAATCGTCCTTGTTGACAAATCAGCGAAAAGCAGCCGATTTCACCATTTCAGCAACTGTCTTATTTTCCAGCATTTAGGCCTTTTTACGACTCTTTCTTTCCGGCGTTCCGACAGACGACTGCATTTTCGTTTCAGGTACATACCCCAGACAGCCTTTACACACAAAACTCGACATCTCACAGGAGCTTTGCCTTGCGAACGGAAGCCTCGAGGAAGAGGTGACGTCCAAACAAGGCGCGGCTGCGGAAAAGAAATTAGCGCCTGACGCCCGTCACATCGCATGGGACAGGAGTGGTGTGTGGTGTGGTGGTGTGGGCGCCCGCGGCCAAGTTTGTTGCAGGCGCCTCTTTTTCCTCATCTCACACCCCCCCTCCATTCCGCGCTTCCCTCGCCCCCTTGTCTCGGCTCTTGCGGGGACGGCCGGGGCGGGCAGGGCGCCTGTTTCACGAACTTACACGACCCCGTTATGAGACATGATTGGTAGATCTGGGACGGATCCGGGGGAGGAGTTTGGCGTTTTCTGAGCAAAAAGTGAGGTATCGGTACACCCTGTTCCCCACACCCCCTCTTGACGCGGTGATGGCGGCGGTGACAAGGGCTCGGGTACCGGGGAAGGGAGACTAGCGGGATCCGGGGCAGGGATGGGGAGGGGCTGCCCATGCGACCGATTAGCGGGCTCTTGGGAGAAACAGGACCAGTTGCCCCGGCTGGGTGGTAGCTAGGAGGCAGGAATTGGCGACTGGCACATGGAGCGTGTCCTGAGTCCTCTTCTAGGGCAGAGAGCGGCACGTGCGAGATCAGGATTTTCTTCTTCTGGGCATCAGAATATTGCCCTTCTGGGACAACAGGATGGGGCTTTACGGCATGATTTCCTCTCCTTGGAACGGTCAAGGTGCTTAATTGGGTTGGTCTGGTCGACAGGATGGAGTACCTTCATAGGCATCTCGTGATAACAAGTACAGCGCTGCTTCCCCTCTTCTGAGACGGGCTTCAAGCCTTCGGACGCCGATTCTGCTGACATGACGCTCTGTACAGTGTGCCCCTCCAGGTCGACGGCATGTGCCCACGCTGCTTGACCTCTGCCAGTAGACTTCACCGCACTGTGTGGCTTTCTTCATGCTCTGCGTCATGTGATGTGGTGATGCCCAACCTGTTTCCGAGACGGATGCCGTAACCCCTGAGTCATCACGTGACCTGTCCCCTGACCCTGGCATACCGTCGCACTCCTTTCTCCCTTACCCTCGTCCGAAGCTCCCTCCTTCCCTCAAGCATTACGGCTCTCGTCCTCGCCCTGTGTGCCAACGCTCCTCACTTTTCCGTCACCTCCGCTCACATTCAACCACCAACCACCACGCAGATGCCCAACTCCCCTACCCAACCACACTGCTCACCCCAACCTCACGCTCACCCTCAACACCACCCCGCCACTCAATTCCTCCCCCCAGCCCTCCCAGAAGCATGTCCCCTAGGCAGCCAACTCCCCACAGGCTCCAGTCCCCTAGCCTTCTCAAGCCACTCCCACGGATTCTCGTTGCTGCTCGGGTCATAGTAATCGGCGTACCATATCCTCTTCCCACCACCTCCACCACGACTAGCAGCAGACTGGTGCTGCGTAAACGCCGCTCCCGTCACCGGCAACGACACCTCCTCCTCCTCCTCCTCTTCGCCCCCCTCCCCACCCGTCGTAGCCGACGGCGGCAGCGACGTGTCGATGTACCGCGGCGCCGGCTGCTCTTCCTCGCCTCCTTCCCCAGCAGCAGTACCAGCATCCGTAGACCCGCGCTTGCCATTCTTGTTCAATCCTCCCTCCGCCTCCACCCCGCCCTGTCCTCCTCCCGTCGCGGCATTAACGGGCCTAGCAAGCAGAGGCATCATATTCGCCCCCGTGCCCCTGTCCTTGGGCGCAGGCGGCTTTGAGGGCAGACTCGAGGAAGGAGCCGGAAGAGTAGAGTCGGACAGCACGGCGTCGGCGCGCGGGTTGTATCGCCTCTTCTTTGAGGGCGGAGCTTGGCTGCCGAAGGAGGAGAAGCCCATCATTGCTGCCATTGCTGCTGCTTCGTCATTTTCTTGCTCTTCTTGGGCGGTTGTTTGGGGTTCTGGGCCCGGGGAGGGAGGCTGAGACTGGGAGTGGGAGTGGGATGGCGGTGGGGTGGACATTTCCGGTTGTGGTTGGGGAGTTTGATGGGATTGGTGATGTGACTGAATAATGGATGCTGGTGGTGAAGGTGACTGAGGTTGAGGTGGACGAAGCTGAGATTGATGAATTGAGGTGACGAGGTTGAGAGAGAGGGTGACTTGATGGATGATCTGCGGTTGAAGTCGAGAGTAGATGCAAATCACCATAAATGATAGATATACCCCTGAGCTATTTGTAGGTAGGCCACGGTCTCGATGGGCAATGGTTTCGTTGTGGGTGCTTTATAGTTGTTTGCAATACAGTGAAATGTTCCATAGTGACAATTGGATGTTGTTTGCCTCTGAGGAACTTTAGCGGGGCAAGGATATTGTAACCTTGGGGACAGGTAGTTTAAGTCTACGTATTAATTATGGGACAGATCATAATTGCCAGTAGGTCCATCCTAAAGCGCAAAAGATGTTTCCGTTGCAGCCCTTGGGTAAGATCGCATACCTCAGCTGTTGATGCTTGTGGTATAACATCACTTTCCTATATTCCGGCTGCTGAGTGTATCTTCGAAACGTGGATACCTATTTATATACATCTTTATCTTTAGGGTCTCGGTCATGTTAGTGAGGTGCCTGGAGTGAGACGACGGCACAAGAAGATGACGACGAGGAGAGAAAACGGGCACATGTCTTCTGCATTATCCACTAGCGTTGATTACTGCCGTACAGACGTGCCTCGCTATACGGCCGTCGCTGCCCTGTTCACGCCAATTTCTTCCTTTGAACACCCATCCAGTAGCGCGGTAATCTATCGTCTGGGAACGACCTGAACTCATGACGATCCGGAATGGTTACCTTCGCGGTGCCGACATTTCTGATGGTAACACCATTGTTGAACCGTATGCATCTATTTACGAATTTGTAGCGATTGCCGGTGAAAACCCTTTTGCAGTCAAGACAGCCATCGCCAACACCTTCATTCACAACGGTCTCCGTATCCCCATGACTCCCTGCTTCAATGAACATCTCGCACGATGTAGGCTCAAGGACATCGATGACCAGGATGTGGAAAAGAGGTTGAAGATCCTGTGGGGTGTAAATCATCTTGAGCAGGGGGATGATGTCCTCCCATGGAAGAAACCGGCCGCAGGTCCGCTTCTCCGCCTGAGCCAACAGGCACAACAAACGAGATGTTCGCTCAAGAAACCCTCTACTAGGGGCAGTACCACCGAGACGATGATGTCCTTTGCCAAGGCAGTGTAGGAGGGCTTTTAGGTCTTCCCACCCAGAGGTACCGATTCTCTCCACCTCAGCATTGCATTAACGCCATTCCGGGACCTTGTACTTGAGCTCAACGAGCAGGAGCTTGAGATCTGGCCTGGCGCTGAATAAGTGATCGAGAAACTCATCGGACCTCTCATCACACATGAGCTCGCACAAGTCGGGCTCCTCAAAGACCATGAGGAAGAATAAAATCCACGATGCTATGCGTTCACGTGTATATCGCTTCCACATCTGGACGTTCGGATCCGCTCCAAAACTCCAGAACAAGCTTATTGCTCCAGATGCAACGGCTGCCACATCCCAATCGATAATAATTGTGTTTGTCAGGAAGATTTCCCATGGTGATGCTAGGACCTCGGCTGGGGTGGTGTTGTCCATGTCGTCTTGAGCTTCATTGGGGTCGAAGCCGTGCTCAAGCAGGAGTTTCAAGACCGGCCCGACCCAGAACTGACTGTTGTAACCAAATTTATATCTGCAAGCGGCGAACTTGAGCGGTGACATTGGGCATCCACGGAAAATATTGTGGATTCTCGTCAAGTTTCGCAGCCAGATATTCAGGAATCCCTGCCCTTAGCATTGCCGCCCGAAAGATGCTCGAGAAGCTTCGACCGGGCTGCTCTTCAAGATATCTTCCGTAAATTTCTGTACCAGGGGATGGTTGTTGTTAGACCAAATGCCAGAATGGTCTGGCAAAGGCCAGAAGGCATAGCGCATGTGAAGATCCTTTTGAATGCGTTCACGGTCCTCCCAGCAAAGACTATGATCAATGACTGGAGCGCGCGCTGTCGCATCGATGGGGACGTCGCCACATAATGCAGCAGCATCCAATAGAGCTTTCTGTAGCCTATCCAGGTATGTCCTTGTCAGGAATTCGTTTCTTTGCTGCTCCTTAAACCAGGCCGTGCCAAACGTTCGCTCGGAGCCAACCAGCCAGAGCGAATAGTTGGCTTGCGCGCAATTTTCCATTCTCGATCAGTATCGCCGGAGGTAGATGCTCACATAACGATAGGAAGGAAGTGAAAAAGGCGTGACCAGGATCAAAACTGTCTCGTCCTTTGCTGCGGAGAAAGTCCTCAACCTCATCTCTCTGGAGGAACGAGCGGGCAGTGGAGTGAAGGAAATTGACCCGGGGACCTAAGAAGGCTGAAGTGGATTTCTCTGTCCCAATTTCTAGCAAGCCGCCTGTTGCTGCGTGAAGTTGGCGCCTAATCGAAGCCAGAATTCTCCAGTACTCGGATTCGGTCCATCGACGTTGTGGCAAATCTGGCAACGTCGAATCATGCGCATACCTAGCGTACAACATGCTATCGACCTGCCAGTGTTCACTGTAGCAGTAAAGAGCTATCTCGAGGTATTCCGACATCTTTTGGTGGTACTGGATATCAATGCCGTCTAACATCCGCCAGGAGAAGTCCGTTATATCAGAGGGCAGGCTGTGAATGTATTGTCTTAGATCGCTGAGAGAATCGAAATTCGTCAAGCCATTTCGCACGAGTCGCACAACAAGGAAAACCCAAAGGAAGACGCCTTCGGCCTGCCTTCGGACGCTCTCGACAAACTGGTGGATCAGATGCTCCTTCGGCGAGGTGTCGGGTGAGAGTGGATCGACGTGGTTATCTTCAACATAATGGTCCCAATCTAGGTCCTTGATCTTGTCGCGAGTGTAACGCTCGATATCACCGGCAGTCAGCTCGTGGACCTGGAGGGTTCTAGATGGATTTGAGGCGAAGCGGCTTCCGAAAACAGGCGACGGTCGACTTGAGAAACAGAGCTTGAGGCGTGGGCTAGTCGTGAGTCCCAATAGAGTGTCGCACATCTCACGAGAATCCTTGTCGGCGCCATCGTACTCGTCGAGACCATCAATGAAGAGGCAGAACCTTGCATCAGTGGGTAACGTATCCAGGGTCGCCAGTCTTTGTAAACAGTTCGTAAGGGAGGATACCGACCACTTCGGGGTTATCTTTCCGTTGCCCAGCCTCTGAGCTCTCCGGTTAGACCACCATGGTTCGTGTCGACAGACGGGAGAGATGACTTCAGGAACCTGAGAGAAGATATCAAACAGGAGAGAGCGGAGCATGCCGTCATGAGATCTCTGCACCTTGCTTCCAGAATTCCAGAAATAGTGACTCGCGATGACGGCTTCGGAGGGGTGTGCCCATGCTTTCAAGGCTGTGTGCGTTCTCTCATCGGCCGTGAGAAACTTCATCAGGGTCGATTTTCCTGCGCCAGGCTTGCCGTTGATCCAGAAGTACCCATCTCCCTTCTCCAACCAATCCAAGAAACGGTGCCTTTCTGCGCCTGTCTCCTGTGCAGAGGTGTCTGAGTAGATCCACTCAAAAGTGGCCTTATGAGCGTCTTTGATGGTATCTTCCCGGAGCTGACGATCCTGGTAATCCAAGCTGTCGAGGACTATTTGCTCCTTCATCTCTTCGGCTTTCACGAGAGACGGCTGTAGCTTGTTGAGCTGGTCAAGCAGCATATCTTGCGACGAGGCAGTCTCCTGACGCAAGTTGTGCAATTGAAGATTTATAGCACTAGTCTGGCCGCTAGACACAGTGTCAGACCAGCCGCCAACTGGAACAAATTGGAGCATACCTGATATCGGCGGTAAACAGAAGTGTCATTGTTTTCTGGTGACCGTCGATCTCCCGTTCCAGTCTCCTGAAATCGTCTTGGTGACACACCGTGAGCAGGGCAGCTCGGAGGCTCTTCCAAGCCTTTCGCTTGCCAGCAGGTGCGACTTTCAGCTTGGCGACGAGTTGGAGCAGTTCCTGGCATTTTGCTTCGCATCCAACTGCCAGTCTGAACAATTCGTCCTCATATCTGGACCGAGGAATGTTGCTGTCTTTATAGCCGGCATCCAGATCGCGACTGAACTGCGAAAGCCTGCCGTAAACATTCTCCAGAGTCTCGGCTTGGGCACCAGCACCAGTCGCTGCTTGGTAGATAGTCGAGGATGTGTCGAGCAAACCCAACGCGAACTGAACGAACTGGAAGACATTGCTGGCAAGGCCGAGAGCGGCCACCGCCTCCATTTGGACTACCGACTTTATCTGAAAGAGAACAACAAGTTGCAACTGTAGTTTGTTGTCGGGGTTGGAATGCTGAGAGTCTTGGGAGTAAGGCCGTTGCCAGAGCCATGCTGAGGAGGGCCCAACGGCCAATATCAACCCCGCCGTCTTGTCCCTCCATTTTGCCACTCGTTGGGCAGCAGGCGGCACTCTATGGTCGAGGCCTCCATATACGGCTTCCCGCAGACGTTACGCGACAGCGGTCGCCAAATAGGAGCCAGCTATTGGTCCATAACTCGACCATCGGGCGTCTTGTCCAGGTCCAGCCAGTAGGCGTCCTCCCGCAAGTGGGACTTGTCCGGGTAGGTGATAGGCATTGTACTGACTGATGGTCGTCGACAGATAACAGGTTCCAGGTTGTTGCTTTGAGAGTTCGGGTTGCTGATGTTCGCGGAGAAACCAAGAGCGACTCGGGCCGTCGAATAAAGGCTGGGCAGACCACTTCCCGAAGCCGGCAAGCTCGGACCCCTTTTTGGGCGGCCTTAACAGATTCTATGCCATTCGCCGCTGGTTTCTGTTAGCGTACCAAACTCTCGTTCGCGACCTAACATTAAACCTGGAATAACGCAGGGTTTCACTTGGTCTACCTCCGCACTTTGAACTCATCTGATTCCTTGCATATTATACATAACTCTGAGCATCTATACATCTGGTATCAGAGAACATAAATCAGACATCTATCAAACCGCCACAATGAGCAAACCCACGACAATCACCCTCCGCCCACCCTCCAAATACTCATCCTCCCCAACCTCAACCTCATCCCCCCCATCCCCGCCCCCGGAATGGCTCCACCGCACCTGGTCCGTAACCCACTCAACCCTCTCCATGTGGCGCTCCGCCCGCAACGTCCGGATAACCTACACCCCCATCTCCCACCCCTCCTCCTCCAGCACCACCACGTCCTCCTCTTCCCCTCTCCGCATCGACGACCTGGTAGAATACGAGTCTCTAGACGGCAGCGGCAAGGTCAAATCCGTCGCCGGCGTCGACACTGCCTCCAACCCGAACGACACGGGAGCCTGGGACTGGAGGGGCAAAGGGTGGTTGTTTTTTGTTAGTAGCCACTGGGAGATCCTCGGGTGGGGGGAACGGCCCGTCCCTGGGGGAAGGGGGGGGGAGGTGGAGAGGTGGGTTGTTACTTGGTTTGCGCCGACGCTGTTTACGAAGGAGGGGGTGGATGTTTATAGTGATAGGAGGGAGGGGGTTGGGGAGGAGTTGTTGGGGGAGATTATGGATGCGTTGAAGGGGGTGGAGGCCGAGGGGGTTAGGAAGATGTGTGAGAGCGATATGAGGCCTGTTAAGATTGAGTTGCCGTGGAAGGAGAGGTGATGTGCAAGGCGGTGAGGATGGTTCAACGAGCGGGTCATGTGTTTGGTGTCGTTTGCTGCAGTGGGCATGATGTTGAATATGTAAGCTTGGGTATATATACAGTTTGTCGCGGCCTTGCAGGAAACGCATGCCTTAGCGTGACGCAGTCGTCTCCAGCTTTGTGTTCGAATATGCTTGGCTAAGTCAATGGAGTCATTTGGAACTACGGTTGTCAGTGAGCGTGATGGGGCATCGGTAATAAGCCCATATTGATGTTGATGTAATGCGCTATGTGAAACTTATGATAGGCTGGGTATCTTGGATACATAGCTTCGTTCGGAGCCATTTCCTTTTGCAGTCTCAGTTCTGTCATCTTAGCGCTCCCGCCCCTGGTCTTGTCCTTCTCTACTCCGCCGCCGGTGCTTGCTCCTATATATGTCACCTTCTCTTCGACTTGACCTGGGGTGACTCTCCTCCTTTGAGTGCCTCCGTCGTTCATCTCGCGGATGTTCCTCTGGCGGCCTTTCTGACCGTGGCCGTCGATCCCTTGACCTCTCGCTCCGGCGCTCTCTGCTAGACCGCCGTATTCCCCCCCTCTCTGATTCATCACCCTTCACCGACGCATCCAGACTAAACTCCTCCAACTCATCATCCACATCCTTAGCCCTCCCCTCCCGCTTCCTCCTCTTCCCCCTCCTCCTCTCCTCCTTCCTCAACACCTTCAACTCCCTCTCCCGCTCCTCATCTTCTCTCTTCCTCTCCTTCGTAACCTCCCGCACCTTCTTCGCCCCCAACTTCATCATAGCAAGCGGGTCATTCTTGTCAATTCTCACCGCATCCCTCGCCTTCCTCCCGGGGTCCTCCTTGCCCCAGGCGTTTCGACCAGGCAGCTCGGCGACATCTCCCTTCAGGAACCACGGATCTTCCTCTATCCCCAGCGCGTCCTTCAGCACCGGATTCGCTAGCCTCTCCGCCGCCCGCGCCTTCGCGACCGCTTCCTCCTCCCTCCCGGGTGGTTTAATCAACACCCTCTCCTCCTCAGGAGCAAGCAGTCCGGCCAGTTCAACCGGGACCTCAGACCTCCTCCTCCCCCCCGCCCCGGCTACCTCCGCCGCTCGCTCCCGCGCCACTCTCATTTCAAAATCCGTGTCGTCCTCACCAGTGCGCTTGCGTTTCTTCCTCTCACCGGGAACCCTGTCCCGTTCCCGTTTCACCAGCGCCCCAGCAGCAGGGTCCAAAGGCGCATCATCCTCTTGAGATAGAGGAGGCGGCTCTTCCCCGCGCAAGATGGCGAGCCGTCGGGCCGCGTCGGCTTCCTGCATGCGCTCCTCCTTCGCATCCTCCGGGGCCTGGGCGGCCGCTTCGTCGCGGCGCACGCGCTCTACGTTGGTGGCGTTGTAGACGTTCCATGACTTTTTGCCGAGGAGATGGCTGTCTCAGGTTAGTACCTTTCTTAACAATAGCATGAGGCGTGTGACGAGTACTTACAGTGGCATTTTTAGCGATGTGCGCAAGCAAACGGTATAACAATAGTGTGGGGGAAGAAAGAGATGAAAGTTGTGATGGCTGTCGATGTTTGCCTTCAGCAATGCGAAAAGCGGGTCCTGAATCTTTAAGGTGAGGTTGAAGCCGACTGGATAAGGGACTTCTGTGTTCGGCTCGCGCTTTCCACGTCACGGAGAGAAAGTAGCTTCGTAACTCGCTCCTCCTGAGAAGGCGCGTACTTGCTGAGGATCATACGGCAGGCTAAGACGGGGGGGGAAAAAAGAACCTCCAAAAGAAGGAGACGGTGGCAAAAGGAATTGAACCAGCCACCTTCATCACGGTTGTGTCTGTCATTGCGGTCGCAGTTGTTACTGCTGACGAACAGCGTCGCACAGCAACCTCCTTGACCACTGAGCTACACCGTGATTCCTCAGATGGCTGGTTCGTTAGTTGGGTTGCCGGTAATTGTCCTTATAGGTCTGCGCTTGCTGGTCAGTTCACATTCACTCCGCAAATGCTGGGTCAGTGAGTTCTTTGGTGCTTCTCTCTATTCTCATCTATCCAAGCCGGCCAGTACACCAATGCAACAGTCCAAGGAAAGTCATCAACTCATGATAATATACAAATACAACCGTGAGTCCAAAGCTTAGTGAACCATCGACTTTCCAATCTCACTCTCCCAACCCTCTGCCCTCTCAAACCCATTCGAATGCGTCTGGAAGTCCATAATAGCCTGATACACCTGCTCCTTAGTGTTCAGCACAAACGGGCCGTACTGCACAACCTCCTGATCGAGCGGCGTGCCAGCAACCAGCACGAACCTCGCGCTCTTCTCCGCGCCGGCATCCACCTCGGCGTGGACGACCTCGCCCTCGGGCTCAAACACAACATTGTGGTACTGCTCCACGACCTTCTGGTTGCCCGTCTTGCCGAACACAGTCTGGCCCTCGAGAGTGTACGCGAACGCATTCCACCCAGTGGGCAGCGGCTGCACAATCTTGCCGCCGGGCTTGATCTCGATATCCAGGATCCACACAGGCGTGTACGCCAGATCCTTGACGCTGTCGATTCCATGGCTCTGACCAGAGATAACCTTGACGTGCACCTTTCCATCATCGATATCCACACTGGGTATCTCCTTCGCCTTCAAGTCGCGATATCTCGGCTCGCACATCTTCAACTCCGAGGGCAGATCGACCCAAAGCTGTATGCCGACATTGGCGCTCCCATCCGGATTCTGTCTCGGCATCTCGGCATGCAATATGCCCTTGCCGGCAGTCATGAACTGCAGGTCGCCGCTCTCGATCGTCCCCTTGTTTCCCGCGAAGTCCTCGTGGTCAACGGCGCCCGAGAGGAGGTAGGTGATGGTCTCCTGTCCTCTGTGGGGGTGATCGGGAAAGCCCGCGCCGGGCTTGATGCTGAAGTGGTCGAGCATCAAAAAGGGGGAGATGTTGCGCAGCTGCGGCGTGCCGATGGAGCGGCGCACGCGGGCTCCCGCGCCTTCGGCCTGCTCGATGGCGAGGAAGACCTTGCGGATTGTGCGGGGGACGGACATGGCTGTTGCTGTGAGGCGAGTGCCGGGTGGGATGTCGAGGATGGAGGTTTGGTAGTTGAGGTCCTCGGGGAGGGACGAAGGTGTGGGGTTGGAGGTGGAGATGTAGCTGTTTAGTCTGTCTAGCAGGTGTGCGATAGCTGGAGATTCGTTTGCGGTTTCGAGGATGCGGTCTCTGGATAGGAATATGGCAATTGAGGATACGGCGATGATGATTGACGTCAGGAGAGATAGGGTCTTCATCTGGATGGTAGGAGGAGAGGAATACTTATAGGAACTGGAAAAGATACAAAGGGGAAAGAGGAGTGCGGCGCCATGGTTAAATCTACGGAACGATCGTGAAGATTCAAGAGATCCATCGCCTCCGCTTCCAAAGCTCGCCCTCAGTGCCGCGATCGCATTGCAAAGCCATTGGAAATGGGGAACGCCCCGCGAAATACCTGACTAACAGTTACATCAGCAAGAGCGAGTCTTGGCAGAGAAACCCTGTGGAGTAGATAGTTCACGTGATATCGCGCTTGTCCAGCGCTTCTGGTCGCGCTTGTTTGACTTCATGCTCTCGCAAGCTATCGCGCCGAAGCTCATCTGTGGGATCTAGACTACTGCCTGACACATTTTGCTTCACCACCTACTTACTACCTACATAAAATGGGGACAATCCCCATGAAATGCCCCCGTTTCATTCAGTTATTTGCACAATGTCGCTGCTGCGGAAATCCGTGTATGATCCAGCCATGACTTCGGGTTCAATCCTGGGAGTGTCGTCACTTGCCAGCCTCGGAGACTCGAAAGAGGCGCACCTTAGGTATCTTCCCGCGATGATGGAGTGGTTTCCCACACAGAAACATAGTACGGTGCCATATACCAGATAATCAACTGCTGGGTCGCCGAAGAAATGGAATAGAATTCGGTTGGTAAGGTCACACTCAGTTTACCTGCTCATCAGTACCACTGGTCTAAGTCAAGGCTTTTTCATTTTCACTTCCCGCCTCACCTCATCCTGACTTGCGTTTCCAAATCCCGCAGCCTCCTCTTTCGTTCGTTTCTCGTTTCGATTTGCCAACTTTTGTATTTCTTAACAAGCCCAAAATCTCGTACTTCAGCAGATCGAGTCGGCCGTCTCGCCTCTCACTTTTGCCGAAGTCACAGACATAACTGCTACACCTCCCCTCACTCTTCTCCTCGAGATTTACGGCACAGCTAAGATTCAACCTCGTTTGAGTCCCCCCATCATCCTTTGATGTTGAGACTTTCAAACCGCTTCGTCCTCCGGTCTCCGTTACGTCAAGCTTCCGGACTGTCTACACTCTACAAGCAGAGCAACCCTCGGAGACAAGGATCATGGGCGACGCAGCCATGTTCGGTCACCTTCAGGGCCGCATCAACCAGCTTGACGAGCAAGCCCGCCGTAGAATCGGTGAGATCCCGACTGACCACGTCCCGCCTGGAATGCTGGTCAAGATGCACGCCTCGGTCCTCGCCAACGATGTCGTGTTGACAAACCTCTACCGCATGTGGACGCTTCTCCCGCAGTCGCCGTACCTCCCCTGCACTCGTCCTGGAGCCGAGCTCGAACCGATTACCATCGCTCATCTGCAAATCGGAACACATCACCGTGGCCGCAGCGTACTTGTGCGCATCGTGACTCCGCCGCTTCGTCTTCAAAGCAACCTCACGCCTGTCCAGCCAATCATCGCGATTGTAAAGGATGCCGAGGGAGCCATGACTATGTTGCAGTTGTGGCACTCCGCTACGAAGGCGGATACACCTGTGTCGGAGACACTTCGGGTCGGCTCCACCTATCTTATCAAGGAGCCTCTGTTCAAGCTGCTCTACAACTGGGTTCCCGGTTTCATCTACTGTCTTCGAGTGGACCATTACAGCGACATCTTGCTGCTGCCGGATGACCATGAACTCCTCCCTGTGCAATGGCGTGGCTCCCAAGCCAAAGCCTCGACCAGCAAGCATCTTCGAGTGCAAGGAAATGAGGCGGTTGCGAAGAAGGCCTGGGCTGAAGCCGAACGGCTGTAAGGCATCTCTTTCTGAACTCCTCCCAAATACAATCGCTAACTGTCCCGCAGGTACACTTCAGCCATTAAAGCGGCCACGACCACCGAAGAGAGACAGCTCGCTTACCTTAATCGCTCACTGGCATACCTCCAACTCGGACGTCCAGCGCCCGCTCTGGCAGATGCTGCGAAGGCTAGCAGTCTCCATGGTGGTAAGCCACCCGAGAAAGGACTGTTCCGGGAAGCCATGGCTCTCTACCAGCTCGCCAAGTTCGAGCAGTGTCTCGAGAAACTCGAGCTCCTCGCAGCTGCATACCCCTCTGGAATCAGCAGCAAGGCGAGTACGACTTTCCACGGATGCTGAAGCAAGCATCTGCTTCACCTCCTCTTCTCGACTGTGCTACCTTCTCTGCCTGCGTGGAGGTACGCGAATCTCCCGGGCGCGGTCGTGGCCTGTTCACGACGAAGTACGTAGCTGTCGGAGAGCTACTTGTTTGTGAGAAGGCGTTTGCGTATGCCTATGTGGGCGAGAAAGCATCGATGTCCAACGACGTTGCCAACTACCCTTCACTCGCCGACGGCGAACTGCTTGGGGAGACCGTGCAGAAGCTGTACCATGATTCAGAGGCTTCTCAGTTGTTCACCGATCTGCCTCGTGGTACTTACGAAGTCGTCTCCTCCACCGAGGTTGATGGCCATCCGGTGGTCGACAAGTACGTATCAAGGGTTTTCGACAACATGGACGTTGCAGACACTAATGCTATTTTAGGGTTTTGATTGCCCGTGTCGTCGAGGAGTCAGGATTCAGGACCTCCCGGGCCACAAGCGATATCCTGAAAGCTGCCGCGTCTCTAAAACGCGTCGCTGGAAATGAAGCATCTGGACTGTGGCCGCTCGTATCTCTCATCAACCACTCGTGCATCGCCAACTGCTCACACTCCTTCATCGGAGATATGCACATCGTCCGTGCAGCCCAAGACATCGAAGCCAGATCCGAGCTGTCGATCCTCTACCTGGAGCCGTTGCCCAACGATTCTTACGATGACACTCAGAAGCGGTTTCAGAGGTGGAACTTCAGATGCGACTGTCCACTGTGTCTGGATAAGAAATCCACGTCCAAACAGACAATGGACAGACGCAACGCCTATCTGCAGCAGCTATCGCAGAACCTCTCTCCCAACAACATCTACGCAGCCAAGCGTGCGATTGGCCAAGCACTCCAGACATATTCCGCGTGGGCAAAGAGCCCGGGAAGTCTGATGTGCGGTCTCGGGATTCACTACTTCCTTCTTGCAGGCGGTTTTCACATTGCCAATAAGCCGGCGGAGGCCATCGAGATCTATCTCAAGGGGTTCGAAGCATCCGGCTTTGTCTTCGCCGAGGCCTCTGGCGGCATTGGCAAGAAAGTCAAACGGAAGACGCTTACTATCAAGCAATGGGGCGACTACCAGGTCGTGATGCAGTTCGCTCAGCTGTACAAAGCTTGTCAGAAAGCCGCCTCGCCCATTGCTGCCGCCGTGAAGAGGTATGAAGAGCTGGCATACTTGATTACCGTTGGTGAGAAGGAGACGATGCTGGATACCTGCCCGGATCTGAAATGAGGCTCCTTGCGGCGCTTATGTCCTGCTCAGGCTGGGCAGCTGTAGTGGCTAGGACAATGTAACGCCTGGCTAGGGGTGCGGCAACCTGCAACTCCGGCGGCTGTATGACTTACAGAAGGAGATACGGATTCTGGACTGTTGCGCAATTAGCATATCGAGCGTTCCCTTGCCTGTGACTGGCTCTCCAGTCTAGTCAGCACTTTAACTACCAGTATCTTAGGTACGTCAATGCATTCTGATCTTGCATGAGACATACCATACCTCGCGGGGGTCGAGCGACCGCCACTTTACTCCATTTCCGCAATCCGCATATGCAGTTTGCAAAGAACTTCGAGAGGGATATGGAAGTACCGCCGCACGAACTATCCTGAGCTCTCAGTTGGGCGCCTACTCACTGGCCTACGAAAGATTAGGAAACCTCTGATGGTGTGTTCGACTGCGTTTCGGGTGTAACACCAGTTGACCCCCAAGCTGCCCATCAATGTGACGTCGGCCAGTCTGTCAAGGCGAATCACGCTCAATGCTGGCGGCCGCTTTGCTTCGTCCATTGCTGAGTGTACCATGGTTTGTGGTTTTGTGAGAACGATGTCGTGAAAGTACCGGGCATGGCCCTTCGCAGACCAACGTCTATAATATGGAGGGACCTGCCAATCCCAAGCTGCTGCTCCGGATGAACTCCTATCTTTCAGCCTCGACTGGCACTGCTACCTCTCCCTAATTTGACCATGTCATCCTCAGCCCCAAGCACCGGCGACAATGGCACCGGCCCATCCGGCATCGACAAGGACAACCTCCTCGTCCTCTTCTGCTGCACCCCCATAGCAGGGCATATGAACCCCAATCTCCAAATAGCCCAGTACCTCGTCTCACAGGGCTACGACGTGACCTTCCTCTCCTCAGCCCTCAACGAGCCCCTCGTCGACCGCACCGGCGCGCACTTCCTCCCCCATCTGGGGCTGCAGAACTACTCCTCCCACAACATCTTCCAGGTCTTCCCGGAACTGCCGCACAAGACCGAGGGCTTCGAAGGGTTTGCCTGGTACGCGGAGAACCTATGGATAAGCGTCATGCCCAGCGCGGCCGAGTCCGTCCGACAGGCGCTTGCCGCCCTCCGCCGCCGTGGTGGGCCGGGGAAAGAGGTTGTTATCGTATGCGAAGCGTTCTTTAGCGGGATCCTGCCTTTCAAACTTGGCGCGGAGCTGCCGGAGGGGTTCGACACGGGCCCCAAGACGCTCTGTACCAGTATCCTCCCCGCCACGTTCGCGAGCGTCGATACGGGACCGATGGGTCCCGGCCTGCCGTTTGACAACAGCCTGTCCGGACGGGCGAGGAATATCCTCTTGGCCAATCTGTTTGCTGCCATGTCCCCCTTTAAGGAGGTCAATATCCATAGAGACAAGATGTTGCGTGCCTGCGGTGCGAAAAGGACTGTCGAGACGCTATTCAACGGGCACGACAAGATCATTGCGCCGGGGCTATTTGACGCGAGCTGGGTGTGCCACGATACTGTTCTGCAGATGTGTATCCCCAGCCTCGACTACCCGTACTCCGACTGGCCGCCGTACGCGAAATGGGGCGGTACACTGCCCGTCAAGCCACGCGATCCGGACTTCAAGCCTCCTGCTTGGTTCCACGTGATCATCGCCAACAGCTCCACTCTCGGCGAAGCCAGGCAGAACAAGATCATAATGGTGACCCAAGGCACGATAGAGATCAACTACTCCCACCTCATCATCCCCACGCTCAAGGCTTTAGGCGAGAGGGACGACCTCATCGTCGTGGCCCTCCTCGGCTCTCGGGGCGCCACCCTCGACAGCCTCATCCAAGCCGTACCCGAGAATGCCATCGTGGTGGACTACTTCCCCTACGACGAGCTGCTCCCGCACACCGACGTGCTGGTTACCAATGCCTCGTACGGCGTGTTCAGTCACTCCGTCGCCAACGGCGTCCCGGCCGTGATGGCGGGGAGCTCGGAGGACAAGCCCGAGGTCGCCATGCGGGCTGAGCGCGCCGGGTTCGCGGTCAACTTGGGGACTGGGACGCCGGCGCCGGCGGCACTGGGTGACGCGGTGGAGAAGATCCTGGGGGATGGGAGGTATAAAACGAGGGCAATGGAGTTGAAGAGAGAGGCGGAGGATTTTGATGCTTTGGGAACGGTGGAGAGGGAGATGCTGGCTCTTGTGGGGAGGGGGGGCAGTAAGTAACCCACTAAGGCAAGATATGTCAGGCAGTACCTAAGTAAGCAGTCGGAGCTATTTCGACAGTAGGTCTACGCTATGTACTTTACATCTAAACTTTGGTACAAATGGACATAGTCAACACTTTAGCGAACGATGTCCCTCGCCAACAGTTTCACTACCCACCAACTCGCAGCACAGGAGCAGCATCCAGGCTAATTTGCAGTTTCGTGACTTCCAGGTTCCTATGCTCCTCCGTGGCATCCAGCAACCGCCTGGTGCGTATGCTGGTGACCGGATAAGAGCCCGTTCGAGGGCGTCTTGGTGTTCGAGGTACCCTCCCCTCGGCTGGGTTGAAGAAGGCGACGCACGTCGTGGGACGAAATAGTTGAGTCATGTAAAGCAAGTCAAGAAGCAGTAGCATAACAGAGCTACCATAATGGACTATATCAACGCCTCTGTGCTAGCTGGTGAACGCGTAAGCAACACAATATGGCGATTACACTCCAGCCAACCCCGCTGCCTCATTCATTTCCAAGCTCGACCGGCCTCGGGAGTACACGGACATACCCCAGAAGCTAACAGCAGGAAACGCCATCACAGCCGCGGTCATCTCGGCCAAGTCGATCAACAGTCCCAGATCTCTCGGATCATAGCCAGGGGTCCAACCAGCCAAGACTCGTGAACAAGAGAACAGGCACCAGGAGAACCAACGCCGTGTAGAAGGACAAGCAGACGACGCCCGCGAACACGCCTCCCTGCGCCGCCCTCGGGTCTTCTTCTCCATCTTCACCGGGACGAGTCATGGGAAAGGTGGTTGCGGGAGTAGGGGTGTAGAAGATGCCGACCCGGTCCGGGATGCGCAGGACGCGGGACTGCACGTCGTACACGCGGAGGTAGATGGCCAGGTGGACCCGGTCGCAGTCGCTCTCTTTGGGCCGCCACCAGGTGATTCCCCGGAGGCTGGTGAGGGTGCATAGGACCGTGAGGAAGGTGAGAGGAGGAGGTGCTGCTTCCTTCTCGGGCGGAGGTGGTTGTGGTGGTTGTTGTCCCGTTGCGACTGAGGTTGGTTTGTCTGTTGGAGATTGGCCCATGGCGACTGGTGTGCTGGTTAGATCCTTTTCTCGGATGTTTGGGGGTCATGGATAGAGGATGGCGGGTAGGGGATACCTTGCTGACGCTCAGTTTGATACCCAAGACTAGAGAGGTGGCTGGTTTGCTTGCTGCGGTTTGTTGTCCGGAGAAAGACTTGGGCTTGGAGCCGCGAAAAGATGGTGCTTAATGAGGTCACTGAGTCTTGAGTGCTGAAAGAAACTGGCTGCGTGAAGAGGATGGAGTTAGGTCTACAGGTGGGTGGTTGAGCGACTGTCGAACTTGATAGGGTTTGGGTAGAGGTGTGGAACAGAACAACCTTCTGGTGCAACCAGCGGGGAGCGAGAACAAAAGAACAAGAAGTCATCTTTAACATGGAATCTGTCCTTAAGAACAAGGATTTTGCGCGCATTAGAGATCGCGAGGAAGATGCAGTAGCTGGCACTCCTGCAGCCTGAAGTTCTAAACCCCTTCATGCAACTTCTCCACCGGAAAAGGGAAAGCACGCCCAGCCATTACTAGAAAATGGAAACCCAATGCCCTAGGCCTCTCGAAGGTCATGAGCAAGTGCCTCACGGAGCCGCAGACGATCATGTACGCCAGCCACGGCAATGGCAGATCGGGCCCTGTAATCTTCACGCGACTCCTTGACCAGGGCATTCTAAAGGGTATCAAAGCACACAGTAAATCAACAATAATATGCACCCAGCCTAAGGCCCAAGGGTGCTCACAATTACAGACCAAATACTTTCGATACCACTGTAATCTCGCGTATCCGAACTCTTCTGTAGAGACTTCGTCACGCCGAGGTCCTGCGTACCCGTGGCAGGCTCGAACCTTATAGCGCATGTAGTACGCAAGTCCACCATCCGGTATCAAGAGTCACCGGCGAGCCTCGCAAATGGGATAGCCACAAGGAAGGTATTTAACAGCGAGCTGCTGCCCACCAACCTTTGACCAGGGCATCCTTTCCACTAGTTTGGACTTGGAGACCATATCGATGATCAGAATGTTACCTCTCTATTGACTGACTACCTGGGATGGGCATATCTAGGAGACCCTGATCCTCCCAAAAGCGAAGAAGCTCACCCAGACAAAAGCCGCGGATGTTGGGGACCCTCATGCTCTCACTGACATGATGTGGTCCATCTTCCCTCCCTCCCTCCCTCCGTCATCCCGCCAGTAGCTCAGCTTACTTATGAGGTCCCCACTGCTTCGGGATATTGCAGTGCTCGCAATATGACGGAACGTACAAAGCAGGCGGCGGTATTTTGGGTACTGGTAGGAGGGAGCCTGTGGGCGGGTCTTTGTGGGTGTTATTAGTCGAGGGCATGTTGCCGTATAGATTAGGCGTATCGGGATATAGTAGTAATATTTAGTTTTAGTTGGTCAGCTACTTATTTGTCGTATTGGATAGTGTTGTATTAATAAGAGAGTAAGAGAGGTAGATAAAGACATCGGGTGGATAGAGCAGGTTTATATACTAGACTAGGGGACAGTGACCTTATGCTTGGAGTATTAGGAGAAGTAAATGGCATCCTATTAGTAGCGGTATATGAATGAGATGTGTAAAGGGCATCGATCGGTGACTCGAGAATCCCGTAGGGTGTCTGGCTACGAAACCTCAGTTGGGGATACATAACTAGGCAAGGTTCACTGTCGTTGAAATCCTTGCTACGGTTTCGCATACATGAGGGGAACCGAGCCCGCAACTTAGAGGTTCTGGGAAAGGATATCTAGGGAAATAGGGCCTGGAACTGGTGTTCTGATTTTGGTGGTGTTGAATCGGATACTATTGCGGCAGCTTGTTGCCCTCATGAGAGCTTGAATTTGCCGTCTTTAAGGTTGATAACTTGAAGAATTCCTGGTTATGGATTTAGGTCTGGCTGATACCTATGCTTTACTACCTTACCTCACTGAATATTATCATGGTCTAGTTTAACATATAAGGACGGGATTTGGAGTCCTTTGCTGTCCTCTGATCCCGAGCGAAGGACGATGTCATTGTGCCAGTGCGTACGGATATGCCTTGCCACCGTCAGCACAGAAAACTTTCTTGGGAATAGCTTAGAGCCGTTGTTGTGGATATCTAGGTAGGTAGTTATACCTTATAACCTACGGGAAATAGCATGTCTTCACACAGCTAGCATAGCCTCATTCAAAAAGGGGTAAAGGAACTTGTGAGATAGAGGAAAAGGGGCAAAAATACAAAACGTACAACACTAGGGATTCCCCGGTGGTTACCCACCCGAGTACTAGTCTGGCCATAGTAGATCTTGACTATAGGATCTGGGAGGTCTGGAACTGGCCTTTTTAGGGTCAGAAACTGGCAGCTTTAGATCTCAACTGCCGCGCCATCAAAGGCCACTGCGTCTGTTGTTAGTGTTTCTTTGACTTTTAAAGGTGTTAGCGAGTAGTCGCTCCTCAAACGCGTTTTTATCAACCGTCGATTAATAAAGGTAAGTAGTAAACAGTCGAATAGTCGCTTGAAACCCCCTTTTAAGCGACTAGTACTAGTTATCTTATACACGTGTTGATTTATATGCAACAATCGTGAGAAACCGTCATCTTTCATAGGTTTCCAGCTACCTCGAGTCTATCCTAACCTTTTTAACTTGGCCGAATTAGGGAATTATAAAGGCCCTGAGAGCACGCGATATTTTGCATCTCAGCAGTGATTCGAGTCATGCGCGCGGCCTTGCCAGTTTTTGGTCGCTTGGGCACTTAGACCATGCCGCCCACTTCGTCGTGTTGATGTTCTGATCTTCTCTCTCCATCTCCATGTAGTAACCATCCCTCGGACGGGTGGTACAAGCTGCTTAGCCGACGCTGATCATTCGGCTTTCGGGCGGGGCATATACAATAAAGACGAAAGTTGGATGAGAGGGATACCGTATACCCGCGTGTGCTTTGTAGAATAGGCTTGATCATTCCCATGTTCTCGGACTACCTGGCTGCCTTGACCCCCTTCCCCTCCCTGTTTCAAGTCGCGAAGATCCTCAGCTTGCAGTCCACGTCTCCTGTAGCAACCACACAGCGGATCTGCACATTTTGGGACTGGTTTCCTGGCGAGCCATTTGTCGAAGAGTCCCCAGTTGTCCGCGTATTACCCACCTGTCCGTCATGCGATCGCTCAGCAGTAGCAGCAGCACTGGGAACAGATTCCAGATGCTCTACGCTTCGCACGATACTTGGCGCCCACCGTAGTGCAGTGACGAACCGCTCAGGTGGCTCGCCGACAATCTTGACACACCGCCCTTCCTGGCTGAGGTCCCAACATCTCACGGTCTTGTCATCTGATGCAGATAGGAGGTACTTGCCGCCAGGATGGAAGACTAGCGCACGTACCCAGTTGTCATGGCCAACCAAGGTCATGACACCTGTTCCTCTTGCGCTCCACAGGCGAATCGTCTTGTCCCGGGAACCAGTGGCCATAAACTCTGCCGAGCTGCTCGCTGGGGGAGCCTTCTTCAGCCCTGCCATTGGTGCGAGGTATTGGTACGTGGTTGGGGGAGCAAAAGCACAGCATTCGATGTAGTGTTCGTGGCCGAATAGGCTCAGTTTGCTCTCTGTGCTGGTGGCAGCCGACATATCCCATAATCGGACAGTCATATCGTCACCGGCAGATAGAAGATAGCGGCCATCAGAGGATGGGAAGACGTCTCGAATCCAGGCGGTATGTCCGCGGAGGGTTCGCACCCAAAACCATGTGCTCACGTCCCATATCCTCAAAGTCATATCTCTGCTCGCGCTGACCAGTAAATTTGTCGAGGCAGGTATGAAGCGTACAGCGCTGACACTGTGATCGTGGCCCAGTAATGTCCGAACATTTTTATAGTTGTCGACTGGATCCCAGAGCTTAATGCTGAGATCCGAGCTGCATGATGCTAAGAGCGTATTGCCCCTTGGACCGCCATAGTCAACATCCATGACCGCTCTAGTGTGCCCTTTGACCGTTCTCTCGAGCTCGCCAGCATCCCAGTCCCATATCTTGATAGTGCAATCATCAGAGCCGGTTGCTAGCGAGGAGAAATTAGGATGGAAGGCGATACAGTTGATAGTGTTCCGATGCGACTCGAGAGTATATCGGGGGGGCGCTTTGGGGAGCCAGGAAGACATATCTTTGTTGCGGGTCGACAGGGAAGCGGGTGTTGCATTGTCAAGCTCAAATTGCAACGCGGCATTTCGGGATTCAAGATCCATGACCTAAGGTAGATGCGTAAAACATTGTATAGCGTAGAGAGAAACTTGCATGCGTACCTTTTTCTGCAACCGCACAATACTTGTCCATTTTCTCTCCAACAAATTTTCATACTTCTTGGCCGTAGCACTGTCAAACCGGTCTTCGCCGAGATCGAGCTCTGTTCTTAGAGCCGTCGCCGTGGCTGTTAAGTTCTGTGCTGTGAGATAGGCAATGATAGACTTGTGCCTACCCAAAGGTTAGCCAGACTTGGGGGATGGGTATTGTCGTGACGGGACGTACAGTTCTTCGGCCTGCCGACTTGTCAGATGACTCATGTTAAAGGCTGCGCCGAGAACGGCCGCTCTTTCGCTCTAGACCAGGACATGCGCGTCGACGACCAGGATTGACAGGAAAGTACTTGAGGGGTCTATGTGATGATGAGAACGGAGATCGAAGAGGCCCACTAATATTAAACAACTCCGAGGAATACCCGGTGGGCGAGACAGGGCAAGGGTCCGTGTCGCGCGACGAGCCTTATGCAACTGTCCCTACTGTTGGGGTATCGCTGAACTGCCGCGCCTATGACCTGCCGGAGTCGACCCCGATATTGAGGATGGCATCTGTTGTATCGTTGGTGGGAGAACCTGGGACTGCTTCCCCTCACTTATATTCACCTCGCACCATGAGACATATCCCTGACAGCCGCGTTTAAGGCTCTGTGTGACATCTCCCACTAGACCCGAACTGATTGCGGAATTGTTCGCGTCAGGTCGTATGTCCATACCATTGTAGACAGATAGATCTCGACAGCTTGCCAGGTGTAATAGAAAGAGCGCGTCAGAGTGACAACCATCGCGCGCGCAGAAACGAAGGAAATATGTGTAGGGTATAGCCAAATGCCACACTTGTGGTATGTAGCTCTGCAGGAACCAGGCCAAGTGTCTTAGAATCACCACCCCTACAGCTGCGGCTGAGAAATGTGAGCGAACATTCTTCCAGGCACATGCATGACGCCAGAGATGTGTGTGTTGACATCGTCGTTTCTTTCGCTCGATTCGGGTGTTTCCGTGGCCCCGGCCCGACGGCATCCATCCCGGATGACGGTTACCGCGTTACGGCGTTTACGGACAGTTGACTCGTCCTCATCTTGCCGAATCGTCTGAAGCATACATTGCTTCGAACCCCCTGAGGAAAATCCACTGATGGCAAGCCCATACGAAAAAGAACTGGAAGAAATTATAATGATAAGAAATGAGGAAACACTGACATGTGAAAGTCCCCGAGTGTTATTTAAAGTTTAGCGAGACGCAAATCAATGAGCTAGTGCGGATCTTCCAAAACCGCGACCATGAGCCGAGTTCCGGACCGGCCAAGGGGCTCCTGGGCATTCTTTCCCCCCTGGTCTGTCAGAAGCATTTGAGAGCCATTTGCAGAGAATGCATAGCATGTGAAGAGAGGGATCAAAACGACGACGGCGACTTATCGCCTGTACCAAGCCACCTAGATTGAACCGGATCACCAGCTACTGCAGTAGTAAGTCGAGTAGCAGAGGCTTGGAGGTGCAGTCATCCGAACGCAGACAAGTCGACATGCTGCAAAAGATGCAATGGAGCCAATCAAAGGTGTGACAGGCTTGTGTGCTTGGATGATAAGCTTTGCAGGAATGGGTGACGAGATACGATGAAGCATCCAAATCAGTCTGCATTCCCTGCTCGGCCAGGTCGGATAACGACTTGAAACACGTCTGGCAGCCATCTCCAGCCATTCCTTTTCATGGGCAACTGTGAGTTATCCTCTCTTGCGTGGTTATGCTGGTAGTTTTTGATGGTTGTCGTTGGGAATGAAAAAGGTGAAAAGAGCAGCTCTGGGAGCACACACAAATAGCGGGGTCCTCATAGGAGTGGTGACTTCCACTCGGTGTGGGGACAGTCCAGTTATTCCAGGAGCTCGCTCCTAGCTTGTCGCCCGCTTGGTGGGGCACGACAGCTGCTGATCTTCACATGCCAGCGTCCAACTGTAAAGCGCATCAAAGTTGCACACAAGACAGCAGCCACGATCCTTATCACGCCTTCCCACTGGTCGAGCCTCGAACCGGCATTCCGTCCGGATCTGAAAGCAAGCACTTTCCAAGACCTTGGAGAGCTCAGACACCCCACTTCGTCGCGCAGACCGGCGTGGCATTCAGCCTCTGCACCTGTCAAATGCATGGACGCATGGTTCTTTGCAACAAGCGCAAGCACATGCAATCGAAACGGCTGTGTGGCGTCAGTCTCGCTGTGCCCTTTTAGCTAGAGCTGTTCCCCTCATCCTTTTTCCTGCAGAATCTCTCCTTCCCGTGTTTCCTCATCTTCTTATCATCGTGACTGTTGAGTCTCTCAACTCGCTCGTCTACACTGACATCAGACGATCCCACTCACTGCCTTTTCGTCTTGACTCTACTGCCATACATCCACACAACACACACATAGCCCAACCATGTCATCACCACAAGTCAATGGCGATGTGCCACACTCGGCCTTCATCGACGTAAGCTCGCCTCTCCCCCTTCACTATTCGACCCCGTACTAACAAAACTCTCCAGCACCTCCTCAACTACCCTGTAATCGACTCCACCGTCAAATCCTTCAAGTCCAACCCCTACGGCCAGCGCTCCCTCCAGCTCTCCGACTCGGCCTACAAGACCTTCGCCCAGCCCGTCCTGCCCTTCCTCACCAAGCCCTACCAGTACGTCTCCCCCTACGTCAAGAAGGCCGACGACCTGGGCGCCAAGACGCTCTCCACCATCGACTCGCGCTTTCCGGTAGTCAAGAAGCCCGCCGCCGACATCTACAACGACGCCCGCGACCTCGTGCTGTACCCCTACCGGACGGGGCTGGCCGGCAAGGACCACGTGTTCGAGACGTACGACGGCGAGTGCAAGAAGGTCGGCGGCGAGGGCCTCGTGACGTACGGCAAGGCGCTCGTGACCACGACGCTGATCGTTGCTACCGAGGTTGTGCAGGCTGTTAGCGGGTATCTGGGCCAGAAGAAGGAGGCGACCAAGAGTGTGGTTGATGAGAAGGCCAATAACTAGCGGGTCGGTCTCGTCAAGATTGTGTGTGTGTTTGAGTCTCTTTGCTCCCGGTGTTCTTTTCTGGGGGGAGGGTTATAGACATTTTGCGGGATTAGGATAGTTAGTTTTCAGTTATACCCAAATCATCTTTGTCGACCCCAAGGGTGCTTATCGTAGGTTGGTTGTGATTGCATTTGTGACATGTTGGCATGAGAAGGAGGATTTGATAGACAGAACCGACGACACCAGTTGAAGGAGGGGCAGGTGTAAGTGCAGACACAGCCACCACCAAACAGCGAGGCTCTGAGCTGGCATATTGAGCTCACGATATAGCAGTCTAGGCATGTCTCAAGGCGCACACAGAATGCACACAGCCTTTCACGTGGACTTCATGGACTTGAAGGACTTGAAGGACTCTTGCCCCAAAAGCTGCCTCGCCCGCAGCTCACATACGTACCAATATAAAGAGAAACGCCTGTTCCACGGTCAAAGCTGTCGCCAACTAACCTGCTCATAACTCCCCAACATCCAGGACATCTCACCTCAGAAGAAACGCCATCTGCCGACATGAACGGCATCTCAGCCGCGTCCGCCATCGCAGGCCTCTGCTTCACCAGCGGCCAGCTCCTGGTGGGCCTCTTCGAGTACATCAAGGACGTGCGAGACGTGCCCCAAGAGGTTACTGGCTTAACGACGGAGCTCTGCGCGCTGAACACGGCGCTCCTCGGCCTCAAGGCGCTGTTCACCTCCCGCGGAGATGCCAAACAGCAGGATGTCCTCCTCGCCGCCCTGGCGCGCGACTCGGCGATCGCCCTCGAGAACTGCCGGGAGACGATGCAGCAGATCGAGGAGATGGTGAAAAAGTCCAAGGTCAAGACGAAGCAGTCCGCGAACGGCCAGCTGATCAAGTGCACCAAGTGGCTGTGGAATAAGAAGGAGGTTGCGCTGTTGAGGGATAAGGTTGAAGGGTGGCAGTCGACAATTTCGCTTATGCTTCAGGTCGCGAGCGGGTGAGTACCTAGCCTGGCATTATAGTAATGGAAGCAGAGCCTGACCTGAGGACAGACACGGACAAGACGAAGCCGCCGCGCTGCTGGAGAAGATCCACCAGAGTGTGACCAAGTTGGAAACCGACAGGCAGCACGTCAAAGAGACGTTGGTCGTCATGGACAAGGACCACCGCCAGCACGACGACGCCGAGTTCTCTGTCACCATCAAGCCCGTGGCCCGATCACCCGGTCCAGGCGACGGCGGCATTGCTCCTTCCAGCCCATTTCAACCCTTTAATAAGACACTGGTTGACGCCATCCAGTCAGAGTCCTGGACCGGAGTAACGGTGCAGTGCAAGAGCGCCCCGTGGGAAGAAGTACCGTGCCTGTCCGACTCCTCGATCAAACTCATCATCTCCCCCAGCAGAAGAGCGTACATAAAGCTCACCCTCTCACCGAACAGCCGAAGCGCACTGGCATCTAGACACGCCCGCGCCGCGAAGCGGGCTTTCTCCCGTCACGACGATAACGCACCGGCAAACCACTTCATCGAGTGGGTCATGCCCATGGTGTCGAACCTCACCACCACCAGGACCAGCCAGCACTCTAGGACAGCTGGGTCTTCCGGGCGCTTCCAGACGACCCCCGCAAGCCCTCTGAGAAGTAGCGTCCTACCGGACGATATACAGAGCGTCCTCCCGAGCGGCACGTTCACTAGCGACGTCTTCCCGCCTTTTCTCGTCGGGGGCGTTGACAAGGGGGTAGCATTCCTGGGCTTCGTCTTCTGCCCTGTTCAAAAGACGGGCCGGTCCGTTGTCGTCAACACAGCAGATAGTGGCGAGGTCGAGCTCGCTTTCGGAGCGGGCGAAGATGCAGGTCGGTTCTTCGCTCGGCTGAAGGAGATCCAGGTGGAGTTGGAGTCGTCCTGGAGTCTGTACGTCAGGAGCTTTGCGAACATCGACGCGGCTCTGGCGGCAGCGTTGCAAGTCGCTGGCGATTTGCGAGCTATTGCGGCGAAGGAGTACGCACTGGGGAACTCGGATGATCTATACTCGGCTCCGGAGGCCGACCGGAAGGCAGTTCACGGTATACCGTAGGTTCTGAGGACAAAGGGCGTTTTCTAAGCAGTCCCTATACCTCTAGCGTACGCTACGGCACCAATTGTCTATTGTAGACTGCCTTAGAGAAGTGTACCCGCGCTCGGCGAAGTGGAAGATGTCGTCACTTGTCTCACAGAAGCGGGCGTTCTTATTGACCTCGCAGTCAGGACTGCGCCACACGTTCTCGATCGGCGTGAGATCCGGGGAGTACGGGGCATTGAAGAAATACCGTAGGTTTCGCTCCTCTTTCCATGTCCTGACGATATTCCGAGCTGACGTGCCGTGCCCAGAGTCGTTATCTTCCTCGAGAACGACGTTCTCGTCATTCGCAAGCCACTCGCCGACGTGAAGGCCTGTAATTTGACGTGCATACGCTTAGCGTAGGTAAGTAGGCGAGCCAGTAGAAGGCCTGCGGGATCAGCCACGGATGACAGGATCGACAAGGACTTCCTCCTTTTTGCTAGGGAAAATTAGTCTTCCTATCGCCCACTCAGGGCCACTTTATGCGCGGGTAGTTTCAATAGTGTAGATCACTATATAAGGTATTGGGTAGAGAGAGGCGGATGTGGGTTGAATTCGGAGATTCTGATTAGCTCGGACTAGCTAATTCCGATTTATCTTTACTAGCTCAAAGGCCCTTCGTCCTCAGAACCTACGGTATGCGTGTGGAAGTGGTATACTTCGTACGTCGTTATCCAAAGTGGTGTGCCTCTCGAATCAATTCTCAGTTAATGGTCCGTGGCGAGACTGTGAAGTTTCTGCGCCGAGTTCGCCACCACGGAAACCGCAGCAGTGCTTCCAGGCCTTGGTGTACTGTCATGACTTGTGTCAGGTGTGTCATGACTGACATGACTCTTGCGCATGTGGACCGCTCGACCAAAGGGGTAGACGATCTCTCCACAATGAGGAGAAAAAGACCTCTGTCCCCTCTATCCCTCGGTGTGCAGCGCACCAAATGATTGGTGCTCGTCGACGTCATGACAAGCGCTGGCCGGTCGAGTGGCCGGTCGAGGCGGCGCACAAGTCATGAATCAAACGGGGTAACAGCGTTGTGGCGACGGGCACTGCTTGGGATGCCTTCGTCCGATCACGGCGGCCAGAGGAATGATGGGACGGTGCTTTACTCAAAAGGCAATTAGACGACATCCCATCCTCCGGTCCCTGAACTTGAACACCTCGCACAATCACCAACACACATCGAAACAACCAGCTCCAGTGGAAGCTTTGCCTTCCACTACCGACCGCCGACAACAAAAGAACGGGAGTACTGAAGCGGGCTCACACCAAGGATATCTCTTCACTTGCCAGTCAACCGTTCATCGCCAGACGGGCTCAATATCCCGCCAGCCGCTCCTCCCAAGATGGCGTCAAAACCCAAAGCCGACGGCACCTGGCCTCCGGAGCCGGAAAAGGCGTTCAACAACGACAACAGCAGCGAGGAGGTTGGCGTCGTCCGCGAGCATGCGACCGAGCCTGCCACCGAGGAGGCCTCAATCAACTACCACAGCCTCGAGTGGTGGCAAGCCGGCATAATCATGTTCGCCGAGACCGTCTCCCTGGGCATCCTCTCGCTCCCCGCTGTCGTCGCCACGCTCGGGCTGGCACCCGGTATCGTCCTGATCGTCGTTATGGGCACACTCTCCACCTACTCGGGCCTGGTCATGGGCGAGTTTCGCCAGGCGTACCCGCACGTCGAGTCGTTCGGCGACGCACTGGAGGTGGTCGGTGACTCCTTCGGCTGCGGCCGCCTGTTCCAGGAGCTGTTTGGCTGGGCCCAGACCCTCTTCCAGGTCTTCGTCATGGGCAGCCACCTGCTGACCTTTACCATCTGCCTCAACACGCTGTCGTCGAGCTCGACGTGCACCATCGTCTGGGGCGTCGTCGGCCTGGTCATATTCTGGGTGCTCAACGTGCCGCGCACGCTCAAGTTCGCGAGCTACTACTCGTGGGCCTCATTCCTGTCCGTCTTCACGGCCGTCATGGTGACCATGATCGACGTCGGCATCGAGAAGCCCATCGGCACCACAGCCTGGGAGGTCAGCCGCCAGGTGCCCTTCACGTCGGCCTTCTTGGCCGTCACCAACATCGCCGTCGCCTTTAGCGGGCACTCGTGCTTCTTCGGCGTCATGGCCGAGTTCCGCGAGCCGCGGGACTGGCCCAAGGCGCTGTGGATGCTCCAGATCTGCGATACCACGCTGTACCTGGTCGCTTCGGTGGTCATCTACATCTACGTCGGTCCAGACGTGCCCTCGCCCGCGCTGTCGGCCGCCGGCTCGCCCAAGATGCGCAAGGCCATTTGGGGTATCGCGATCCCGACCATCGTTCTGGCGGGCGTCATCTACGGCCACGTGGCGGCCAAGTATATCTTTGCGCGTATCTTCCGCAACACGCGACACCTAGTCAAGCACACCAAGACGGGCATGCTGGCGTGGTTAGGCATCACGGCCGTCGTGTGGTGCATCGCCTTTGTCATTGCCGAGTCGATCCCCGTCTTCAACAACCTGCTCGGGCTGGTGGCGGCGCTATTCGCGAGTTGGTTCTCGTACGGCATTCCCGGCGGGCTATGGTTGTGGATGAACCACGGCAACTACTTCTCGACCTGGAGACGGACGGCCATGTTTGCGGCCAATGTCGTCTTAATGATAGTGGCCGTTACCATTTGTTCTTTGGGTCTCTGGACCTCGGGCGAGGCGATTTCAAAGGACAAGGGGAACCCGCCGTGGAGCTGCTGAGTTGGCAAGCCGCAAGTTCGGATAACAATGAGGGGTTGTGTTGGGTTTACTCTGCCTTCCACGCATTACTCGGCTCCGTTTTTAAACTTAGTTAAAGGCTACGGCTATGTATAAGGGTCCGCGTTCTAGAAATAGGACCCTACTATAAATACCTTATAGAAGAGTAAAATATTTCACACTTCTCCGGTAGCTATGGTCGTATGTGACGATTGTGGGTGATGCTTGGGTTCATATACAGGCGGGCTGGTCGACGATATACTTGCAGGCTGGGCGTTGGGCCTGTCGGAAGGTGATCACTTGGTAAGCGCTGGTTCGATAGGACGGGTCTGAATGTCTGTTCAGTTGGGCTTGGTCGCCTGTGGATGTAGATGTGGCATTGGCATCGGCATATGAGGCCTGGGGGTGAGTTGTTGTGTTGATGAGAGTGTGTATTCCCGGAGGAACTGTGACCTACTGTCACCCCTGAGGGTTATCGGCAGGTCGGGCTTTGTTTCGTCAGATCCATATTGTCCATATAAGTCAGTTCCCTTGACATATGTCTAGCCCCTTATCCTATGTTCCAGCTTGTTGACCCGGCGACTGGGAGCGGGAGGAGGATCTTCTTGTAGCGTTTTCTGTACGGTGGCCGTAACGTGGGTGACATTGAAACGGCCACTCCGAGATCGTCCGAATCTTTTCCTCGATGCAAAGTATGATCACGCCGATGCATTGATGGAGACACGTTACTTGCCATATCGTTCAAACGCTAATGGTGAGCATGCTGTCTAGCCCGGGTATCATTGTACTTCATCTTCGCCTGTAGCCACATCCAACTCCCGCCTTCAAAATGGGAAGTGTGAGTAGTCGTGTCCATCGAAGCCCTAGTCCGAATCACTCCCATAATCAACCAGCCCCTTCGCAACCGACTTCGCCACCTGCGTCTCGGGGCCGGTATCCACATCCATGTTGGCGTCGCCCCCGAAACTGCTTGCGTCCGCAACAATGGAGGCAGCTACCATGTCCATCGCCGCCCTCGCATTGTAGACTTCTTCTCCCTCGCTGTTGAGCTCGCCCTCCTCCGCGTCTTCTTCAGGGACGGCGAACTGGACGTGCTTCTGCGGTGGGCGGGTATCGTCGCGTCTTTCCTTCCTACCAGACAACCTGTTATGCCCTAGCGGCGCCCGGTTGGCGTTGGTTGGGTCGAAGTCCGCGCCTGGACGGACGGGGCGCTCGAATGTCCTGCCATTTCGCATCGGTGTTTTCTTGGTGTTTGTCCCCTTGCCGTCTTCTTCCGAGTCTGAATCCGAGTCGTTGGTCCTCCGTTCTGTGGATGATACACTCAAGCCTTCTGGTAACGTCGCACCAGGTCGGAGCACGTACAAAGTAGGGAATTCGATGATAGTTCGCCCCGTAAGAACGCCAACAAGACTGTCCGTAGATGCCAGGGGGATGAGACCCTTCGACGGGTCGTCAGGAGTGGCAGGCTTGAAAAGAAAGAAACGCAGCGTGGCCAACTGCGCGGCCTCCTCCCCACTACTCCTGGGCACTGAGGCTTCGGATGACGTTTGGTTCCATTGGCCGGTTGCGGTGCACTGCATGGTATACTCGCTGGCCGGCCAAGTCGAGAAAGTCGCGTCTTGGGAAGGAACCATCGCCTCGATGTACTGCACCGCCCTCTGCTTCCTAGTGGGAGGCTTCTGTTTCTTCTGCGGGGGCTGCTCGTCGTCCTCCAGATCGCCGTCTTCCCTTGCTCGCTTCCTCTTCTGCGCCGCAGATCGATCCCAGTCCAACGTCTCTGCCAGACCCTGATATAGCGGCTTCTCGTCCAAACACTTATGGCAGATGCGCGTCGGTTTCTCATCCTCCGGCGTCGTCGAGCCGACCCCAAACAGCATCCACTCAACCTGCCAGTTGACAGTATTCGTCCTCCGATTCCAAGCGGTCTTATTCTCCTTCTGCCTCGACAAGCCCCTAGGCATAGTCAAGACCCGGATATCATTCCTCCTCAACCTCTGCCTAACCTGCTGATCGAACCTCGCATCCAGCCCACCACCACTCCCCTGCTGCCCACCCCTTCCTCCCCGTCCACCCCACCGCCCACCGCCACCGCCACCCCTAGTAGCAGCAGGCTCGTGAACGAGCTGGTCGCCGTACCACACCTTCTCGAACCTCTTGTCCTCCTGGCCCCTCTTCGGCCCGCGCACCTCGCCCTCCCCCAACAGGCCCTTCTCGGCTATGACCTTCTTCTCGTACAGCTCCTTCGCCCGCTCGATCCTGGAGATGAAGTTGTAGTCGTGGTCCACGCCCGCGTCGGTGACGAGGCGCTCGCGCGGCACGAAGGAGGCCGGGTCGCGCTCGCCGCTGCAGGAGGCCCAGGCCTTGTGCTTCTTGGTGCAGGGGAGGGAGCAGGTCCGGACGCCGCAGCGGGGGCACTTGTACTTGGGCGGCTCGCGGTGGCAGATCGTGCAGAGGGTTGTGAGGAGGGGGTCGGACATTGTTTGTTGGAAAAAGATGTTGTTGTGCATGTAAATGTTTTTTGGGCGTAGAAGATTGTCGGAATGTTTGAAGCTGGCAACAATTCCCATCAAGGCGCCGCGGCGGTCCTTATCGAGACTTTTGCTTCCCGATAACCGATAAGGATAAGCGATAAGACGATAAGAAGGTCTCTCGCGCGATTGGTTACCGAAGCACGGGCCGCCCCATATGGCTGTCCACACTGGAGTCCAGATCGCTAGCCAATCATCCGAACAACTTTCGTCCATCGACTCTGGCGTCTGGAATGGAAATTTCGAGGGAAAGGGACGATCCGGTCGAGAAAGGGAGTTGAAGTGGACTACCGTTATGTGGTTCTCATTGTTCGAAACCTATTTTGTTGAATGGTGTTCTATTCACAATTGTTGTTGCGTTGTTCGAGTCGGACTCGGTTGCATCGAGACTTCGAGAGAAAATGCATTGCTTAATGAGGCCTAGTCAGGGCTATGTATGGGTTGTTGGGATGAAAGCACGTTGTTCCTTGGGCCCCCCCATTTCCTTTCGGTTCCTGACATCCGGCCTAGACTCTGTTGATCAGTCGCTTTTCGCCTCGAACGAAGCTGCCACCAATATCATCAGTCCGATATGATAACAACAGTGTTATGCTCGACTCGACTTCATTACGAGGTTGAAATGAGGGGAATGAACGAATGATGGGATTGACCCCGCGATAACTATCGATTGATAGCTCCGGTGACTTCGACTCGGGCGTTTGTGGCTGAGGAGGGGAGGGGGTGATCCGGCCGCCTGTACCTGGTCCCCTGCCTCTCGTTTACTGGAAACCGGGGACAGCGTTTTAATAATTGGGGGTATTATTGACACCATCACGGTCGCAGTGTGATGTCTCGAGCAGGGAACAGGCCGACAAGTCCCGTCACACATCAGGCCTCAATTGCAAGGATGCAATATCAACGGGACTGCGACAGGCAAAACAAACGCACTGCATCTCGAAAGGAAGCACTCAGAAGCGGGATGTGCGCCGAGGCCTGCTGTGAGGTCGCTATCCGGCCGTGTACTCGATCGACGACTTGCCGTCGCATTGATGCGCGTGCCCGTACCAAACGCCGTGTCATCCGGGTGGCATGATGCGGTTCAGTGCATGCCGTGCGGATCACAAGCGATGTTTTGGTTGCTCGCCGTGCCGCGTTTCCCCCCGCGCTGTGCGACAGGAGCGAGGGGCGTTATGAATGCGTCAGCGCTATCACGGATCGTTTTATCATGATCTTGTGGCTGTCGAAACTCGAAAGTCAAAAGACTGTGCCTCAGCCGGACTGCCGGGCGGCCAGACCTCTTCCTGTCTGTGGCTTTCTCAGCTCCAGCTTGGGTGGTGGTCCCTTGTCGCGACGGACCAAACAGCTGGTTTCGGGACTGGTGTGTTTTGTGACACCTTACCACGGTATATAAGGCCAGGGATGCTATAGCCGTTCCAACCGTGCTCACTTGATGCCGTGATAAGGGCGATAGAGCTACAAGATACACTCGTATCTAAAGCAAACGGCCAGCTGTTGGAATGATGTCGCAATGAAGCAAACAGAACTGTCCTGGCAGGCCTGGTTATAATGTGATTGATCTCGAGGAAGACCGCTGCCCGCCAGTGGCAAGTCGCGCACAGGCGCACGCGCAGTTGATCGTTGTTGGCGGCAGGCCAGAGCGTGCATGAAACGAAGGGGTTCGTGCGCGATGGCGGCATTTCAGCGGGCGTTTGACTCGTAACAAACGGATCACCCACTGAAGTTCTAGAATAGCAACAGACGAGCCATCCGACAGAAACGATGGCTGAAGCGAAGCTGTCATGACATGATATTCCACGACTCGGCACTCCAAGACCAACAAGACAGACACCGGTATACACCACCATCCGATATACCACGCGGAAGCTCGCAGTCAGCCATCGGTGGCAATGAGTGTTTCCATTTGTCCAGAGACAGCGAGACGGGAAGCATATTTGAGTCCAGTACCGGTAGTTCAAGCCCTTCATTGCTGGACGGTGTCGTCACTGCCGACGCCACGGAGGCCACAGCAGATTCGGTCATGTTTGTCTGTACCCAACACAGGACAGCACCGAATCGGGATAAAGCACAGGCGAGCATCGGACGCTGTGTCCGTCCGGTGTCCATCTCCGCGCCATACAGGTCTTTTCAGGCCTCGCTCGTGTTTCTAGACGCCATTTTCTGGACGGTGTGCTTCGAATAGGGTCATTGTCATTGGAATGTGAAAACAATCGAGTTGCTGAAGGCATTTGCAATGCATCACCGGCGAAGCCTTGCGATCGGACATATTCAACGTGATGCAGGCCGAGCCAAAAGGGGGCCAAAAGGACGCCAGTGACCTGAAAATTCGGGTCCAGGCCTGAAGCCTTCAAAAGGGCGCTGAAGCTCCGGGGAGTACAGTAATAAGAATCAGGGGAAGCTCATGGCAAAAGTACCTCATCGCAGCTTTTGACGACAAACGGCTGCAAAATGAAATGGGCCGGTACTTTGTTCGTAAAATGAGCAGCTGTCTCGCTTTGCTTTCCCCCTGTCGCTTTTGGCAAGAGCCCCTTGCTGGGGTCACCCCTGCTTCCTGCACGGTATGCATCCACCTTATTTCCCACCCATGGCACCTCCATCTTCGTCGTTCCTGCCCGGCCAATTGTCCAATGCTTTGCTCCTGCCCGTTGGTGTGGAAAGCAACTGGCGAATCCGCGAGCTCGCTGGCAGCGATCCCATTTCCCACGCCTTTGCCTCTGGTGCCTCCTCTTCTTCGCACTTGCTGCTGCTGCTGCTGATCTTTCTTTTTCCTCGTCCCTGTGTCTCAGCCCGGGCCATCCTCACCTTCTTTTTAGCCCTTCTCCTCCCTGGATCTTTTCTTTCGTCTCTCCTCTCCCCGTGTGGATTATCAATTCTCACCTGGACAATTCCCTCTAGCAAGCGACGGTGGTTGCTTTATCGTCAGCACCAGCGAGGTTCTTCTGATGTGTTAGTCGGACCATCAACACCAACCCGTCGACTCCGGTTTTATATTCCAACATTCATGCAACGACAGTAGCTGGAATTGCCCGATCGTCTTGTGGAAACGCGGCTCTACTCTTGACACAGGACGACCTCGAATTGGATTCGGCATATGTCCTCTACTCTTCTGGTCAATATCTTGAATCATACGCAGTGATTCACGACAAAGGGGCCCGGATATAAAGCTCAAACATCAGCATTCCAACGGATTTCCACTCTTCAACGGGGTCAGAACCGCCTCATACCGGCACAATGGCGCCCTCACTCAACACTCATGCTTCCTTCGTTCGCCCCAGGACTGGAGATCGCGATGGCCGCCCTGCTACCCGCGATCAGGCCGACAGCAGCCTGATCATCCCCAGTCGCACCTCTTCTCTCCACTCGAGAATCACCCAGCCAATTCCCTCGACCCTTAACATCAAGCCTCAGCAGCGGACTCCCAAGACATTGACCCACGCCTACATGGTATGTGGTGTTGGAAGGGAACCGTCGCAATGGGTCAAGGCCCCGGCGCCAGCCCAGGGGAAGATCGGCCACATGAAGGGAGCTGTGGGCCAGTTCTGGCTCCCAGAAATACTTGGAAGCAGTCCTCGCCTCGAGCAGGATAACGAGATTGCCCGGGCTCTCCACGCCGCCATGAGGGTAAGAAGATGACAGCAAGTTCAAACTTTGGAGCTCATTTCTAACGGAATTTAGGCGTGTTTCCCCCATGATGTCGAGATCTGTACCGGCAGGAGCCAGCCGCACTGCGTCCACCATGCCTTCGTTCTGCAGCAGGACTCCTCGCACACACTCTACGGCATCTGCCTTCGCGTTTGGTCGCGAGCCGACGAGAAGCGCGCCGAGACGATCCGTGACCTGAGGAAACGGACCGAGCCGGACTTCTACGACAACCCCGACGAGATTTACTGGATTCCCTACTGCCTGTCCTTCCTGTCGCGGTATCCTCTCTACAACCTCCTGGGCGACTACCTTCGAGGCATGTGGATCCACTGGAACAAGGCTACCAACCTGTTCCATGCCGAGGAAGTATCCCGCATCCTGAGCTTCCCGGCCCCGCGTCTGAACGACCTCGTGCGTATCGATATGAAAGACTACGCGCTTTGTTACCAGTTCCCTTCGTCGCCTACCGGATTCCAGAACTTCGCCATGTGGCCGCTGTTTTGCTGTCTGTCAATCCCTAACATTGTTGGAGTCATAGAAGCTGCCATATCGCCTACCCGTCGCATCATCTTTGTCAGCCACTACCCGGCCATGCTGACGATGGCGGCGGAGACCGTCCGCTTCTGTGTCCGTGTGTATGAGTGGAGCGGGCTGTACGTCCCGGTTGTTCATGCGCGTCACGCGAAGGAGCTCGTCCAGGAACCCGGCCCGTATATCCTTGGTATCACTGCCGAGTGCCGGTCGCTCTTCACCGCACCCAGCGACGCCTTGGTTGTGGACCTCGACCGCAACTTTGTTCTGACATCGAGCCCGCCTACTGCTCTGACACCCGGCCAGCGCAATAAGTTTGTCACGCGTCTGACGCAGTCATTGAACGGCGATGTCACCCCATCTGGCGTTCCCCAACACCTTCGCTCGGCGTATGGCGGTGGAAAGCTGGTGCCTGCCGGCCAGATTATCGTTATGCGTGGCGAGGTTGAGTCCATCCAGGATCCGGAGTGGTGGAACCAGGATTCCATCATGTCCGTCATGGATCACGTCTGCGAGAAGATGGTAAGCTACTGACTGCTGAGTGATACGAATGACAATGCTAACGACGAGCCTAGGGCCGGAATACTGGAATGAAGGCTGTCTTCGGCGGCGCAGTGAAGAAGCCGCTGATGACCAAGGTTTCGATGCGGCATCTTAACGAGATTGTCCGCGAGCGAAACCAGTACTCTAGGGATGCACTGGAGGCCTGGCAGGATTTCATCAACCTGAAGGGCCGTATGGACACCGAGCTCAGCAAGGTGACGAAGCGGAACAACTACCTCAACGAGGAAGTGGAGAGCTGGAAGCAGCAGGTGAGTTCATCAGCACCCGGACTGACTTCGGCAGCTGCTAACTTTTGCCACAGTTCCTCAAGTTCCAGGTGTTCGCTGAGCAGCTCACGAAGGAGACGCAAGACCTCAAGGTCAAGATTGAGAACCACAAGCGTGAGAACCGCCGTCTGGGGACTCTCATTGACCAGCAGAAGGATGATGCCGCACGTTTGTCGGTGCGTCTTGCCGGTACTGAGAAGCAGCGTGACGATGCTCTTGAGGCTCTGGTGCTCCAGCAGGAGATTGCCGAGGAATTGGAGCGTGAGCGGAAGCGTAACAAGAAGGAGCTGTCGTCGCTACAACACACCAACGTCACTCTTGCAAGGCAGCGTGACGAGGCTCGTCGTGTCGTACTGCATCTTCGCAGTCTCATCAGCGGCCAGAGCCACCACATGGAGCACCTCGTCAAGTCACTCACGACGCCTGACGACCTGGTAGCCGAGATCGCCGCCGGGTTCCCCGAGGAGGAAGGCGAGGAGGACCTTACCGAAGAGCAGCGCGAGAGCCGGTTCCAGAAGAACATTGAGCTCATCAACAAGCGCATCTCGTCCACGAGCTTCAAGGACGTTGCCGACCGCCACCTCAAGGACAAGACGGACGCCATCGCCCACATCATCCGCAATATCGCGGAACAGTGCTCAGCAGCCGTCGAGAGCCTGCAGCTCGCTCAGGACGCTGAGCTCGGCGAGCGCGAGCACCACGCCTCGACCCCGACCCTCAAGGCGCGCCGCGGCAGCAATCTCTCGGCAGCACACAGCGACGACGGCCGCTCCTCGGTCGCGACGTCTGAGATTGGCGACGACAGCCACCTCCGGCCCTCGAGCGGGCGGACGTCCAGCATCCCGCCGACGCCGGACCTCATCCCCAACCGCAGCAGCACCAGCATGTCGATCGCCAGCACGGCCACGACGCCAGAGCGCATCTCGCAACAGTATGCCATCGGGCACGACATCCCGACCAAGATTGTCGAGGACGACGAGGATGACCTCGAGGACGACGGCAGCGAGCACGACCCCAACCCGATCCCGCAGGAGCCGAGCGTCGTGGGCAAGCATGCCGAGAGCCTGATCCACAGGCCATCTGGTGCCCGCATCAGCGCTCTCGGTGGCACTCGCTAAGAACCATGAGCGTTTTCAATATTCTTCGTTTTCTCTCTGTATACCAATTTCTTGCGCGGTAATTCTGCAATTTTGGGACCTGTTTCAAGGCGTTTAGTGATCCTGGCCCTTTTCTCTCTATTCTTTGTCATTATTTCGCATCTATTCCCACTTCTTTGTTCGGTGTCGAGGAGCAACTGTCGAGCTTGTGGCAGAAGTCAAGAAAGTTAGGGGATCTGAAAAGCAGCAGCAGCGAGCGTGTTTTGGGGAAGGGAGGAGTCAAGTCTACGCTCTCTGTAGTTGGCAGCATTTTATTTTACAGATTCACGGGAGAAGAAACGTTTGGCGGTCTTGCTGAGTTATTTCCTTTCGATTCCGTCACTCCTTAGCATCCCAGAGAACAAAGTCCGTAGAATCCACCTATTCATGGATATCCCCTACATCAGAGTCTGTCCAAGATCAACAGAACAACGACGACCGTATCCCGGGTTGGCACATTTGCATTGAAACCCTGCGCTTGAACATACAGCGGCCGTACGCACCCGGCCGCTGATTCGATCTGATGTACCGTGCGCTGGGGAACGCGCGGAATGTGGTCGATCGCATATTCAGGGTCCAAGCTATGACGTAGCTTAAAGTTTGCCTGTGTTCCGCCTTGATGTCCGGCTCGCCATGACTCTTTGATCATGCACTGGCGGTAGGTAATTTGACTAAAGACCTCGATCGGCACGCGTTCTCAACGAGGTTGTTTCTCTGCTCCTCAGCTGGCTGCTCGTCATTGTGGTTGTACTGCAGAAAGAAGCCAGCTTCGGTCCCGTTTCGGCCAATTGTGTAAGTCTCCCTGTCATGTGCAAGACATGAAAGAAGGACAAAGGCTCTGAAGCCATCTAGAAGAGTATCAGGAGGGAGAGATTGTGCAGTCATAAAAAGAAGCCTTGCCATCAGCTCATCACCAAATACTGAAAAGGAGGAAGGAATACGTAGGTGATTTGTCGCGTGGCCGCGCTCGCGTGCATTGCGCATAATCGGCTCTTTTTTTGCATTCTCGCCGACATCCGCCGCTACGTAATCAGGCCATTGAACAACATTTTAGCTTCATCCGCAAAATCCGGGGCTAACAGAAACCTTGGTGCAAAAGAAAGTCCCTCTGTTTCCTTTCTCTCCACCGCATGCATCAAATCACAAACCTAACTTTCTGCACTTTTTTGCCATGATAACACCTCATACGCGCACAAACTAAGGTGTTTTCCAGCTCAAGCTGCACAGGCTGTCAGGTAGCCTCCATCCCCCGGAGTTACAGCTGATCCATTTTCGGCATCTGGTCACTTACTGAGACTCCAACCCGCCGTCTCCATTGTTACCTACACTGGATCTTGAACGACACACACGTCAAGGTTCAACCCAACCCACCTGCAACCGCACATCGAACGTCTCAATTCTCGCGTCTCGACCACTTCTGTCTCCTCTCCTCATCGAGGGATCACCTCTTGATACCAACACTACCTATCTACCAAATCGACAAGATGGGTATTAACCGCCTTGCCACGCTGAACTCGTCCAGTTCTCAGTAGCCCCCGGAGGTCCGGAAGTACTCGTCTGCTTCTCTTACTCGTCTGCTGGAGATACCTACACCATCTCTTCCATTCGTTACTTACGGAATACCCAAACTCACGACCGCGAAACACCGTCGTCGACCCCATCGGCCCCTCCATCCTCCGCCCTGGCAGGCGAGAAAACCCAACCACCACCACATCTCCCCCCTAACCACGTCCTCCCTACATCCCTCCGAACCGACACGACCCTACGGAGGAGAGTACCGCAGATGAAGACGGCAGATATCGAAATAGGGGACATGGAAGTGGCCGGAAACGTGGTGTTGAAGCGGACAGCCAGAGTGACTGTCGAATACGGCACCGAGAGCGAAGCATCAGAGCACAAGGGAATGAGGCTCAACCATAACAATCTCAACCACACCACCACAAGACCCGACGAGTCCCGCTTACAGACACAAAACATCGAGAGCAGCAAAGCATCCACCTCGGGCGTCGTAGCACAAACAGCCACGGCAATGGAAGACCCCTCGAACAAAGCCTACAGCCGGAGAGGATCGGCATCGGGGCCTACCGCTACCTCAATCGAGCGCGCCACGGACGCTGCAACCGCGCGATCCGGGGATCTAGTCCTCGACGTTGATTCCACCACAATTGTCGACGACGAGCTGGAGTCATCCTCCACCATCACCACCGCGACCCTGAAGACGTACAAGCTAGACGGCCTGCACGAAGACGACCGGCCCATCAACTTCGGCCAGGTCATCCCCGGCGTGTACCGGAGCAGCTTCCCCAAGACGGAGGACTACCCCTTTTTCAAGAAGTTGAGACTGAAGACGGTTGTGTGAGTGCTGCCCCTCTCCCCCCTCCTGTCTGTCCTCCACTTATGGCTTGTGCTTAATGCTAACAATGTCCCAGCACCCTCGTCCAAAAAGACTTCCCGGCAGATTACAAGCCCTTCCTATCCGACAGCAACATAAAACACCACGTGTTCGACATGGAGGGCACCAAGAAGGCCACCATCCCGATACAGACCATGAGCGCCATCCTCCGCCTCGCGCTGAACCCCCGCAACTACCCGCTCCTAATTCACTGTAACCGCGGAAGGGTAAGCCATATCTCTTCCCCATTCACCCCTATTTGACAGCCCACTAAACCCCCGATCAGCACCGAACAGGCTGCGTAGTAGCCACCCTCCGCAAGCTGCACGGCTGGCACCTCGACGCCGTGCTGGACGAGTACCGCGCCTTCGCCGAGCCCAAGATACGGGAGTGCGACGTCGAGTACATCACGGCCTTCGACACGATGCAGCTCGCCAACCTGTGGTCGCCGGAGTCGGCCTTCCCCCACCGGTTTCGGCGGTATTACCGTGCCATGGCGTTTGCGTGTGTCGTGCTGCTCATCTGGATCTACTCCGGGAGCGAGATGAGTGCAACGCTGGTGGCGCGTGTGGGGGAGAGCCCGCCGCGGCCTACTGCTTGAGTCTATTGACTACCTTGTGAGACGAACTCCGGCTTGAGCTGGCACGACTTGACTACGGCTGCATCGGAGGAAGCATGCGGCTTGGTCGATGCCAGAATAACCTCATTGACCGACTGAGCTCATTACCGCCGCAGTGGTGCCGAAGCCTACACCTCGCCTATATCATCCACCAACTTCCGTCTCGCATGGCCACTACGCCATACCTCACAGCCTGTCTCGCTAGCGAGACATACCGTTTAGCAACATCTCAATAGCCGACTGATCGGGCTGAGAATATCTCCTTTGTTCTTATTGCATGTTCATTTGTCAACGGCATCACGACGACAGAGCCTCCTCTGGGTAGAGGGGTACATACACTGCTTCACGAGTGTACGGGGGGGGATCCTGGGAAAGAATGGGAAACGCTGCGAGGTTTCCTCGCATTCTATCTCTGGCGCACATAGAAAAAGGGGTTGGCGCACAAAAGACGGGGACGCAAAAGCACCGGGAGATGGCTACCCTACCTACCCTTCCCCTACCTACACTTTGCTTTCTTTCCTTCTACCGAGGAAGATTATAAGACCTGAACTGGATGGAGTAGAGGTACCTGAGGAACTGGGAAAGAGTTCGCTGTTGTCTGGATAGAAACCTGGGACACATAAAAGAGACGATCAAGTGCTGAGACGTCTCGATGGAGTTTTGTTTAGAGTAGCTGTTTTAGAAACCGGGCTTGCTTATTTTGTTGCCTTTTATATTTTCTATACACCCCGAATATCTATCTGCAGCACCCAGATTCAACGGTGATGGGATTCTGCCCTTTTTTGTATTTTGTACACTATCTTACACTCGGGGTAGACTTGAGCTTCGCTCAATGACACGAGCTCCTGGCTCCTGGTATCTGATACACCCACTCCGCGACTCTTGTGCAACAGTAGCCTCGACCCCTATGATACCAGCAGGACCCTGGTCATTGCCCTCTCAGTCACAGTATCCCCAGGCTCAAACCTGATCCCTTCTGCCTCGCACAGGTATCCCTCATTGTGATTCCCATATCCATCTACCACCATGCCGAGCCTGCAATCCTCCCTTGTCGTCGTCGTCGTCGTCCTCCTCCACGCCATCTCCCTCATCCCGCCCAAATCCCCATCCCCCGCTCCCTCTTCCCCTAATCCTCATACACGCCCCACCGATTCCTCTCCCTCCTCTCCTCCTCCTCCACCTTCCGGTCCCCCGTCCCGTAAGCCAACCCCCCGGCCACGACATTGGCAGCCCCAAGTCCCATAGCCGCACCACGCACCACGCCCCTGGCGCTGAAAAGCTTGTTCTTGAGGGAAGCCGGCCTGCGCCGCGCCGCGAGCAGGACGTAGAGCCCGCTCCAGGCGGCCGTCATCCCCGCGCTGTCGATCTTGAAGCCGGCCACGTTGAGGTAGGAGGAGAAGAGGAGGAGAGGAACGAAGGTCATGGGGAGCTTTTGCAAGGGCTTGAAGTGCAGGGCGGTTATGAGGGTTGCTAGGGTCATTGGGGGGAAGGCGGATGCTGTGGGAGAGGTTAGCTGGGGTTGCGCGTTAGGGGGCTGAGCGTGGAGGGGAGACGGGGGGGAGAGGGGGGAGAGGAGGGGGAGAGGAGGGAAGGGGAGACGTACTGCCCCAGCCATTGAGGCGGGATAGGAGAGAGGCTTTGGGTTCTGGTTCGGACATTGTTGATGTGGCAGCTCGGAGGTGCGTCTGTTAGGTAATTGGTAGCCCGTGGTGTTGACTTGCGACTCGGGATCACGACGCTATCGAGCTGATGTCGCTGCCAAAAATTTGGAGTGACGTCGTGAGTCGTGACAGGGATATCCACTTCTGCCACGCTGTGATGACTCAGCTGAGCATGTACCCCCTGGACCGGCGGCGGGGCGGCCAGATGCCCGTTCTTTTTTCCTGGGTCCGCCGGGTTGGAGCGACGTACGCCGGGAAGGGGACATTTGAGGCCATTCACACTCAATGACACTCTATCCATTCTGAACCCTGTGCATTCTCTCGTTCAAGGCCACTTCTACTCTTCTTCGTACCAGTGACCCTTCCTGTCGCTGTACTTCTGGACACTGTTTACTTTCTCGATCAACGGAGTCCCTGGATCGGTCTTCATCCTGTCGCCGAACAGAAGAAGCCACGCCGCCATTTGGAGCCGCATTGCATCAACCTCCCGGCCAGCCTCCTGGTCACCACAGCCGGAGCCTGATTCACCTATTGCCGTATGTGCATGATTCTAACCGTATGTCTTGCCTTGCACACCAGTCTGGCACAACCATCACATGCAGCGCGTGCTAACAGTCAACCTGCAGCATCACCGGAGATAAACCCTTTCTCATCCAACCTCGCCGAGCCCCTTACATCACGAACCTTATCCGAACTTCAACCCGTCTTTCACCCCCTGAACGGCAATCTATAAGCCCCCCGATGCCCGACGCAAAAGCTTCCGGGGCCTCGGCCTCCGCAGGCGGCAACGGCAACGCCCGCAACCGGGACCACAACCAAGGGAACCAGGACCGCAAGTACACAGTCGAGCAGAAGGCGGCCGTGCTGCGGATCCGCGCCTGCCAGCCCACGGCCTTCTACGAGATCCTCGCCGTCGAGAAGAAATGCTCCGACGCCGACATCAAGAAGGCCTACCGCAAGCAGTCGCTGCTGACGCACCCGGACAAGAACGGCCACGAGCACGCCGACGAGGCCTTCAAGATGGTGTCGCGCGCCTTCTCCGTCCTCGGCGACAAGGAGAAGAGGGACAAGTTCGACCGGTACGGCACGGATCCGGACAGCAGGTTCGAGAGCGCTAGGCAGCAGAACCCGTTTGCCGGCGGGGGCGGGTTTGGGAGGCAGGCGGCTGCGGGCGGTGGTGGGCGAGGGGGAGGGTGGGAGGATGAGATTAGTCCTGAGGAGATGTTTGCGCGGTTCTTTGGTGGTGGTGGGTTTGGAGGGCCTTTTGGTGGTGGTGGTGGTGGTGAGTTAAATGTCATATGGCTTAACGAATGGGGGCACAATGCTAATCATGGCGCAAAACAGCATTCGACACGGGGCCACAGTTCGTCTTTAACTTCGGCGGGCCGGGCGTACGAGTACACCAGTTCGGCGGCGCGCGGCCGAGGAGACGACCGCGAGACCCCAACCAGCCGGAGCAGGAAACGAGCATCACGAGCACCCTCATGGGCCTGCTGCCCATCCTCCTCCTCTTCATCTTCCCCTTGCTCAGCTCCATCTTCGGCGGTGACGCGCCGCCCGCCACGCCCAACATGGCCTTCGACTTCCCCCAGCCGCCCGTCTACACGGCCGAGCGGACGATGCCGAACCTCAACGTCAAGTACTTCGTCGACCCCAAGGACGTCGCGGACTACAGCAAGTACAAGCTCGGCCAGCTCGACAAGACGGCCGAGGTCAACTACGTGCGCAAGCTCAAGATGCAGTGCGACAACGAGATACTGCACCAGCGGAGGCTGGAGCAGGAGGCGCAGGGGTGGATCTACCAGGATCCCGTAAAGATGGAGGTGGCGAGGAATCTGGACATGCCGGCCTGCAGGAGGTTGCAGCAGTTGGGCATACAGTTTTAGTACTCTGTTTTTGCTGGTGGACGTAATATGATTCGTGTCTGTCTATTGTGTGCTTCGGCGTTTAGGGGGGGATGGGATGGTCGTGCATGTCGTCTAGCATCCAGCGTATTCAGACCTGGCCAATGCCTGTTTTATTTTGTATACGCTCTGTACGCGGTTTGTCGTCTGCCAGGTCATGTCCATCGGACATGCTTGCTTGTCATTCATCCTTTCGGGGCTTGTGAAGAATAGCTGCGAGTTCGTTGGCCAAGGAGAACAGCCGCATAAAACATCAGCAAGATCGAAGACGTCGGGTTCCTCTAGATCAGACTGACTCGCCTGCATGCACGTGGTCGAACGGTCGCAAGTGCGTCTCACAGATGATGCTATCGCCGAAAACACTTGCCACGACCATAGCCAATTTGCACCCCGGTTTACTTAAACACCGACGGCATCCCCAGAAATGCCATGCGACATTATCCGCTATCCGTTCGATATCGACGAATAAAAAGCCCCAATGACGTCTTCTCCCCCTAGGTAGGTCGGCCCCCCGCCAACGGATGGTGGGCCGGCATAGCTGTTGCTTCGGGGTGTATAAGAGCGAGTGGTGGGATGTGTTCTTCCAGTTTGTCGTTCTGGACAGTTTTGAGAAACCATTGCTTGTTTATATGACCTCGCGCCTATTGTCCATTACCCGAACTTCACAACTGAGACATATTCACACCCCCGCCAACATGACGAAAGTATTGCTCACAGGTATGGTTCATACGCCCGAGCAACTATCATGAGGGGCACCGAGATCGCTAACAAGCACTCCAGGAGGATCTGGCTTCATTGCCGGTAAGTTCTGCCCTGAACACTCGCCAGCAACCAACACGGTTGGTCGTACGCCAAGCACAAGCACTAACACCCACCGCGTCCCTCAGCCCACATCCTCGAACAGCTCCTCAAGAAGGGCCACGATGTCGTGACCACCGTCCGCTCAGAGGAGAAGGCCTCCAAGATCCGGGATAGCTTCCCCGAGTACAAGGACAAGCTTAACGTGCAGATCGTACCCGACATCGCCAAGTTAGACGCTTTCGACGAGGTCGTCAAGATCCCCGGTATCGAGGTGGTCCTGCACACCGCCTCCCCCTTCCACTTCAACTTCAGTACGGGCCCTCCCTCCCCTTCCCCACTTTGCCCGTATCACCAACTAAGTCCCCCACCACAGAGGACCCGAAAGAACTCCTCGAGCCAGCCATAAACGGCACGACGGGCATCCTCAAGGCCATAGCTCGCTCCGCCCCAACGGTGCGCCGCGTCGTCGTGACTTCCTCCTTCGCCGCCATCCTGGACGAGGATAAGCTGTCGGATCCGAACACCGTCTTCTCGGAGAAGTCCTGGAACCCGGTGACCGCCGAGGACGCGCACAAGAACCAGGCCACCGCGTACCGCGCCTCCAAGAAGCTCGCCGAGAAGGCGGCGTGGGATTTCGTCCAGGACCCGAAGAACGGGGCCAAGTTTGATGTGGTGACTGTTAACGTGAGTTAGACGTAACCCCGACCCTGCAGCCTCCCCAACCCACCACCACCCGTCCGTGACACCGTTTACTGACTCCTCCCCACAGCCCCCCATGGTCTACGGCCCCGTCCAACCCTTCCTCGCCTCCCTCGACGCAATCAACACCTCCAACGAGCGCATCGTAGCCGCCATCCAAGGGAAATGGAAGTCGGCCATCCCCCCGACGGGAGCGGCCTTCAACTGGGTCGACGTGCGCGACGTCGCCACGGCGCACGTGAAGGCGGGTCTCGAGATCCCCGAGGCCGGCGGGCACAGGCTTTTCACCACCCAGGGCCGCTTCAGCAACCGCGACATCGCGGCCGTCATCCGGAAGAACTTCCCCGAGTACGCCGACCGCCTGCCGGGCGAGGAGGTCGAGGGCGGCGGGTACCCAGAGGGGAATAAGATCTACGGGTTTGATAATGAGGAGACGAGGAGGATTTTGGGGATTGAGTGGATCAGTCTTGAGCAGAGTATTGTTGATACTGTTAATAGCGTTAAAGGGTTTGACGTGTAGGGTGTAGGCGTGAGGATGGAGTAGGCGAGGTGGAGTACCTAGACTTAAGGGGATGAATTTAAGCAGGCGTTGTTGATAGGTGATAAGGCGCTTCGTTTCGTGTTGAGGAGGTGGGCTAACTTGCTCTTCGTGACGTGAGGTCATGTGTTGGTGTGTTGGTGGACTTGTCCATCATCCTTCGAATAACCAGGATCGCCGGCGACATGAGAAGTACGAGCACAATATTGCCCGTAAGATTTGTTGGATAGTAGTTCGCCGTGAGCTGCCTATGGCGGGGAGTCTCCCGGGCTAGTCTACCGTGATCGCCTCCTTCTCCCTCTCAAGTTGTACAATCTGCTGGAGTATGCCCTCCTTCCACTTCGCGTACGCCTTCCTCCTCCTCTCGCTCAGGTAATCATACTTCTCCTGCAACATCGTATCCGTCCTCCTCACCGGTCCAGCCGGCATCCTCCTTCCCCTTCCAACCCCCGCCCGTTCCGCAGCCTGATCCTCTCCCCGCTGGACGAGATCCTTGACGCCCTGCGCCCAGTCACTCTCCATCCACCCATGCCGGTTCGCATACCCCGAGACATCATCGATGTCGGTACGTTCCATGTCTTTCCACCCTTCCCAAGCCACTTCCTCGTCGTCCACATCCTTGATAGCGACAGTCCGCCTCGCCTGCTCCAACGCTCCGACAATCTCCTCCCGGGCGGCGACGTACCTAGCCTCGTCCACCCCGTTCGGCATGCCGACCGCCGCCCACACGTAGAGGAACAGGAACCCGAGGATGGACGTCATGTGGCCGAGGACGAACTTGTCCTTCGTCCGCTGCCCGTGGGGGCAGACTATGGCTTCCATGCCGGCTATGACGGTGGGGCCGGCTTTGGTCGAGTCGAGGGCCTTGCAGAGGTAGCGGAGGGTAGGGCGGACCCAGGGCGGGAGGCCGCCGGCTTCTGCTGCTGCTGGCTTCTTGGCTGCTGATGACCGACCTGTGCGGGATGGTGTGCCTGCTGGCCCATCAGCTGGGGAGCGGAAGGAGGATAGGGACCGTTCTGTTCCTGGGGTGGTCCTCAGGAAGGAGGCCTTGGACCGGCTGCCGATGAAGTCATCTTGGTCCCGGACCTTGGAGCTCGGAGTCCTAGTCCTCGGTGTGCGGCCGCTGGGAGTGTGGTTGGGGAGGATGTGGTCTAGGTGGCTGTAGAGGCGGTTGTAGATTCGCGGAGGGACTGGGGGCCGGGCGGATATGGGTGGGAGGTTTAGTGAGATTTTTAGTCTGAGACTGTGAGTTAGGTAACCATCTCTTTTACGGAGCAAAACATGAAGCGTACCGATCACACGCTAAGTGAGCACAAGCATATGGCCTTGCGATCTCCTCATCTTGCTTTAGGGTGCTAGCTTTATGCTGTGACTGGGCCAAGAGAGATGTGGCCAGGTCGAGCAGAGGCTGTGGGAGGTCTGTGTTGTGAGTTGGGATAAGAGATATGAGCGCCTGCTCGATCGATCGGTTCATAATGAGTTCCAAATTGTGAGTTTGGATGAAATGCGGTCTGAATAAGAATCTTATACGAATAGTCTGATGTTCCAAGTACGGTTAAGTCGGGACGGGCGCGATGAGAGATACGCGACTTAACGCTGAGGTGCGCCAACGCCAAGTCACATGACGTCTCCTGGGTCTAGAATCCGAAGGAAGGTTAGCTGCTTGTTCCGATGTAGCTCCGGTACGCCCGGACCCACCTCTATTTTCGCGTGATGCGATCCCCATCAACGTCAACCGTTTCTCAGCAGCCCCAACCAATTTGAGCGTTGTATCAAATCATCACTGTCAACCTACTCTCACTCTTCAACGACATATCTGCACTTTCTCCGGACAGTCATGGAGAATGTCGTCTGAGAAGCAGCTTCAGCACCACAACTGCGACTTGCCACCCATTCAATAGCGACCGAACCCAGACGGTTTGCGCCACTGCCAAGGGATCACACGCCGCCATCACCACCCGCCCGCATCTCTCCCCTTTCTTCAGCTCCCTGATAACAAACCCGAGAGTAACAAGAATTCCTTTGGAAGTGGTAGTTGGGGACGATAACTATCACGATGGCGTTCAACACGACGGCGCTGCCGGTACGTTTACTGCGGAACTCCACTCGAAGCTCGTATAACGGTCTGGTACTGACGGAACGTGCAACAGAGCATCGCAGCCGCAACCACGGAGATATGGCCCTCAGTCGCGAACACGATCATGATGCCTTTCAGGGGCCCAACCTCGATGTCGACTCGTACAAGTTCACGACCGGTTCAACAAGCACAGCGCAGCTCCATCGAGGCTAAACCGGAGCATGCTCTGGCTGTAAGCGTCATCTATCCTGCGCGCCATGCGCTTGTCGATAATAGACGAGTAGCTAATACGAATAAGGTTCACCAGGTAGAACTCCCAGACTTCCTGCGAGACGCCGACCTCTCGAAAGCGGCGGTTCCAGTCGGCGTGAGGATGTCGCCGATCAGCATCCACGCGGACATCGCAGCCATGTCGCCACGCTCTTTAGCTGCGGCGAACCCTCTATTACGGTCATCTTTCCGGGCGTTGATGAGCTCGAAACCTGTCGGAACGGTCGCAGGCCTTCGCGCTATTCATACATACCAACCCGGTCGTCTCCCTCCATTTTCCACTTGGTCATCAACTCTCGGACCGCGGCAACAGTACAGAGGCTTTGGCAGCGGTGGGATATCTAGGAGTCTCTTAGCGAGCCGTGAGGCGGCTGCCAACAGCAACCCCAACAGCCCTACTGCTCAGAATGCCTTCTACCAGGTTCTTCTCAAGGCGAACATGCCCGCCATCGTTATCGAAAGATTTCAGTCTGGTCGGTTTGCTTCCAACGAGGGTGCCGATGAGGCCTACCACAAGGCGGTGCAGATGCTGGGAGGCGGTGTCAATACCGCCGGGTCTCTCACAGGCTCCAGTGTCGCAAACGCCAACATGAACGGTCTCACGCCCAGTCAGATCCAGGCTGTCAGCCAGGCTCTTGCGGCTCACTCGCATGGCGGCAACGTCGCCATGGCTCGCGGCGCACAGGGCTCTGGGGCCGGTTCGAAGGATGGTCCAATCCACGTTGTCGTCGACGAGTCCATGGGCGGAATCGTCTTCCGCTGGGTCAAATTTGTCCTCTGGTTCTGCCTGTTCACCTATCTCAGTTTGGTTGTCGTCACCATGATCATTGAAGCTCTCAACTCCTTCAAGCGCCCCGGTGCTACTAGGGACAGCGAGGTCAAGTCCGAAACGCAGACTACGCGCTTCGACGACGTTCAGGGATGTGACGAGGCAAAGGAGGAGCTCCAGGATCTGGTCGAGTTCCTCAAGAACCCCGAAAAGTTCTCTACTCTGGGCGGAAAGCTTCCCAAGGGCGTGCTCCTTGTTGGGCCTCCCGGAACCGGAAAGACTCTCTTGGCCCGAGCCGTTGCTGGCGAAGCTGGCGTACCATTCTTCTACATGTCTGGATCTGAATTTGACGAGGTCTACGTCGGAGTTGGTGCCAAGCGTGTCCGGGAACTCTTCGCTGCTGCAAAGGCCAAGTCGCCTTCGATTGTCTTCATCGACGAACTCGATGCCATCGGCGGAAAGCGCAACGCTCGCGATGCCGCTTATGTCAAGCAGACCCTCAACCAGCTTCTCACCGAGCTCGACGGTTTCGACCAGAACAGCGGCGTCATCATCATGGGCGCCACCAACTTCCCCCAGCTGCTCGACAAAGCTCTCACTCGTCCCGGTCGCTTCGATCGCCACGTCACTGTCCCTATCCCCGATGTCCGCGGCCGCATTGCGATTCTGAAGCATCACACCAAGAAGATCAAGTCTGGACCCGACGTCAACTTGCAGTCCATTGCACTCACCACTTCTGGATTGTCCGGCGCCGAACTCGAGAACATTGTCAACCAGGCTGCCATTCGGGCTAGCAAGTCGAAGGCACAGGCTGTCTCGCATAAGGATTTCGAGTGGGCCAAGGACAAGGTCATCATGGGGTCTGAGAGGAGGACAATGGTTATCACGCCCAAGGAGAAGGAAATGACTGCTTACCACGAGGCCGGTCACGCGCTTGTGAGCTACTTTACGGAAGATGCGCCCAGCACCTTCTACAAGGTCACGATTCTTCCGCGCGGTCAAACCCTTGGACACACTGCCAGGCTCCCGGTCATGGACAAGTACTCTTTCAGTCTAAGGGACTACCTCTCGAACATCGAGGTTGCCCTTGGCGGCAAGGTCGCCGAAGAAATTGTCTATGGCCAGGACTTTGTCACCAGTGGTGTCAGCAGCGTACGTATATCCCCAGGTGCGCAACTTGACCTTGACATTCGCTAACCTCCAAACAGGATCTCAAAGCAGCGACAGGCCTCGCCTGGCAAATGGTCGGCCAACTAGGCATGTCCCAGAAGCTCGGCCCCATGGAATACCTCCAAGAATACGAGAAGCTGTCCTCCGAGACCAAGTCAATGGTGGAGTCCGAAATCAAGAAGACGCTGGACGACGCCTACGAGCGGACAAAGCAGATGCTCATGTCCAAGCGGAAGGAGCTCGACCTTGTCGCCAAGGCGCTCGTCGAATACGAGACGCTGGACAAGGACGAGATGGAGCGCGTGATGCGCGGCGAGCGGCTGCACGAGAGGGTATCTGTTCCGATTGGACCGATGAAGGTCCCCAAGCCGGCGGATATCCTCGAGGGTGGTCTACCCGGCCTCCCACCGCTCCCCGGCGGCAGCGATGACAATGACGGTGGACGGCCGTCCCCGCCTCCGCCGCCGCCACCTGGTGGTATGGTGGCTGGGAGGGAACCGCCTAGCAGCCCCTAATTTTACTCCCATGGTACTTCCATTGGGCAGATTGTTAACGGGGGTCACGGAAGGTTGTTTGGTCCTGGCAATGGGTGTCAGCAGCGACATTGGGTTGAATCCTGAAAAGGGCAAAATCAGCAGGCGTTTATTGCTGGGTTTTATGTAAATTCGGGGCTTTCATTTGTAGAATCAGAGAGTATCATAAGCTCACTCAACTCGCTCCAAAGCGCAGAACCTGTGTTGTCTGGTGCTTCTGCCACTGCCATGCTCCAAGTCTAGACCAAGTGTGCCCCTGTCAATAATGATTCGCCATCAGGGTAACGGCGGCGATAAGCTGATAAGGCGGGGGGGTAGTTTTAAACTTCCGTGAGGTACATCATCGGTGCTGCGGAAGTACACCCGACATCGAACATCCATCAAGTCAATCGGCAGGCACTTAAACTCCAGTGCGGACTGGAATCCGACGTGTAAATCGTATTGATGCCGATCCCCCAAATACAGGCTCGACTAGCACCGCTGCTTCGAACTTTGACGCTATTCGGCTGACTTCGGCTCCCACAATTTAGTCCGTCCGATGGTATGCGACTATGCGATATGCGGCGCATCCAGGTTCACCACTTTACCCACCTCGACCACCTCAGCAGTCTCACATCACCTTCAAGTTCGCTGACCACTTTCTGCCGTCCACCCTTTTTCACTCACTTTAACCTTCATTGAATGCCATGATCTCTCTGCTGGGACATCTGTAACCCTCGGCAACCTTTTAGCAGCAGCGCAAACACGTCGCTGGTGAATCGACACAACCAACATCGAGTCGGACACAGGTCGCCCACCATGCCGCCACCTCCCAACACACCCGTGGAAGACATCGTCTCAGGATCTGCACCAGATGCTGAGGTCGAACGAATAAACCGGCAGATACTTGACATAGCTGGAGAGCTCATGCCGCCCGAGCCACAGCCGCAACCTCCGAGTCGACGAGTGTCGCCCTCGATACACCGAACACCTGCTTCCGGGGCGGCCCGCACACCGTCCGAGACGCGATCCCGTCGAAACAGTTCCCTATCCCTAGGCATCTCCATCTCGCCTCTCCAGCTCAGCCCCGACTTGCAAACCTCCACGCCAACCCGACAACAGACACTACCGGCGGCACCGCGCCCCGAAGTACGCCCACCCCGCGTGCCCCTCGACTACCAAGACCTCCACTACATAGACGATGTAGACGACACCCTCATGTGCCCCATCTGCCGCACTCCCTTCCACGAGCCCATAACAACCAAACGGTGCGGCCACACTTTCTGCACCGAGTGCCTCCGCCAGGCTATCGAGCTCCAGCCCTGCTGCCCCATCGACCGACGGCCCATCGCCTTTCACCCAGACCAGCTCTGTAACCCGCGCATAGTTGGGCATCAGCTCGACCGGCTAAAAGTCCGCTGCCCCAACGCCGGTTGCGATGTGGTCACCACCCGCGGATCAGTAAAGACACACTACGACAGGGACTGCCCGCAGACGCATGTCCTCTGTCCAGGTCCGGGGTGTACTAAGGGCGTGGCTAGATGCGATTTCGACACCTGCCTTTATGGCGGTCCGCTATGTCTGCATGAGAAGCTCAATTGTCGGTACTGTACCAAAAAGATAGTCTTCACCGACCGGGAGAAACACTATGCGACCGAGTGCGAGGGACACACTACACCGTGCGCGGACTGCAGTGCCCTCGTCGTGCGGCATCGGATGCAGAAGCATCTCGCGACGCAATGTCCCGAGGCGCAGACGGTGTGCAAGTTCATGTCACACGGGTGCTCTGTCGCCGGCAAGCGGAGCGTGGTAGAAGCCCACGAGCAAGGAGGGTGCGTTTACGAAGCCATAGGCAACCTGATAAAAGACCGCGCCGAAGACCGCACGATAATCACCAACCTCCGCAGCCGCCTGACAGCAATGGAGACCTTCCGAGCCAGCAACAGCAACCGCTACCACAGCCGCTCCCCGCATGGACCCTCCTCCATCCCCGACCTCGACCTCTCGGATACCACGCGCACCACCCCGCAGACATTATTCCCCAACGACGCCGGGGGTGCGTTGGAGGAGTCGCCGGAGGACTACATGCTGGCCCAGTTCGAGCGCATGGAGGCCAAGATGGAGGACCTGCGCAAGAGCGTCACGGAGCTGGACGGACGGCACAGCATGATGCTGCTCAACGAGACGATGCCGCTCAAGGACGCCATCACCGAGCTCAGGAGTAACTTGGGGGTCATCAGTATGCATACCACCTGGCTTATGAACGTCCAGCGACAGAATCGCATGGCTGCGGGCGGGGGTGGTGGTGGTGGTGGTGCTAGCGGTCAGACGCAGAGGGCTGGGGCCAGTGGTGGTGGCGGTGGCGCGGGGGGAACGGGGTCGGGATCGGGATCGGGGTCAGGGGTAGGGAGTGTAAGGGGAGATGGAGACGGCGGGAGAGACGGGGAGAGGAGGGTGAATGTAGCGCCTAGACGGATGAGTGGGGAGAATCCGCCGCGGTTGTGAGAATGCCCGCACAGGACAAAGGATTTGATGAGTTACGCGGATGATGATGGCCAAGGCATTGCAAGATTCGCATGAAAGCCGACGCCACCACTTACGGCTCGAGGCGGTATTACGGTGGAACCACGGTGCATCTTAGGGCGTGCGGATTTGTTCCGCGCGGAGGAGATGGAGTCCCATACCCGGTTAGACAAAGCTCGATGAGCAGTGTAGAAAGCATGTTTGTGATTATGTAGGTTGTGTACTGTGCTCCCCTTAGTGAGGTAGGTGTACGTGCAACAAACTCGCCATTTCAAAGCTACCTTTATAGCAGATACAGCATTCTGCATCTCCGTACGTGGGCCGAGAACCAGCAAAAGTGTCCAGCCATGAAACGAAGAGAGGTCCGTCGAAAGTCCCCCAACCGGTCATTTAACCATGATGTGTCAGCAATACGGTACGCTACGGGGAGGCATTGGGGTTAAGTAAGGTAGTTTGGAGAAGAGGAGAGTGGCAGACATGCATTCTCAACGAGGACGGGAGTAACATCACCAACTCGGGCACGGGGGCCGTGATGCTGTTTGTAGCGGGTGAGCGGGAGTCAACGCGGCGGCTGCTCAGGGTTGGGAAGACGGATGGGAGTGATGCTCAGACTGAGGATCCGGTGACAGCTGGGGCGGACGGGGCGGTATCTGGGGTGGCTGTGTCGGGGAGGAGACTCGAACAGTAATGTTATATTGACTGCGGCGTGATGAATGGCCGTTGAACTATGGTTATGACGAGGAGGAAAGACGAGACAGCGGCCGATGGAGGTCCGACTTACACTGACCCTAACCCTCTCAGATAAGGTCAACTTGCCAAGGGGAGCAACGGTTCTGCTGGCGCACATCTGCCAATTTGCCAATGTATGTGCACGGTTTGGAATAGAATTCGTAAGCTAAAGCAGTTTGAAAACAGGTTGGACTTAGCTGGTGTCTTTAACTGTTGGTTTCGTGGTGTTGTTTCTATCACAGTAATTGTCTAGTTACATTCGCGAATTGACCAATCAAGTCGCGGCCAGCCCCTGTACTGGGTTAACATCCATGACGTCCCACACTTGACCTCACTTGGACTTCAGACTAGATCTAACCACACCGTAAGCTGACGCACCACACACTCAACGGCGCCAATCAATCGTTCCTTCGTTTTCCTCTCGGCGATCACGCACTTAGTATGACCCCTTTTGGCGTCGGGTACACCTCCCCGTAACAGCCGCCATGGCGCTCATCACAGGCTGGTATCCTCCAACGAAGGATCACTACAACCTCCTGCTGTTCCTATGGAGATTCTTCGGTCTCGTAAGCCAAACCTGCCTCCCTCCCAGCTCATCCTCATACACATCACTAACCTTCCCCAGTTCGCCTTTCTCCAATGGCCCATCTCCTGGTACGGCATGGGCAAAACCACCAAGGCCTCGCGGCTCAATATCCCAGGCCGCCTCGCCTGGCTGACGATGGAATGCCCGGGCATGCTGACGGTCCTCTACCATATGCGCACCCTCCCCTCCCAGCCGGGTAACGTCGAGCTCTCCGACCTGCCCTGGCAGAACAAGGTCCTCGCCGCCCTCTTCGTGATGCACTACATCTACCGCGCCCTCTGCTTCCCCTTCATGCAGCCCAGCATGGCGCCCATCCACATCTTGGTGTGGGCCTTCGCCTTCGTCTTCCAGGTGTTCAACGGGACCCTCCTCGGCTCGTGGCTGGCGGCCTACGGCCCCACCACCAAGGAGGACTGGGCCGCGCGGTCGTCCACGTTCCAGTTCGTGCTGGGGATAACGATCTTTTATTTTGGTTTGGCGGCGAACTATTATCATGACGACGAGCTGAGGGAGATCCGGCGCAGGGAGACGGCGAGGCAGGAACGGATCGCGAGGAGGGAAGGGAGGGACCCCGGGACGGTGGAGAGGCATTACGCCGTGCCGCAGGCGGGGCTGTTTAAGTATATGCTGTATCCGCATTACTTCGTCGAGTGGGTGGAGTGGACGGGGTTCTGGATCGCGTGCGGTTGGGGTTGCGCGCCGGCCATGATGTTCGTTGTCAACGAGATTGCGGCCATGCTGCCGCGGGCTGTGAGGGGGAAGTGGTGGTATGAGGAGAAGTTCGGGAAGGAGAAGATCAAGGGCCGGTGGGCGGTTGTGCCTGGGTTGATCTAGGTGGTGGACATGCTGTGGTGTGTGTTTTTTTTGCTGGAAGGGCTGGGCGGTGGATGATAAGGTTCTGGTGTGACCCAAAGGTTAATCGACGGGACGAGCGGTAGTCATGCGTGCCAACGTGGTCGTTGCTTGCCCAATGTGGTAAATAGGGTTCATAATCATGATAGAATTAGACAAGCGCCTATCTTACCTAATAAGGTTCAAAGTTGCATTCCCATAGGTTGTGCACCAGTTCCTGTCGTGATGTTTCCCCATCAACCGCAGTCTTGGCGATGCCTTCATGTATATGTTTACAACTCCTTAACGACAACAGAGACTGCAAGTATTAGCTCTATACCCAGTATTGCGCTAAGTATCACTGGATGCCAAATCTACTTTTTCCGATTGATTTTCTACCTGCGGTAACTGTAGTACTGAGACCACGATGCACAACCTCTAGCTCTTAGTGCATGACCTTCTCCTGTTTATATTGCCTCCTTTCGTGACGAGATGGGATGCTTGTATGAAGTACCGGTGCTATCCGATGTACCTAGTCTTGGGGCCTGGTGTCTGTTGTAATAACTTATATGCCCTCTCCGTATCCTTGCAAAACTTCGGAGCTTCTCTCTATTTTTCTTACTCCCTAGCTGATTGGGTTGTCCTGTATTTGGACTGGAGTTCAGATGAGAGCTATATTTTGAACCTTAAAAAATCTTATAGCTATATATGGAGCGAAGATGCTAGCTGTTATGACTATTACTGTACGAGATGTGGCGAGTAGGTCGTCTCTGTCGGTCTCCGGGCCTCTATCCACCCCTTTACGTCTTTAAAACGGAAGAAGGTATCACCTCTTTGACACGTTCACAATGAGGTACCTGGTATTGATGAATCGAGAGCGCCGCATTTCATGGTACCTAATAGCTAGCCACGGGCTCAAGCTTCAGAGAAGCTGGACATCCCATGTTTCATGGATGATGGGAGGTGATTGATTCGCCCTTCGCCGCCAGCCGGGAAGAAGCCGCCATGTATACTCGACTGAAATAGATGGTATCAATTAATATGTGGACTTCAGATTACCGGTAGTTATAGATGTTGATTTTAGTAATCGTGGCTAGGATGTATCCCTTTACGACCTCGGGGCAGGTTGTTGTGTCTACCGGTTGACAAATGCAGAGCCGAGTCGTTTCTAAGGCTATAGATACACCGATGTATCCACGAAATCGCCTTTACGCTCTACATCCGGTTCTAATTCTTGCTATAGCGTTGCCTCAACTTGATGTTAAAGAAGCTGCCATATTTCCTGCTTGTCACTATGCTTCTTTGGGCCGTTCTTGCACCGAATCTCAACCCCCAGCAGTCCCCTGAACGTTGACATCGTGCAGGAACACCCCGATGCTGGACACAGCCTCGAGCCGCCGACGCATCAACCATAAATATACCTCGCCACTCATCTAGCTGACGTCCAGGGCCTATCTCAACCTGTTATGATGTTCTTCATCACCGGGTTGTCTCATCTTATGTGCAGAGGCGCATACTCATCCCGGGTTGGCGAGGGAACATCTATAACCATCTAATATCATGACTACCTTACCGATCTACCTCGTCGTGGAGTTTTACATAACAACCCGTCACTGACCGTGGTCCTCGGAAAATACCGGGTATAGTATCTCTGGAGAGAGATGAACATGCAGGAACGGCAGCGCTGACCAAGACAAGCCAGGGCTGCTTTGTCGATGTGCATGAGGCTTGCAGTGCGAGCCTTCGCAGCCAGGCCCCTTCCATTCTTCTTGTGCTGACACTCGGTAGTAACTTTGGAAGGCTGAAGGATCTCTCCTGTATGTCTGTCATGCCATAGGCTTGGAGCTGGAAGGAGGCAGAGAGTGACGAAGACTCCTGCATTGGCTGCAGTGGATGGATGAGCTCGACCAGATTGACCGGGAACTAACACATACTGTACTCAGATGGCGCCTAGGAGGCTTAATGCACGGCAGGCATAGTCCTATCTTAGGTAACCCTTGTCACATTGCGTAAGCATGCTCTTGGGTACTGCAAAGCTAGAGCCATAGTCCAGTCTCCTTCTGCATGCGAAGCTTGGGGCGGTTTCTCTCTTCCCCCTTTTCAACTCGAGCCTCCCCAAACAACCTTGCAATAAACCACCACTTCCCTTCGACAACAACAACGCACTTCGACCACAAGTGCTAAGGTACATTACGCGACTTCAAACGAACGGCAAGTGCTATGGTACGTACCTTAGCTTCAATCCGTGTTGTAAGTCCGTGTTCCAATACCTTCTTCTCGTCGATTTACCTTGGCGCATGCTTCTTCTTCTCGACTCACCCGCAACGGTTTCTCTCTTCTAGGCTACCATCGACTACTATCGAACAGTTCCGAACGCCTCTTAGCGAGCAATACGAATAACGAGCATCACCCATCCACTTGGACAGGATCTGGCACAATGTCGCTCCACAACAGCCCCCATACCGAACGCAAGCCGGCTCGGCCGTACGTCCCGGCTGCTCCAACACCGGCGTTCCCACCGTCAGTCGAACCTCTGTCGAGACCGTCCCTCGAAGAGCTGGCTCGGGGTATTTCGCAGGCATCATTCTCCCTCTCTAAGGTTAAGGCTGCACGAATAGCTAAGGCTACGCAACAAGCGAGCGACGCCGAGACTCCCTTTCCTCCAGAGCTCTCGGCTGCACGACAAGCGAGCGGCGACGGTACCCCTATTCCCCGAGACGACCGGACGAACGACGACAAGGAAGATATATACACTATCTCCGCGGCTCTAGAAAAGCTATGCGATGACCTCCTTGGCATCGGACATCCGGCTCCAGTGGATGATTACATAGCCATGGCCGGTGACATGGCCGCCCTAGCTGCCGAGATCAAAGCCATGCATAATGATGTCGCTCTGCGCAGTAACACCGGGCCCCTTGCATTAGGTTTAGAAAACGCCCACAAACCCTCCCCCAAACCTGACACTGTCACCGTCATCCCCGAGGTCGGTCCCATACCCCGACATCTCTACCCCAAAAAGCCCGTCCTTGCTAAGATCCACCTGTTTCAGCCCTTCACGCGCGTCACCCTTGTCAAGGACCCTGTTCCCAGGGTCAAGTCTGCCACCGACCTTCCCCGTCCTGTCCACAGAGACGCCACCACCGCCGCCGCCGCCATGGGCGCTGCAGGCAGTGCCTCTCGGAAGGCCCCGGGAGAGAACGAGGGCTTCGTGATCAAGGATCTTTTGATCCGTTTGAAGGCCAATAGTCCGGATACAAGCAACGCCACCCAGGCTGCTCCAGGCTCCAAGGTTGCTGACTTCGCTCCTGATGACCACGACACAGTCAACGTCGATTCTATCTCCTCCGAGGGCAAGATCCGTGCTCTCGGTGCTGAAGATATCAAACCCATCACCAATAGGTCCTCCCCATCTGATTTCTCTTCGAAGGTCTATGGCTTTCCCCCCGACTCCAACTTCGTTTCCCAGCCTAACACTATCGCTTCCAAGGGCAAGGGTCGTGCTCCGGATGTCGAAAACGGCAGCCCCACGACCACGAACGCCTCCCAGGCCGGTGCCTCTTCCCAGTTGAATGGTGTTGCTTCCGATGCCAACACCACCATCCCGGAAGCTGCCCACGTCGCCGGAAGCGGGAAGGCTCCAGATCCAGCCCCCGTTGCCACTCCCAAGCATGTGTCCTTCTCTGAGAATCCCATCAGCCAGGTGCGCAGGTTCTCTGCCGGCCAGCCCGCCAACCGACTCGCCTCGTCTTCAGGACGCCCCGGGTCCGCTAACAGCGGCTATGCATCCGCAACCTTGGAGGACGCCGTCGTGCAGGAAAAGCGCCACGACCCATTGAAGTGCGACTGTTGCGCTTCTCCCCGCGGAAACTTCCGGTTGCCCTCCCCTCCCCCTCTCGAGATAATGCTCCTCGATGCGACATGGAAATTGTACTTCGGCGTGCTGGCAATGTTTGATGAGACAGGCCCCCGCCAGTATGAGTACGACACGTACACCCAAATCCCTCCTTGGCTCCCGTCCTTGCTATTCACGGAGACCCTCGGAGGTCTCCCGGAAGTGCACCTCAATAACGTGTCCCTCATGGGCAATGTCTGTGTCGCCGACGTCAAGGTGAAGTCATTCAGGGTGCGCGACCCTGAGGCGTCCCTCAAGTTCAACACACTCGTCTTTCCCGACGCCTACTTTAAGGTGTACCCCTGGGGCCGTTTCCACATGCTCCTCCCGTTAGACAAGCGAGTCGCCGCCGCTCGTGCCGAAGAGGCCAAAGCCGAAGGCAAGACGTACAAGCCAACAATGGTCGACGATAAACCCTGTGAGGAACTCATCTTCCGCCGATTCGTCCCCGGCAAACGCAAACCGCGCTACCAGCAGGCCCGGGTCGATGAGAACGAGATCAACGTCGACGTCCGCCTCCTCAGCTACAACGACGCGATGAACCTCGTTCCCGACGAGATCGCCGACGGCGCGCTGTGCACGGTGCCGCAGCACCCCGAGGTGACGCGCATCAAGAATTTGCTGCTGCGGTCCCCTGAGTGGCTGGCTTCCCCGGACACCGAGATGAAGGTCGAGGATATCAGCTACCCTGGCGGACAGCGCATCAACTTCGCGGACCTGGATGGGTACGGCTGGAGCTTGGTCGAGCGGAATCTCCGAGTCAAGTGGTGATCACCCCGGGTGGTGACGGCTCTGGAAGTCTGGTTAATGGTTCGGTGAGCCATGGCAGGACAACTTCAAGAGGCATACGACTCAGCTGGACTGGATTGGGGAGATTGGACTATTACAGAACAGGGGGCTGGCTGAAGAACAAGATTGACACATAGCCCCCGTCCACGAGCCGGACTTGGAAACAGGGCTTAGATTGAGATTTGTATTGGACTACATACGGTAGCGGGCCGCCTCCCTCTACATGGACCATACTCAAGGAAGAGAGTTATGGAGTCCAAAAGCTCGGAAGAGAGGCTGGACTTCCTCTACATTCGCCCAAAGGGCATGGAGTCCAAAAAGAAGGGGATAACGACACTGGAAGTTGTGTGTTTGGTATATTATACCGGAAATTCTTCGGTGTCTGGGCAACGGAGGCATGGGTGACGAGTAACGGAGAAACGAGTGATGGAGGAACGAGTATCGGAGGGATTGGAAACGAACGAGAAACGAGAAACGACAGACGTTATATGGCTCTTTTCGGGATAGCTATCACACTCATTCTGCATTTTGCGTCTTCTCCCTGTGTGTGTTGATTTCCCCCCAGAAGTGAACAACAAGCGGCTTCAGGACAAAGCTGGGTTGGACTATGGGTGGCTGATCAACATAGCAGAAAGTGGTGATGACCTCAATTTTCACAGAGGTCAAGAATGCTGTCGTCAACACCCTACGAGGTTGGAAAGAAGCTCCACACCCCTGAAGTGGAGCACATCATCCCCTGAATGTCTCATGATGGACGCAAGGATACGGGGGCTGAAGCATCGTGACATACTGTACATCTCTGGGCAGCTGAAGTCCAGAGTTCTTGTCAGGGCAACACGAGGTTCTGGGCACCAGGTACTTGCTGAAGAAGAAGCTTTCAAGAAGGTGCAAGGTACGGGCAATGACTTTCAGATAGTAGTGCACTTCAGCAAAGCAAAGCGTTTCGTCTCAAGATCCTGCGCCGCGCCAATCAATCTATGCCAAGCTCAGCCCCTTCAAAGTGGATGCATATCAGGTTGTGGCTGCTGTGGCACCGGGATAAGCCAATTAGAGCGCATCAATTGCATCTGAAGATCTGCCTGCAAGAAGTTCGAATCATCACCAGATTTTGAGTTGGACAGGTATCACGATCCAATTACGGGTGCATAATCTGTGAAAAGCCAGGAGAAGGACAGGAGATATTTGAAGGGAGCAGTCAGATATGTCAAGCGCTGTGAAAAGGGGGAGAAGTTCCAAGAAAGAAGACACCAAAGTATTCCAACGGCGTGATCCCTGTATCCCTTTCCGCCTTGGTGGGTCACGCTTAACGCCTCAGCACGCGCTAGCGGAGGCAGGTACGTATCTCCTTAGCGCAGTGTTTCCAGTTGCATTGGTTGCTCCTTCCAAAACGTTCAAGTTGACAAGTAGCAACTCTTTCCAGCAAAAGACAAATTCTTCGAAGTTCCTCCTATCATACAAGTCATCTTGCCCTCCTTGTCCTCCACCTCGAAGACACAAGAAAGCACGTGTTGGAACGATTGTCTGCGAACTGGAAACGACTTTTACGTTATCAGGAGGAACTCCCGACGGACAAGCGCACATACCACATAACAACCACCGATCATCACCTCCGCCTCCCTTTGCCCACATTCCAAACACTGTATGGCCGACTCACTGCGCTTCTGAGCTGTTGCACCATCTTGTCCTCCACGCCGAACTATTCGCCCTCTCTCAATTTCATCGGCGCGAGGATATTATCTGCACGTCTGAGCTATGTCGCAGCAAGAGGAGCCCCAGAGCCCCAAGGCAGTGGCCGCGGAGCCAACGCCCGGCTCGCCTGATCTCTCGGACAAGGAAACCGTACGTCATCCCTCCCTACGATATGCATGCGATAAGCCGGGACAGAACATATGAACTTTGCTGACACCGGTCCTACTATGCAGGAGACGTTCGAAGATGCGCCCTCGCCTGATTCCAGCTCGGTCCGATCATTAACCAGACGAAGTGCATCTCAAGCCCTGGGACGACGGCTGACAAACGACTCAACCGAGCACCAAACAGACGAGAACGTCAAGCTGACAGAGAAGGAGGAGGACACAACGCACGAAATAATCCCAGAGCCGGAGGAGAAGCTATCCCCGCGCATCTCCCACGTGTCAACAGCGTCTTTGGATAATGTCAACCTCGACGACGACACCGTGACCCTCCCGAAAGACGACCAAAAGACAGCCGACCACCACCCTCCGAAGTCCATATCCCTGAGCAGCATCACCAACAACCTCCCAGCCATGCCATGGTCGCCTCCGCCTACCACAGATTCACCAACGAAGAATGGCCCCCTTTCGCCCCCTCCCCCGCCACCAGCACGAAAGATTAGCAGCGCATTCTCCTGGCTCTCGAGGGGAAACTCCTCCAAAGAAAAGGAAGCTCCCGCTACCTCGCCGCCTGCAGTTGTGTCTCCGAGGAGGAATACGGCGAGCTCTGTCACGACCCTGACTAGCAATCCGGAGATGATGCTAAGCAAGCTGGACGAAGAGAAGGACGGCGACGTGAACGGTTCGAGGAGCAGTCTGAAGGACAGGTTCAAGCTACTGCGGATGCGGGAGGAGGCCGGCGTCGTCATGCCAGCGGAGGATGACAAGAGTGGTAGTGCCATTGCGAGTCTCGTCCGGACGGGGACGATGGGCCTCGGTGTGCTGAGTCCGAATGCCGTTCTCACGGAGGAGAGAGACGGCGGGCTGGCTCTACCACCGCCATCACCAATACCGCACAGCCCGAATCCTGCACTAGCGCCCGGGACGGCATCAGGGGCAACGGCAGGTCCGTCAGAAGATCATGATGCGCCTGTGGATTGGGATCTGTGGCAGTCGGTGGTATACGAGGGTCCAGCGGCTGTGGCGAGGACAAGCCCAGAGGAGTTGAACAAGGCTATCGCTACCGGAATACCGAATGCGATCCGCGGTGTCATCTGGCAGGTCCTGGCGCAGAGCAAGAACCAGGATCTTGAGCTTGTTTACCGCGAGCTGGTCGCCATGGGAACCGACAAGGAGAGTAACAGGAACAGCAATGGTACATCAGGGAGTGGGACGAGCCACAGTAACCTCAGCATACACCAGGAGCCCGCATCTTCAGCATCCTCGGTACACTCCGACAAATCTGGCGCAAACGGTGCACCGTCACCAACAGAGAAGGATTCAGAGGCGTCCCTGAAGGCACAGGCAATAGCCGCCGCCGAGCGGAAGAAGAGGGACAAGGTGGACGCAGCACAGTTACATAAGCTCGAGAAGACCATCCGAAGGGATCTCGGAGCGCGAACGAGCTACTCGAAATTTGCAGCCGCCCAAGGGCTCCAGGAGGGCCTCTTTGGCGTCTGCAAAGCCTACGCTCTCTTCGACAAGCCTGTCGGCTATGCTCAGGGGATGAACTTCCTCGTCATGCCGCTGCTGTTCAACATACCCGAGGAAGAAGCCTTTTGCCTGCTCGTCCGGTTAATGAACCACTACCATCTCCGCGACGCCTTTGTCGACGGCATGCCCGGGCTACACCTACAACTATACCAGTTCGAGAGACTCCTCGAAGACCTGGAGCCAGCACTATACTGCCACCTCCACCGCCGAGGCATCTCCTCCCACCTCTACGCAACACAGTGGTTCCTCACCCTATTCTCCTACCGCTTCCCCCTCCAGCTAGTACTCCGAATCTACGACCTCATCTTCTCCGAAGGCCTATCCGCCATCCTCCGCTTCGGCATCGTCCTCATGCAAAAGAACGCCGACACCCTCCTCGCGATAAAGGACATGTCGCAGCTCTGCACCTTCCTGCGCGACCGCCTCTTCGACGTCTACATCGACGCCGCGCCCTCGTCCAACTCGATCCTCGAGAACGGCTTCTTCGGCAGCAGCTCCTCGGGCATCGACAAGGAGATCTACCGCGCCGACCAGCTCATCCGCGACGCGTGCGAGGTCAAGATCACGCCCGAACTACTCAAATCCTACACATCCGAATGGGAGGAGAAGACGCGCGCCGAGCGCGAGCGCGAGCTCGAGCTCGAGACGCTGAGGAATGCCAACGCCAGCTACGCCGTCCGCGTGCGCAAGCTCGAGGAGCGGATAGAGGCCGTCGACGGGGAGCAGGCGGCGCTGGCGACGGAGCTCGTGCACACCAAGGTCCAAAACGAGGAGCTGAAGGACGAGAATGAGAGCCTCAAGGGCCAGGTGCGGGAGCTCAAGATCGTGATTGAGCAGCAGCCCGCCGAGCTGGAGGAGGCGTGGAAGCTGGAGCGGGACGACCTGATGAAGCGCAACGAGAGGGTGCACGAGGAGAACCAGAAGCTGGAGAAGGAGATGAGCGAGCTGGAGGAGGAGTTGGTCCAGACCAAGATGAAGTATGCTGAGGTATGATTCTATTCCCTCCTATCCACCATGCCCCATGCATTCACGATAGCTAACAGGCGGATAGATCAACGCCGCCCACGAGACACTACAAAGGAGATGGGCCGATCTCAAGCGGCAGTTTGATTAAGCACTCCTCCTTTCTCTTGACTCGGGGAGTATCTTTTTACGTTGTTTTGTCAACTGGCATATCACAAAATCAGGATTCATCACAAACCGGCGTTTTTTCCCCCGCACTACTAAATAAAGCACACGGGAGTAGGAAAATGTCAAATAGCTTTGGAACGGACGACCCCTTTTTTTTGTGGGCAGGATGATGGATGATCGGGCTAGGAAAGCACATCTTGCTTTTGGTTTGGTATTGGGGACGCGACTACCACTTTTATTTTACCCGCGGGACTGGGTTGAAATTATTAAATTGAAGCCGTTTCCCGTATGTTTTTGCTTTGCCCCCGTTCCCGTGAGGCTTGAGAGGTAGGTGTTTGTCTGCGAGTGACCTGTCACTCTACTAGCAGTGGTTGGAGCTCACGACCGCGGCGACTCGATAGCTGCGTGTGTCTGCAAAATTCATGTCTTGGATCTAATGCTGACATCTGCAGCTCTCGAAGGTAACCTGCCGGTATTGGTCGGGATGCAGAGGTATCCCCTGAATGCATCCATCCCAATGCAGACAAACATAGCCCTCGGCTACGGCTTCAGACATGATGACTCAATTCTGTAATAGGGCACAGCGTTTACATCGCGAGTTTGCAAGGACAATACGCCACCTCTGAACCTCGACCACCCCCTTTACGGGTCCCGATTGGGGGTCGTTATCCAAGGCTTTGCAAACGGGGTGAGCAGTATGCGGCCGGGACTCGGCTGCTTGTCGAGAGTGGAAGCGCCCAGTATCATGATGCTCGATTATTCTGCTCGGCAATGCATGGTTCCGCAGACACCATTCGCTCTAGTCGATCTGTTATAAGTCCTCCCGGGAGTTTGCAGTCTTGCGGGCGTCATCAGAAGGACTCCAGTTGGCACTTCGCGGAGCACACCGGCACTGTCATTATGTCAACTGTTCCTTGTTTGTCGTCTCCGTTTGTTCCCCCCTGACACGATCCTCCTCTCGTCTCGGTGGCGTACATGGCGCAAGTCGAAAGCAACAATGACTAACATGACCTGTGCCACCGATCTGATGGTCTTCATTCGCCTTCTTAAGTCCCAAGTTTCTATATCTACCATATCCTCCTCCCAAGGTCCTCCAATCCCTCCATCTCATCGCTCATCACATTTTTTATTCCCAACATACATTTCTTCTCGCATACAGCAACCAAGTCAACGCACCTCACCGGCGCCACAATGGCCGGCCACAAATGTAGGCGCTGCGACGCCTTCGTACGCATGGTCAATCTCACCAACCGCAACGGGGAGGTCCCTGACAACTTCACAATGGCCGACATCGATGCCCTCGCAGCCGCCTTCAAGGATGAACCCGTCATGTCCGGCGCCCTGAACGCCGGGTCCTCCTCCGCCTCCGGCAGTCCCGGCCCGTCTACCGCTGCTGATGGCAGGCCTTCAAACCCTTCGGACTCGTGGGAGTACATCATCGGAGACGGAGTGCACCCCCCATCCTGGAGCGACTCCACTGATCCGGAAGGCGGCTTTTTTGGGACTCTATCCCCCCCCCGATGGAGCACTCCGGCCGCCGAGCGCGGTGGTCTCGACTCCACGATCAGGGCATTTGAGCGCATCACCCTGACGCCGGGCCCGGGGTCAAATATCTACACCCCCGTCCCCGAGCGCACCCGCCCCGCCCATGAACGCAACAACACCCAGACCCCCGGACGCCGCGCCACGCCGGGACGCTCCTCCTCCGGAGTCAGGCCTCGCTCACGGAGGGCGCTCGCGCGCAGAGAAGCCCCGAATAACAGTTCGCGGGCACGGCGATGCCCGAACTGCGACAGCGACTTCTTCGCCCTACTCCACTGGGCTTCTGTGGCTACTACGCCTATTCACGCCGGCGGCGCGATTCCCCGCGTCGACGACTGCGCGGCCGAACAGTGCGTTAAGCCTGACGAGGCAGCTGAGCCGTTAAGCTGGATGACGCCGGGGGATATGATTGTCGGGGATGTTACGATGGGTTGGACCGAGTTCCTGGATTCTGTGCGTGATTGGGTATCTTGAAGTAGTGCTGAGGATTGGACTGAGGAGAGGGGATGGAGAGTCGGTGTAAGATCGGAGGGGAGGAGGGAGTACACGATTTGGAGACGGGAAGGAAGAGGCGATAGGGACTTTACTTTCTTGTCTTTGGCGTGTGATCTTTGAAGTTACGCAGGGTTGAGAAAGAAAGAAAACCCCCTAGATATTCAATATATACGGATGTCTAGGAGATGTGGCTTGGGCTGAGGCGTGTGTCCGATGTGATTAATCTTTTCTTCACTCTCTCCTTGTTTCTCTCGGCTTCCTCTCCCGTACCGTCACCATGCCCGACAAGCGAAAGGCCATCGAGTATGGACTCGAGGACGGCGACGAGCCAGTCAAGCGCCTCCAGTCGGACCCTGGCCTCGGCAGCCCCTTCCATCCGCATGCTCGCGACGACGACATCGACGACGACATTGACCCACTTTATGTGATCCCGTCTCTCGAGGAAATCCATGCCAGGACCGCGAGAAACGAGGCTGAAGTGTTCCAGATGCTGAGGGATGAGTGGCAGAACCAATACACTAATAAGAAAACAAATGCCGCAAAAATCAACAAGCTGTATACCGACCGGTCCTTCCATGCGAAGGGCCTCACTTCATACAGCCCTGGAACTGGCGATACCAGTTTCGAAATCGTCACTCTCGGTCAAGAACACATCGATGAACACTGCAACGAGGATGACACTATGAAGGACGGCTCTGAGGGAAGTGCTCTGCGCATAACAAGCACGGCTGCCGGAAATGGGGGTAGTCGCAAATCATTCGTGATAGACTACAGCAAGATATCTCAGTAGCCCTCATGCCCCTCTCGTACCAGGTTCTATTTACTGACTGATTCTGCGCCCCAAGTTTATGCTATAATCCTGCCTAACTATCACGAAATCTCCGACGTCTCTGGACTTACGGACTTGGAGGTGGTCATCGTCCCGAAAGTCTGCGTCGGCGCTGGAGCTCTGGAATTGAATGGCCCTGAGATGATCGCATTAACCTTGCCCAACAGAATGGCCGATGAAATCCTCGAAGGGCGGACAAAGCCGACGAGGTTTGCACAGTGCCTTCCTGAAGGCAACACATACCTCTCTGTTCTCAAGCACCGTTTGGAGGAGCGTCTGTGCCTGAGTATTGCCAAGATCCAGGACTTCGGTCACACGATGCCACTGTATAACACCCTACGTCGGGCAGACTCGTCACATTGTTCGGCAACGCTCATGCCGGGGGAGGGGACGCGTATCACGGAGAAGACTGATGGTCAGAAGCTATATATCCCATTCCGCGGATGAAATTATACTAACACTACAGCAGGAATTCTTTACTTCTGGGACGCGAACATCTTCTTCTCGTGCGGTACCCCGTACTATGAAGAGAGGATGATCAAGATCTTCCTGCCTCGCTCGTCGATCAGGAACGGGACCTTCAAAGCCAAACTTGGCCCATGCCCTGGACGGGCGTTATCCTGCCGGAACCCGCGTGAGACATCTCCCCCGCGTGGCGAACAAGGACCCGTCATTCAAAGAGAGTATGGAGCTCAACCTAGAGATCTCGAACTACAAGGGCACAAGAGCGGTAAGGTCCCTACATTTCACTGACATGGACATCGCTATGTTTCCGCATGTCAAGGACTTCATGGAGGATTGGAGCATTGAGGTTGACGAAGTGATCGAGACAACGAGACCTAGGAGCCGCAGAGATATCCCCACAAATGGCTCCTTCTTGAAGTGGGAGGAGGAAGATTGATTGTCCGATATAGTGGAAAACGGACGACCGCCTCCAAGGGCAGATTTCACATTTCGAGTTTTTCTTCGCAACATTATTGATCACAGTTAACACCCATAGCGTTTCATACCAGATACTCAGTGCGTTAGCCCCTGCAGATGTCTAGGAGATCTATCTGAGGTGTTGAAATGGGTGTGCAATGTGACTAGGCCATTTGCCCATGGACCACAAAGAGAGACAGTACACTCTCTTCTGAGCGTCCGACACTGGGAGGATGTTTCATACCAGGCAGTAGAAGAATCGCCAACATCAATTTCATATATCGCAAAACGTTCCACTTCAGACTTCATGCCAACCGCATAATCTAGTGCTCCGCTCCTTCTATCAGGTCCGTAGTCGACCTCACTATCCGTTTCCCTCAACCTCGGGAAGCTCAACTGAGTAGTGTTTGCCTATGGTTATGCCAACCTTAGATGACAAATAGTTCTGAATCGACTCAGAATCAGTTCTGGTTGAAACTGATCCCAACCCCAAGCAAAGCTTTACCCAGCCCGACGACGACGAGGCGGCCACAGTCGTTTTACCTCGCCAATCAACCAGGAGCGGGAACTACACCGCCATCCTCCCGGCTGACGATCTGCGGACACCATCTCTGATCCAAGAACTGCTGCGATGGCAAACTGGCACTGTGGAACTCAACCTCAACATCTCGAGGTACATGGGCGTCGAAGCGGCCATGGCGCTCAGGTTCACCGATATCGAGTTCGCCATGTTTGAGCTCGTCATGGACCACGTGCGAGCGCGAGGTTACGCGCTGGACGAAGTCGTCTAGACTGTACAACCAGCGAAGTGCAATCCTGATTTACTTGTGTGGGACGATAAAGACTGATTCACAACATTAAAGAAACGGGACGAGCTCGGGGCCAGATTACACGCATCATCTCCTTTTGTAAGATCACATGGATCACACTTGAGACCGCTGAATGAGTATTCCATGCCTTTCCAGCACCATCTATACGTAAACACAATACCCAGCCGTGTCCGTAGACATGTATGCTACCCATTAACGCCGTGTACCATCCTTCCAGTGTCTATAAGTAGAGGAATCGTATACAAAATTCCTTCCAAACACCTCGCTTATGCTGCAAGCCAAAACACTGGAACCCTCTGTGCACATGCAAGTGTCAGAAGCACACACACACGGCCCTACTACTTCCTCCCCCCAAACAGACCCCCCATCCACCCCCTCCTCTCCTGCTCCTCCTGACTCAACCTAAACCCCTGGCCCAGCATCTCCGCCAGCCCATCCCTCGGATCATCCGCCGCCGGGGGGAAAAAACTCGGCTTCGCGAACGTCACCGACGGCGCCGGCTGCTCCCCTTCCTCTCCTCCTTCATCCTGAGCGACCACAGCAACAGCAGAAGCACGATTCGTCGCCTCGCGAAACGAAACGATCTCGGGAATACCGCTGCTGCTGCTGCTCCTCCTCCCACCACCGTTGGCAGACGCGCCGCCGCCGCCGCCTCCAGAGGGAACGGCGACGCCCCGCAGCCGCGGCTGGCTGGGGTGTTCCTGGAACAGCCTCGCGGCGGGAGACACGGGTGCCGGCGGGACGCGGTACCAGAACGCGCCACGCTTTTCTTGAGTGGGCGCAGTGTTGAAGGTTTGCTGGTCCGGGTCGGAGGGGTCGCGGAAGGAGGTGAAGGCGCGAGGGAGGTTAGGGGCGGTGGGGGTCAGGGAGGTGGAGGGGGACCAGTCCATTTCTTCGCCTGAGGGTTGCGGTGCGCGTGGTGGGGGTATGGTGGCGAAGTGGTTGGTTGGTTCGTGGTGGGTGAGTCCGGACCCGGACTCGGAAAGAGAGAAGTTGTTGAGGTCGAGGCTGGGTTTGCGGGCCAGGGAGGTGCTGCTGGTTGAGGCGTGGGATCCGAAGGCGTTGGGTCCGTGGAGGAGAGGGTTTGGACGGTTGTACGAAGTTCGGGGGAGAGCGGGGGGGTAAACGGTTGGGGAATCGAGGATCTCATCTAACAGGTCGGACATATTCTTCACGCCATCTGGTTTTGGGGCGGGCTGGTGGTTGGTGATCTTTTCGGGGCTGTCGGCTTGAGGGGTTTGCATCTTGGACTTGGCGCCGAATAGGGGTGTGGTGTCTACTCGGATGCATGTCGTTGCCATGTAGTAGAGCTGAAGTAAGTTAGCGAAAATATGGCACAGATGAACGGCCTACTTACAAATACGGCAATAGCCAGAAGGAGCAGATGAGCGCCGCACTCTTGCATTAGGTCTAGCCTCCGGGACCCGAAGAATCGCCCCGAGTAGTACCGTATGCCCACCCCCATTAGCTGATAGATATACCAGTTATGCAGACCTAAGAGGTGTTTGGTGAAGCCACGGACTGTCTGCACGAAGCGGGGGTTCCACCACAAGCTGAAGAGAGCAGCATAGAAGCTCCATCCCACCAAGCGGCCATGCTCCGGGAGCAATGTGTTGAAGGGTAGCGAGAATCTCTGTAAGAACGAGCAGTCCAAAGGCGCCGACTCGTGTGTCGCACAGTACTGTGATCGAAGCGATGACATGGCGAGTATGTGAGACAAGATCTCCATGACGAACCCAGCCAACCACAGCCACTTCCCCACCAGGTGGAAGACATCAAGCCATGTATGCTTTGTGACAACCTTGTTTGGCTTGCTGTGGTCGATCATGTGCCGCAGCACGTCTGTCTTGGCGGTATATGCTGCCCTCTCTATCCGCTGCCGCACCTTGGGCTCGCAGTCGGCGCATATTTGGGGGTATACCTTCTCAAGCCGCCTTCGGAAGTCGTAGTATTCTTGCTCCCGCTGCGCATAGTCGGGCGCATCTGGGTCGTCTGGAAGGTACTGGGCGATGGACACGGTGAGAAGTCGCTGGTTGTTGAGGCAGGTCTCGCAGAAAATCGTTTCGGATCGTCTTGCGGGTTGTGAGAGTCTCGATGTTGTTGCATAAGACGGCGATGTTGTCGAAGGTTCTTTCATTGCCGATGCAGGCGGGTCGGTAATATCTCCGTGCTGCGGAGGGTCAGCTTCTACATCCTTCTATGGGACAGCGGCTGATGACTTACTTCGTCGAGATAGTTTGTTGCGGTGCAGTGTTTACACTCAAAGCTGGGTTGGCCGTTGAATCGAGTCTTGCTCTTGCGACCGCAGTAGAAGCACTCGAGGAGCTTGTTGGTTCTCCTTATAAGGCCCATCTTGTTCAAACGCCATCAATGCTGGTCTCATTTGAAAGCGGGAGTGTTTTGGGAGACTTGAGAAGTGACGTGGTAGAAGTAGGTATCCGGGTTGCTTTGTCTCGATTCTGCCGGGCGGTGGGAACTTTGTTTGGACTTTGGGAGAAACGAAGAATGGCCGGGGATGTTTCACTCACGGCGTCACTCCATCATCCCGGATTTTAGCGGCACTTGGACTGACAGGGGTTACCTTTGTGTGGTGTCCACTTGCGGCTGATGCCAGATCGAACCGCATGCGCACGGATCAGGTGTTAGTGCTCCGATAGACAAATAAGCCGCGATAAGTGAATGCTCCATAACTGGCTTATTGGACTTGTAACTCACCATCGCTTCGCCTTGAACAAACGTGAATCTCGTCATCTTCATGATCCAGTCTTCGTCGCCGCTCATTTCTTGTTCTTTGTCCACCATCAACCGCCGCACTGGGTTGTAGTCGTGCGTATACCGACAGTCATTCCCTGGGGTCGACGACGAAGAGGAAGAACATCCTGCTACACCGCGGAAACCATCACTGCTTGTGCTTTCTTTGCGTTGCCGCTCTGCTTGGTTCGTTTGGGCGGTAAGTTCTCAAACTCTGAATTTCAAGAGCAGTCTCAAGTGAGACTTGTTGTCACATTTCGTCCTACGCAGTGCTTATCAGCAATTGATTCCTCTGTTATGAGTTGATGCTAATACTATACCTAGGTCCTTCTGAGTTTATCTGGGAGCGGCGCTTTTGAGAGTTCGGTTGTGCGAGAAATGGTGGTTTACTTTGCGCCCGCCTGCCGTTATTAGGAGTTTAGGAGTTGGAGCTACCCAGGGGCAGTTTTCCCTGCTTGCTTAGTCGTCTGCTCGTGCCTGTGCCATCCAAAGAGCATCCCGCTTAGCTGAGCGTTTAGTCGTCGAGATGGACCAGACAGCAATGGGCGAGAAGGCCCAAGGGTCCGTAAAAGCGGCTCTTGAGGACCAGCCTAAAAATCCAGAGCTCGACAACCTCTCACCTTCACCCTCCACACCGAACCTCTCACCTGAGACACATCCTACACCCTCTACAACCACTCCCTCTACCACTACTACATCCAACAAGGATCCCACTACGATCTCCAATACCAGAGCAGAGATCATCGCAAGTCACGTCAAGATGGCGGATAACAACTACTCTCTCTTCATGCTTCTCGGCATGCTGGCCATGATTCCGGCCACACTCGCAGCACTCATCAAGATGGGTGTCCCATGGAAAGGATTCCTCCTGGGAGGAGCGGTTCTGTCGGTGGTTCTGTGGGTCTCCCTGACCGTAAGTACATCTTCTCTGTTCATTCGCCTCCAGCTTGTGGTTCCAGCCGCACCGTTCTCTCCGGCTGTACGGCAATATGAGGTTGGCTACGCCGAAACAAGTATTGAGGACCGCGCTGGTTCACTTCTCGTGGCATTCGGCGGCCTAGCAATATGTCTTTAGTATTTCACGGTCAACAGGCTAACCTGAACTAGCTGCGCATGCTCTACCTGAAGTTGGAGCCCAAGTACCAGCTCCCCCGCCGCCTCCGTCGCAACCTTCGCCGCAAGGCAAACCGAGCCACCACCACCACCACCTCTCCCAGCAAGCTGCTGGATGACGTCCCCGCCGCCTACTTCCTCTTCGTTCTCGGGTCCGGCGGCCATACGACCGAGATGTTCGAGTTGATCCGCCAAACCTGCGCGCCGGCTCCCAACGTCCACCGCCGTTACGTCTACACCACCGGCGATAACAACTCGCTGAACTCGGCCATCAAAGCTGAGGAGCGCATTGCGGAGAAATTCGGAGACAACGGAGGCACCTGGGACGCCTACCAGGTCAAACGGGCCAGGAGCGTCCACCAGCCATTCTACACGGCCTGGTTCACCGCATTGGAGTCGGTTGTGAGCATCTACATGGCCCTCACCACGGTACCGGACCACCGCATGTACACCGCGCTGGAGCAGGAGCTCTTCAAGTTCCCGCATGCCATTACCACCAATGGCCCCGGAAACGGAGTTATCACCGCTTGTCTCGCCCGGCTTCTCAAGGTCTTCGGTGTGGCGCCAAACAACTGCATGAAGGTCATCTTCATCGAAACATGGGCCCACGTCTCCACCCTCAGTCTGACCGGCAAGATCTTCCATTGGATGAACTACTTTGGCGGTGTCGTCGACTTGTACCTTGTACAGCACGGCCCTCTCGCTGAGAAGTACGGATATCCGCTGTACGACTTTATTACTCCGAGTGAACGCCGCAATGGTGTCGCCGATGGCGGCCAGCTTTAAGGACATCGAAAACGATGAGCGAGGGAGAAAGAATGATGTCTGCCTTACGACCACAAGACGGTGAGGTATTGGGGTTCGTTACGACAATGAGAATGATACATGAAGGACAGAGAAGGATGCCTGGAGGATAGGGAAGGATGCAAGCACGACAGAGGCTGGTAAATGACCTTTCGGACGGAGTTTGGAATGTTTTTACATGGAAAGGCCGCGTCGCCGTCTCTCGACAACAAAAGGCCGGTACTAGTACAATGAAAGGAGATACCCTCGGCATCTATGTTGATGCTGTAACGAGAGTCCTTCCACCTGCTGGCCAAGTGACTATGACACGACAGCTTCCTCCTCAGGCTCCAGCTGCGGCTCACCAAACGACGTGTACGCCTCACTCTGCTTGAGCTGCATTTTGACCATCTCCTCCTTCGCCCATGCCTTCCAGTCCTCGTATGTCTTGTCCTCGAGGTCCATGCCGACTTGTAGGTTGTTCTTGCCGAAGTATGCGCCTACATACCGCGCCTCCTCGATGGCCACCCTCCTGCCGATGTCTTCCTCCTGCCTAAGGGCGTAAAACTCCTTCCGTGCCTTGTCGTATGCTTGCTGCTTGTTCATTTGCTCGTGGTTCATGAGCCATAGCTGCCGTTGGACGACACTGTAACATGTCCGGTTAGCGAATCGCCCTCCGAATGCATTCTTCCGCATCTACTGACCTCTCTCCAGACAGAGCCATTCCGCGCTGCCTCAAGCCCTTGCTCCAGTCCAGATACTTCGCATCATGACCGTCCAACTCCATTATTATCCTCGGCCGAGCCAGCTCCCACGGGTGGTCCCTGTAGAACTCCTTGCGTAGCTGGTCTTCGGGGTACTCGATGCGGGTGGGCTTGAACATGTTGCTCGTTTTTAGTGGCGCGCCGCTGTGTCTGAGAGCGACGGGCCTCGTGAGCACTTCGGAAGGAGGTATCGACTGCAGCGCCTTGAACCATGCTGGGGGTGGTATGTCCTTGCCCGCGATAGGACCGCCCAAGCTCTTGGCCACCGTCTGGAACACCTTCTTCGCCCGCACATTTCGCCCTCCTCGGCCCATCTTTGTTGTCTAATCCGGTGCTGTGCTGTGGCTGTGGACGAGTGACCGGTTGGGAGGTCAATTGGTAGCGTAGGAGGGAGGGCTTCTGGTGGTGTCGTCAAGGTCGTCGTCTTGAACTTTTGGATGTCGCGGAAAATGCCGAGACGAAGAAGCTCCGCCAAAAATCCCCAAGCGCGCGAAATTTGTTCCCCACTTTTGGGTGCTGGTCCCTCTCGTCGGCGATAACGTCTATCGGCAAAAATTCCCAGCTTCCAACATCGAACTTTCAACCCCATGCCTATTTCTTAGCTTCGCCAGATCACCGGTTCCCGACCCCGTTCGCTTTCTAGAGAGCAGGACGCATGAGGCTATGGTGACAACAGAGGCACCATGCGGGACAGCCCATGAAAATCTCCAGCCGAATTGATGGGTCGATACGCGGCGCGATCCTCTCGAGTCGACAGTCATCGCTATCATCGCCGCCGTCGTCATTGTCCCGGCTGGGCGGGGGACCAGGAGGAGGACGGAATGAAGGGGGAGGGGGACGTGCCGGCACAGCGGCTGGGACGAATACGTCTCACAGCAGCCATGGAGGACCGCTGCGTCGACGATTCTTCTGTGGCTCGTCAATACCATCCAGCCTTTGCGAAAGGCAGACGAAAACACCGCTACGGCCCAAGCTGCTGAGCCACGCCGGTCCTCGAACTACGACGACCTTCCGCAATACCTCCTTCTTTCGATCCTCGGTCCCCTCCGTATGCCAGAACCATACGGCCACGGCTGAGGCTCCCCAGGACCCGGCACACGAATCTCTACCCTCCCCCCCTACAAAATACACCAAAGACCAGCTGCTCTCCCTGGTCGACCACCAGAATGCGGGCACCGTTGAGCAGCACCTCAACTACTATAATGACCCTTACATGCGCGGCTATGCGCCAGCAGATGGCCCCTTTGTCATGGTCTCGGATCGGAAAGAAGATGTCGAATTCCCTTCACTAGCGCAGGTGAATCCGGCAGACGAGGGGCAGCAACAAATCATTTCAGATCTCAGGCGCGCTATAACACGCCGCATACGACGGCCTGGGACGGTCAGGCTGGACACCATCTATAACATATACCAGCAGCTGACCGAACCTCGCATGTCTCACCTCCCAGCGAAGCTTCGCCACGGCCTCCTCCGCGTACTGGGCCAGCCGCGAAAGAGAAAATCGAAGTCCATGTTGCGGTACTTCGCCGTCGTTGCAGACGTCAAGGACGGCGGGCTACCTCTCAACCAGCAGGAATGGAACTACGCCGTTGCCTACGCGGCAAGATACGTCGGATGGAGCACAGATGCCGAGACGGAGTCCGCCCTGAGCCTCTGGCGCGAGATGGAGCGAGAGGCCGGCATAAAGGGCAACGAAGTCACATTCAGCATCCTCTTCGACGTCGCCTCAAAGTCAGGCAACTTCGCCCTCGCGGAGATGATCTACAAGGAGATGGAAGCACGTGGCTACTCCTATAACCGGTACCACCACGTCAGTCTGATCCACTTCTTCGGCCTCAAGAGCGACACGGACGGCATACGCGCCGCCTACAGAGACATGGTCGAAGCAGGCGAGATGATAGACACCGTGGTCCTGAACTGCGTGATGTCTGGCCTCCTCCGCTCCGGCGAGGAAGGGGCCGCCGAGCGCGTCTACGAGCGCATGCGCGACAGCAGCCCCAAGTCGCAGGGCATGCCGCAGCGCACCTACGCCACCAACAAGATGATAACCCAAACGCTGATGATGTTCGCCAAGATCGGCCAGCGACACCCGGAGATGGTGAAGCAGCTGCAGCTCGGCGTCTCCATGGCCCCGGACCTGCAGACGTACCGCATCCTCCTCTCGCACTACGGCGTCAAGCTCGGCAACCTGTCCAAAGTGGCGCAGTACCTGGACGACATGAAGTTCTTCCAGATCGAGCTGCACGGGGCCATCTTCCTCGCGCTGTTCCGCAGCTTCGCCGCCCACGGCGGGTACCAGGGCGCCGTGTGGAGCGAGCAGCGGCTCGACAGCATCTGGTCCGCGCTGCTGCAGGCGCTGGATGGCGGCGTCACGGGCCTGACGGTCGAGACGTGGCTTGCGGGTTCCGTGCTCAAGGCGTTCAAGAAGTGCTCCACCGAGGAGCGGGTGGTGGAGGCGTACGAGGCGCTCGAGAGCAGGTGGGACCTCGGGCCGGCGGACGTGAACCATATGATGGACTTGTTGCACAAGTTATTGAGTCCCGAGACGAGGGCTGTTCTTGAATATAAGAAACTGAATAAGGAGGCCTGAGGGAAAAGCCCTGGTTGTAATATAGATAAGGAAAGGCATGTAGGATGATGATACCAATGGGTGTCATATTTGTTACTCGTGGGCCTTATGCTGTGATAGCTGTAATGTACTACCTAGACAACTGAAGCTCAAAATACTAGTATCCGCATGTCCGGTCTCCGTACAGAGTTCGTTGCGACGTGGAGTGGCCGGCCTAAGACTGGATCACGCTCTTACTCTTTCTCTTAATTAGGTAATACGGATGGTGATGTTGCCCGCTCGAGTTAACGAAGGCAGCATCTTCAGGGCAGAACTCCGTCTTCACGGGCGGCATTTACGATCCCGTCTGTCACAGCGCCCTCCATCTCGGCTACCTACTCACGCACCTATTTTTAACGCAAACATGACTCCAATGGCTGGCTACCTCGAGCCTCTGGGGTAGCCTCTCATGGGAAAACGAAACTGTCAGGCACAGCGGATCTCGCGGAAGGTGGATTGACGGCCATTGTCTATTGATGTATATCAAATACAAAAGGGTCTCTCTCCCCCCATCCCAATTCCACTCTATCCGTGTGCTTCCGAACCACTCCCCGTCATCCGCCAACGGCCAAACCCCCCTTCAAATGTACAAATCCCTCATCTCCCTCACAATTCCCAAGCTGCATCGGTTTCGAGTACCTTAAGCCTTGGGCTTGTATGTTTGCCAACCTGTGACCGCATGTGTTAGCATCATTGCTCCCGACAACATTCAATTCAATTGAGCATCTCCAATTCGCTCCAGGGGGGGGGGAATCCAATCAATGTTGTCTCCTCCCCGTTTTCCACGGGCTCCTTTTTTTTTCCGCGTCTCTTGTCTCCAACTCATTCCGAAGCCTTTCTCCCCAACACCGTCTTCCTCCCGGAACGAGGGAAGAGGGAATTTCAGGGGTGGGGGGAAAACTCACCTGCAATGCCGAAGGGCAACATGAAGCCAGTGGCCAGGAACCCCCAGTACCGTAGGCCGAAGAAGCGCGTCTTGGTGTTGAAGGGCAGGTTGGCGCGGGGGCCCTCGGGGTAGTGGTAGGGCGACGAGAGCTGGGCGCGGGTGGTGCTGAAGGCCCGGCGGGCGACGATGCGGGCGACCATCTGGGCAACACAAGGTTAGTTAGGGAGTCAATTGAACGAGGATGGAGCGGGAGGGGGGAGACAGAGGGATGCGCACTTTGAAGAAGAGTGGAGTGAGTGGCGGTTTGGATTGGGAGGACGACTTGAGTAGATTGAGGTCGAGGTTCGAGGTGAAGCTGCTCTGTGACGTTGAATCTTTGAAGCTCGGTTGACGGGAGCGTGTGGTGTGACTTTTGGTATCCACTGGGAAAAGGGGCGGTGTGATTGGTGGGAGTGGTTACGGCCCGGCGAAGCTGCAAGGGCTGCTGCCAGCTGAAAGTCGCCAGCTGGCGGTCTGCATATCGCCATGGCTTTAGCTTCGCTTCCATCTCACTTCCCCCCCAAAACGAAGACAACGCTGATCCGAGGCAAATATCAGGAAGCCAACAAGATCCAAGGAACTGTTTGACTCTCGATTGTATACGTATTTAGGAATACTCTTCAATTTAAACCTGGTTACCACTCGATGCCTCGAACCCTACCCTACCGAACCCTGTACATCACGGTGCCATGTCATGCACTCGCTCACAAACCAATCGATATCGCATCAAACGGTTCAACCGCTCTGCGATAACTTCTCAAATGCAATATCTCGCCCATTGTCTAATAAATGCCAGTCCATCCATGATCACTCCATCTGACACCCTCGCTGTTCAATAAACGAAAGACCAGGTCTAATCCTATAGGGTATCTCCTTCCCGCCGCCACGTCGTAGTAAAAAGGCAGCCAAACCCCCATCCAGATGAGCCAACCTCTAACCAACGCCAAGGACCTTTCATGTCCCCCCCATCGCTATGCAATCGCAATCAAGTGAAAACCGGGGTAGCGACGACCTACGCCCTACTCTGTCCGGTGGGGCCACCGCGCAACATGGTCTCCCAGTCCTGCTCCATACTACTCCCATTACTGTTCCTCGACTTCTTCTCCGGCGCCACGGCCATATCCGGGTTATCCTCCTCCGTCACCTCAACGCTAACCGTCTTGATGATCCCGCGAGGCCAGGCCTCAATCCCCCCCACGCCGCCCCCGTTGTACGAATCCCTAGCCGCGCCCCGCACGCTCCTAGCTTCCATCTCGTACTCCCGCGAGGAGGTGTCGTAGCTGACCCTCCTAGGGCCCTCGATGATGAGCGTCGTCGACCTCTCCGGGTCGGCCAGCGACGACCGGGTGGAGGAGATACCCCCGCCTCCTCCACGACGGTGGTTGTGTGAACGAGAACTAGCGCGCGAGCCCGAGCTGACGCGGGTGATGGTGCGGGAGCTCTCCGCGCGGCTGGGCGCTTTTCCGCGCAGCGAAGAGCTGCTTGTCGTGCCCTGTCTGACGCTGCGGAAGGAGAAAAAGGCGCCCGTGGGAAGCAGGTTGGCGGCGACGATGCCAACGTTCTGCTCGAAGACGGCGAGGATCTCGGCGCAGAAGGTGTCGAAGGTGTAGACGCTCAGGCCGCCTATGCGGGAGGTCTCGTAGGTGCGGGCCGTGGCTAGGATTCCGACGCTGGATTTGGGGGATGGTTTGTTAGCGACTGACTGGGGACAAATGAGGGAGGTGTGAGTGTGTGTGGGCAAGCTTACGCGAAGCTGAGTGCCGAGAGGGCGTAGGATGGCCATCTGGGGTGGCGTTGCATGTCGCTCTCGCGGAGGATCATGACTGGGAAGAGCGAGAGGAAGAACCACGAGAAGACGGAGAATGCTAACAAGGTGGTTAGTGAAATTCCTCAGGGCTGTGACAAAGTCATTGATTCACTCACCTCCCTGAAAATACCCAAAGTTGAGCTGGACACTCGGGTCCCAGCACGCGCCATCAGTCTGCGGATTCCACAGCTTCTCCAGCGGACGGCACTGGAGATTTACCGTCAACGAGAAGGTGAAGTTGACAATTGCCATCAAGACGATCATGGCTCCGAGCAATACCCTCCACCGCCTCGCGTTCAGCGACCGGATGAAGAAGAGACATATCGAGATCTTGGCCAGCGTGGCGCCCATCATCAGCCACGGCTGGCCGAGCACGTCGAACTCGAGCGCGCCGCTGGACGTCTTCATCGAGCCCTCGACTATGCTGAAGATGGTGCCTATGAGACCGACCGCGGAGGCAACGGCCACGGCGTAGTCGTCGGGTCCTATCCGGCTGCCGGACCTGGTGCGGAGGACGAAGCGCAGGACGGTTGTCGAAAAAGCCACGCTCGCGGTTATGCTGGAGAGGGAGAGAAGGACCGGCCCTCGGGAGACGTCGGGGGTAGCCATTGCTGCGTGAAGTGTTCGAGCTGGCGAGCTCGAAAAGGGGACTATTAAATTGCTGTGTTGTTGTGTCGAGGCATGACAAGTGAAGAACCGGGGAAAGCTATTACGAGGGAGAGAATAGAAACAGAAAAAAAAGGAGCTAAAATAAGGAGAGGAGGAAAAGTATCACGGCATGACAGATCTGTTCTGGACAATACCGGTTCCTCGGAATGAATGGAGTGGCGGGAATTGTCGTCTTTCTATTGTCGTTCGGAGGCTGGAGGAGGAACAATAGAAAGAGGATGGGGATATACCCTCCGAAACCGCGGAGGAGTTCCTACCAGAACCTGGATAATCAGGTTGCTTGTCTGGGACCGGTCAGGCGGTTTGTGTCTGGTGAAGCACGAGTGAACTGCGTGGGGGGTGAGATGGTTGTCAGGCGGGGAGTCTGGTACTGGCCATCCCAGCTGCTGAAGGTCAAACACAGCAAGTTAAAGCGATGACGAGACAGGACGCGGGCGCTAACATTTTGATAGCGAACTTGCACCGTGTTCTGATAAGGCAAGCGGATCGGAACTGAGCTACACAGGGAGATCTTCACCACCACCATCAGCCTCTCCAGTACTACCATAACCACGGATCAAAACATCGCTAGAAACCGTCTTCAGGCTAATACAACAGCACCTTGCTGTAGATCAACTGTGGGCAACACTGGGTTCAAGCGAGAACAATGATCTGAGATGTGGAATATCGGCTTGACCGTGTAAATGCGAGGGGCTTCATGCACTGGGGGAAAACGGATGGTCTTGCAACAGAAACATATATCTTGGCCCGGGTATGAGTGCATGGACACTGAGACTAATGATATGTCCGCTTGATGAATGAAAAGTCCAGGTATATTGTCCCGATTGCCTCTGGATGGCCAACGGCTTCCGAGATCTCGTCCGGGAGAACAACACTTCGCCACGACTCTCACCACCTTGCCTCCGCTACTGACATTTCTGGAAGAGCAAATCAGTTTCTAACAATAACCACGCATAACAAAACAAAGGGAACGCATGAGATCCGGTATTGTGTGATCGCCACCGAGGTCGAAGCCTCATGGAACAATCTGAGACGGGAGCACGGACGCAGCCATGTCGACGGCCACCATGTTCAGTTTCTCCTACACTCGGGGAGAACTCGCGTCACCTCGCACTTCATGCTGTCAATCCGGGTACGATGACCGTTCTAGATGGTAACTCGTCGATGTCATGCGTCTGGAGATCGAGGTCGTCGAGATGCATGGCGCGAAACAAGGCAAGCCAGCGTGACAGCGGGACATTTCGCCATCATCGTTCCTCATCATCGGGCAGTAGCAGCGCCATGTTGTAATAGTAAACAATTATACAGCCTAGTAAATCAATAGCTCACTCCTTTTCATCCCTCACACAATATCCGCATCCATTCCCCTAAAACCTCGCCTCAACCTTCTCAAGCGTATCCTGCAGCGCCCACTCGCTAACCTGCGTCCGACTCCTCGTCCTCTTCACCTGCTCGGCCGTGAACCCCTTGGCCTCGACGGCAGGGTTATACCCGAGCCCATTGACCTTGCCCACCGTCTTATCATCCACAACCGGCGCCTCCTTCCCGTCCGCCCGCTTGTAAACCGTCACCACCGCCGCGCCGCCCAGTCCCAAGTTTTGCTGCAGCGCGTACCTCGTGTGCGGCACCGCGCGATTGTTCGCCCACCCGCGCAAGTGCCACACGAGCTCGGCGCACTGCGCGATACCCGTCGCCCCCAGGGGGTGGCCCTTGGAGATCAACCCACCTGAAGGGTTTACCACGATTTTGCCGCCGTACGTGATGTCCCCCTTCCGGACCATCTCATGCGCCTTGCCGGGCTCGCACAGGCCCAGCGCGTCGAGCGTGATCATCTCGTTGGCCGAGAAGCAGTCGTGCAACTCGCACACCTGGAAGTCCGAGGGCTTGACGCCGGCCTCGGCCATGGCGGTGCGCGCGGCCTTCTGCGTCATCTCGAAGCCCATGAGGTCGATGGCGGAGCGGGAGAAGAGGGAAGGGGCGTCGGTGGCGAGGTCCTGGCCCGCGATGAGGATGGCCTGGGACTTGAGGTGGGGCCGGGCGTCGAGGAAGGCCTGGGACACGAGGACGGCGGCGGCGCCGCCGTCGGAGGTGGGGCAGCACTGTAGTTTGGTGAGGGGCGAGTGGATCTCGGTGGACTGCATGATCTGGTCGAGGGTGTAGACGTCGTGGAACTGGGAGTAGGGGTTCTTGACGCTGTGGGCGTGGTTGATGCGGGCGATCTCGGCGAAGTCTTCTGCCTTTGCGCCAAACCTGGGGGTGATTGTTAGAACTCGATGATGCTGGGACAGAAAGGGTAGGAAGAGTAGACTTACTTCTCCATGTACTCCCGTCCGGCGTTGCCGAACATCTGCGCCGCGCCGGGGGCGTTGGTGATTCCCCGGGTCTCGGCCATCATCTTACCCGTGGTGCCGGTGGGGTTCTCGCGGTCGTTGAAGAAGGACTGCAGGCTGCCGCGCATCATCTTCTCAAAACCGACGACGAGCACGCAGTCGGAGCCGCCGTTGGCGATGAAGGTGCGGCCCATGAACAGGCCCGTGGACCCCGTGGAGCAGTTGTTGTTGACGTTGTAGATGGGGATCTGGGTCATGCCGAACTGGTAGAAGACGCGCTGGCCGCAGGTCGAGTCGCCGTAGCAGTAGCAGGCCACGCCCTGGTCGACGTCGTCGTAGTTGATCTGCGCGTCCAGCATGGCCTTGATGCCGGCCTCGAAGCCGAGCTCGGTGTAGTCCACCTTGCCGCGCGGCTTGATGAACTTGGTCATGCCCACGCCGAGGACGTAGACGGGCTGCTTCTGCCTGGGAGCCATGATGGGCGATATGTGCGATGTGTATGTAAGTGGTGAGATCGCGAGAAGGAAGGATGAATAAGCTTAAAAGTAAGATCTCTTGGATTGCTTGTGATGTGGTATTGATCGGATCCAGGGGTATCAAGGTGAGATGGCAGGTAGGTATACAAGGACGCAAAAATGTAGCAGGGAAAAAAAGACGAAAGCAAGAATTATTTGTATTTAGACTGATTGATAGTCACAACTTGACGAACCGACGTCTTGTCTTATAGCCACGGCTTTAAACGCACATGCATAGCAGTGGTAAATGTTCTCCGCGTGGCGCCGTGGCTCCATTTCCCCAGACCCAGAATGCGGGGAGACGAGCCGAGGCACAGACCGGACACGGGGGCCAACTTGCCACGCCGGCGCCGACTGCAATGCCCTTGGCGCCAAGAATCGCGGAAATAAGGGCTGCTGCAGATATACAATACTGTCGCATGCCCAATTCCGGGAAGGACAAGTTCCCACAGTCGCCCATAATCACGTGTCCCATCCTACAAGAGGGGTTTCGAAGCGTATCCAACACAGCGACTTGGCCATATTCGACGCCGTGTGCCACCAATTGACCAGGGCTGAGTACCTGCACCTGAGATGGTATGTTCCGTTCCGCTCCTCTCTCTGTGCTCCGGCCGTAGGCATTGATGATTGACCTATGGCTTGTTTGGGAGTCGTGCAGAGCGAGTGCAGACCCGAGCTGATATCACGACTGCATGCGTATAGAGATGAAGTGCGGACTCTCAGGTGACAGCGGCCTCGAGTCTCGAGCGGGGTCGTGTATCTCCGTTCCCCTACATTCACTGTCGAGCCGAATCAACACACATAGTTCCGTCCAGTGATCAGGTAGGCGAGTCGTCGGTTGGGGCCCTTGCCACGAAATGTGTTTCTTTGAGCAGTCAAACCGGTGTTGAACTTCTCAAGGGGTGACGAAATCAGGCCTGACTGGGCCACTGTCCGGCGTCAGATTGTCAATGAAGTTGTCCCAGAGCTGGTACTCTTCGGCGGGTTCGTCCGCGAACCCCTCCGCCTGAGCGCACCACTTCCCCGAAGTAGACGGCTTCATAAACACCTCGCGAGGTTGATGAGGATCCGTCGACATGGCCGGAGTCATCTAACCCTCGTGTTAGTTGAGCCTGCTCAGCAGACACTGCAGCATTGCGGAACTTACCGGAAGCGTAGAGATATTGCCGACGGGCTTGGTCTTCAGACTCTGGAGGCAGGTGTCCAATATCTTTCGGACCCCAGATGTAATCCTCTCGAACCTCTGCTCCGCCGTTCCAGCCTGCACCGAGCTGAGCACGACTGACAAGGCGACAATATCCCTGATATCGCTGCTCGAATCCTTGATGAGCGCAATGAGACTGTCCATCGTCTTCTCCACCGTTGCCGTCAATGTCGCAGCGGAGAATATCGGGCGTGCATCGAACGTCGCCGAGGAGCTTGCTTCGCTGGGTCCGGGAGACACGCCAGGATTCCAGTGACCCTGGGGGTTGGTGTCTGGCGCTGTCTTGATGAAGTAGCAGACGCTGAAGGCCGCCTGTATAATATCTTGCTTCAGGACGAGCTGATACATGTGATCCACGTCTTGGAAGCCGGGAACGGAGTGGTCGAGCTCGTCCATGTAAGTGAGAATTGTCATTGAGGACTTGAGGTAGCTGTTGAGGATGTGCGGAGGGCAGGTGACTGTCCCCATGGCAAAGGGGCGGTAGAGAGCTAGTAGTGGTCTGCGCACGTGCATGTCGAGGAGGGCACGTATCCTCCATTCTTTGAACTTCTGCTGGGTGTCCAGAGCTTGATGCCGGGGGAAAATGGAGTTGACGTCGTCAATCATTTGCTCGAGTTTCATGCCTGCGTCCAGTATCTCACCGTAATCTTTGATCGTGTCCAGTTTGTTCACAATGGAGGCGACTCGCATGCGCGCTGGTAAAGTGCTTGCTGCATATGCCTGCATTTGCGTGCTGGTCGGATAGTCGAGGGGTTTAGACGGGGGTAGTTCTCTCATATCAGGGTAAAGGTCGTTGTCGTCGATGTTCCGCGGCGGTCGGCAGGTGTACTCGCCTTCCCGCACCGTGCAAGGTAAATTGCACTGTAGTGCGACATGGAGATCCATGTCCATAATCGTGTACCAGAGCTTACGTCGGTTCTCGGCGACGAATGGTGTAAGATGCGCAAATTCGGAGGGGTCTCGGTGCAAGCCCATGGTCATCGCCATGCGCACGATAAGCCCTAGCTGCGACCATGACTCCTGATGTCGCATGGTGATTGTCCTCTGAGCGTGCACAAGCAGGACCTCGGCCTGAAGAGTGTTGATGTCCACGAGGTGCTTTCCCCTCAAACCGTCCAGCCAGTTCCTGACGAGCGCAAGAGCAGTCGGCGCATGAACACTGTCCAGCCGGTCATGTCCCAAACCGCGGGCTTCCGTCTCGAACCGAGAACCGATGGACATCATGCAAAGCAGTCGCGGGAGGAAGGCCTCGCAGTGCCCTTTGCCATCCCAGTACCTCTCGTACTCTTGTCGGAATGTGGGCAGATGTACGACGCGATATAGGCCTTCACTAGCCCCAATATACGCCTCGAGGAGCCTGTCACACACTGGCCGCTTAGGGAGTATGTCTGCCATGCGCTTCAACACCGGCATCATGGAATCCACAAACACGGTGATAGGCTCGAGCAACCGCTTGTGATCTTCTTGTAGAGCCTTGTAGACCTTCTGCAAGGTAACGAATAACTCCCTTGCGCCATCTGTCTGGGCCATATTGTTCATGAACTGCTTTGCTTCGCTGAACTGCATCAATGGTTAGGCTTACGTCACAACAAACTCAAATCTGGAGACATGGGTCATTGTGTGATTATGACTTACGAGGTTTAGCAGGACCTTGGTACTGTTCTGCCCGAAGAAACGCGTCCTGAGGCCCCCTTTGACTGAAAGCGCCCGGATCGTGACAGCAGGCGCAGGTACATGAGGAAATTGTTGACTTTTTGATGGTCTCTGCTCAGTTGCTCGCTGCTCGGCGAGAAGCCTCTCGAGTCTGTCAAATCGCGAGGAGATCTCGTCCATCGGTGCGGCATTTCCGTAGCTTGAACCTGGGCCATTTTGCTGCATAAAGCCTGGAGTGTCCCCCGACGGTGCGACAGACGGTCGCGTAGGCCGCTTTGCAGGAGGACGTTCTGGAGTCTCGACATCCGAGCCGTCAGATGCGTTCCCGGCGTCGTCCGATGGCGAGTACTTGCAGACGCGTTGCGACTTCTGGCATTGAGAACAGGGGCAGTTCCGGTCGCACTTGAGCTTCCTCTTTCTGTGAGGGCTTGTCAGTACCTAGGTATCACTGGGGCACCTGAATCGATGAGAGTCACTCACCTGCATTCGGTGCAGGATTTTACCGGGCGCGGCCTCTTGACGCTCCTCGACCGTACACTGCTGTTCTCAAACACCAAGACCGACATATTGGACGACATGTTCGCGGTCAGAAGGGAATCCCCCTCTCGACTGACGCTGCGCTCCGCCATGGTGAGGAGCTATATCCCAGACTTGAAGACGCTTTACTCACTCCGTCGGTCGCCCGTCTCACGCTGACCGCCTGGGGTCACGCGTATCGGGGGTAGATGCATGCACAAGTAGGTAAAAAGCCGATAACCATTGAGGGTAGTCGTGTTGGGACGCTCCGGTCGTAACGAGTCTGGTATTTGGATGTGATAGGGCGGAAGGGCTGTATGTCTTGTGGAGGACGCGACAGGGACTGATGACGAGCATGAGATGCTCGGATGCAGCGATGCGATGCGCGATAGACAAAAGATAGCAAAGCAAAGCAGGTCATGATGGGGCACTGACGGATGCGACAGGGGCGCTAACAGCAGCTTATGTGGATCTCCACCGAGTGCTGTTCGCCTAAGAAGTACACTAATCTTCACTGAGCGTTTCTCGATTCTCCATTCCAACGACATGCCTTCGAGCTGCCAGCACGGCGACAATTCCTACGCTTCGTTTCTCGCTAAAAGCACGCTATCTCTAATGGAGTATCAACCTTCATGAACTTCACTCCTTTTTGCCACTTTCACAGTGTCGATCGGTACTCGAGCTACAACTGCCGCCGTGGTAGTCACAGGGGCGATGACGAGACTGGGGATCCCGGATGCCGTCGCCTTAATGGCGGCCCCCTTGCTTTGCACCACCGACAGTGCTCCTGTGTATAACGGCGGCTGTTTTCTCATCATGTCAGTCTCTCAAGCTTAAAAGTTCGCGGATATGCAGCGTCATGAGACTCGAGAAAAACGAAAGCGAGTCATGCGTGGTTATGAGTGCGCATCCACAGGCTCGAAGGTCGCGCTTACCCCCGGAATCTTATACGCCGCCAGCGACTTGGAGAAGAGGTCGAACAGGATACCGGGATCGCTCGCCGAGTAAAACTTCTGCGCGGGGATGCCATCGGGATTCTTGCTCCCGCTGCTCGAGATGGCGAGACTAAAGCAGAAGAGGTAGTTCTGCGCTCCGTTCGGCTGGCCCCCGGCGTGCAGGGCGATGATCTCGTGCCGGAGCACATAGTTCCCCGGCGCGATGTCCGTGGGGATGCTGACGAGCCAGCTGTTGTTGTTGTTCGTCAACTGCGTCGCGGCCCAGGTGTCGGATGCGGCGTCGACGAGCCCGACCTCGCTGATCTTGAAGAAGTTGAGCTTCGTCTTGTCTACGCTTGTGCAGGGCACGTTGCAGTTGGCTAGGTAGTCGATGACGGGCCCTTTGTGGGATGCTGGCCAGGGCGTCCACTGGATTTCGATGGTGTCTCCTGCGTTGACTGGTGCTTCTGCTCCGGCTGGTGTGGCTCCCAGGTGGCAGACGATGTCTGAGCTGGCATATGCACTTGGACTGACGTATGTGTTCCTGGAGACTTCTTAGTCTGTGTACGCCTATGGATGGCGCTTGGGGACTTACTGGAGGTCGTCCGGAGTCGACCACCCGACTACAGTTGGCGGCGGCCTGGACCACTGGTAGCTTGGATTGTACCCCTGAAAGCTGGCAGGTGTCAATGTCTGCCAATGTGAGCTATAAAACGTGCTTAACTCACAAGGTGCCTGTTGGGAAGGCTACGATAGCCGTTGCAATGCCATGCGCCTGGACTTGGGAAGACCAGATGGCAACGCTCAGAAGAGCAGTCGGTAGCAGGGCGAGTAACGACATGGGCTCAGCAACGTGAGGATTGCGTCACAGGTGGACTGGTTGCTGTCTCTGTCGTCGACGACGAAGTTGAGAATTAAATACCCGCGTTATGGCCATCATCAGTGTCCGGGTTTCCTTTCATTTCTTGTTGTTCTTGCCGAGCGACAGCTCCTAGATACATCCATTACGATCCACGAGGTGGTGACAGAAATGTGCTCACTGAGCATGCAGACATGGTAATTCATCTAAGCTACTGCACGATTGTGTTCGACTGCCTTGTATGCCAGTGCCACATGGGCTATTAAGGGCACCACCCCATGCCTGTTATATAGACTGGCCAATGACTTCTAATCACCGATATTGCCATGGCTCGTGACCAGGATAGAAACGTACCGGTTTCCACTCAACGCCGAGTGACCGGACTGCAAGGTCTGATAAGGAAATGATTCTGCTCAGCCGACGATAATATCAAGACTATATCTTGACATATGACACTCTGCAGCTACCCTATACTTCCTTCACCAGCGGGCCGATGCCATGACTCAAGCCGGATCCCTACAGGAAATGTCGTCATAACAGTTCACAGCACTCGAGCTTCATGTCCATCTGCTGTGGTGTAATCTTCTGGCTTTCGAGGCACCAGCTTGTACAACCATAACATGCTGCCGGCATGTCCGCTCCAACCCAGATACGTAGCTCCAACTGTCAAACAGCACACCGTAGGCGCAAGCACACATCTGCGTAACAACAACGCAAAACCGCAATCAATTGCAAATCATCCTATGTCCAGCCGCAAAGAACTCGCTCGCAGAAAATCACTCTATCCCCATTCACACAGTATCCTCCTTCTCGGCCCCCCCACCTTGCATTTCTCTTGTCGTCTCTCATCGCCTATCGAACCCCCCACCCCAACCAGCAACATCCATCCCCTCCCTACGCCACAGGCAGCTCGATACTGTGACTGACGCCGTCCACCTCGCCCGAGTTGACCTTCTTCCCCGTCTTGGCGATCTTCTGCAGCACCGTCTCGAAGGGCAGGTCCGGCCCGGCGACGACGGTGGCCGTCTGGTTCTCGAGACTGACTTCGTAGGATTTGACGCCTGTTGCGACACCACGTATTAGCAAATGAGTGTTGATTCAGAAGGGAAAAAATTGCCCCGGGAGGGGGGGGGGGGTTCGGGCAAAGGGGGAAAGGGGAGAGAGAGGGTAGGGGGGAAGAGACCAAGGGACCAAAGGGTAAGGAGGGAGGAGAAGACATACCGTCCAGCTTCTTCAACACCCTGTCCACAGCGCCCGAGCAGCCGCCGCAGGACATGCTGACGTTGAACTTGTAGGTGTGCTCGTCCGCCATTTTGTGCGAATGTTTTGCGATTGTCGGTAAAACGTAAAGGAGGTGAGGTTTGTCGCGATGTGGGAGACGACAGATAAGACGGATCCGAGACGTTGGGCGGGAGCGATAACGCAATGCGGGGCAGTGGGTGGAGAGGCAAATGTTCGAGGAGTTGTCTGTTCTTTGTAAGGAAGGGACGATCGAAGTGCAGGAGACGAGACAGGAGCTGGGTCTTTTAATATACCTTATTTCAGCTCGAGAGTCGGAGTGAAACTGCTGAATAATAACTTGCTCTTGTTGTATCGGACAGCCAGTGAATTTGTGTCGCGTGGCGCTTCAGCTCCGGTTAAGTTACCTTAGGTTGTCTTACAGGGCCATTTCAAATCCGATAAATCCTGACCTGCGGAGCCGATTGCGTGCGAGCATAACAGCTCAGCTACTTAAGGTACATTAAGTGATCAACGCTGCACCGCAGGGACTGTGCATGAGACAGGAATGAGTGTTGTGGAAGATGAACGTGGGGTGTCTTCAGAGGCATATATTGATTCTGATCTGAAACCTGCTCAACGCTCAGGAGGTTCCCCTGGGTGAAACCAGCTATGGATATCGGATATGTACAAGCTACAACGTGAAGCGATCGCTTTTCAAGTCCAGACCCTCCAACTGGGGTTAATGTTCGGACAACGCTATCTATCGATGTCTTCCAGAACGACATGAAGCCATCTTGCCGGATCCGGACGCCCTGTACTGATACAGCCAATAAACGCCCAACCAGGGAACGGTGCCTGGGCCGCGAGATCTTCGCTCAGCCGACGAACATTTGTCTTGGCCGCCTGCAGGCGACTGCAGATGCAGATGCTCGCATCTCATGCACCTCCAAGCTCCCGCCACCCAGCCCGATTGGCTGTGATAGAAACCCACGCAGCGTAGTTGAATGGCAGCCACAACAAGGGCTCTACTCCACGGGGATGAGATCCGGCATGTCGTTGTCATCCCACTAATCATCATCATCGTAATCATGCTGGTCGCCAAAATCATCGATCAAGTCCTCGATGTCCAGCCCCTCGTCGAACTCGTCCTCATCTTCACCCTCGTCCCACTCCTCGGGGAATTCATCCTCACTGTCTAAGAAGGCACCGGGCATTTGGAGCCTATCATCTTCGGCGGGGCCAGGCACAAAGTGACCGGCTCCAATCATGTCGATAAATCTGCGCAGGAGCCCGCGCGTCTCCTCCGGCACGTCCGGGTCCTCTGCGAGGGCCTCCATCTCCCCGAGCTGGTCGGCTGGTATCGCTGCCCCCGGTATACCCGCTCCCACAATCCCTCTGATGTCGGGGGGAGGAGCGTAGCGGTCACCACCGGGATTCGTGGTCCAGGGTAGCTTCTGCTTCTCGTCGGAGAAGATGTTCTCGTCCTGAGGAGGCGGCAGCGGGTCGAAGTCGAAGTTTGGTGTGGCGTGCAGCATCTGCCGCGGGACTCGAGCCATCAGATCTGGCTTGCCGTCCAGGTAGACAAAGCGGGCTGTTGAGAGAGTCACAAGTGAAGGCAAGACGGTCTCCGTATCCGCTGGCGGCTTCGCCAACGCTGACCCGACTTCCAGCAGCAAAGCTATCGCATCAGGGTTGTTCCACAGATCCTTGACCAGGCTGATGTAGAGCTCCGTAAAGAGCTCGTCATCGTCATTCGGAGGAAGGATACCCCACAAACTCGGAGGTACGTCGACATCGAGGGCTCCGAAAAGCTTGGTGTAGAACCACCGTATCTCCTCCATTCCCTCACGTAGTGTCGCCTTGGCACCAGCCCTGTCTCCGAGCTGCAGCTGTGCAAGAACCTTCGTCTGCCGGACATATCTTGCGTTATCCAACCCCGTGCTCCTGCCCTTCAGAAGTTCCGAGTCACACAAGTCGATGAACCACTGCGCTTCATGAGACCGGATGGCAAGCACATGAAGCCAATTCGATAACCCGTATGCATCAGTGTGGTCGAGGCTGAGGAAAAGCTTAGTCCACTCCAGCGCGGTCCGATATGTCCCCTTCCTGATCAAGTTCTTAATGTAGTGATATCCGGCCAGCCAAAACTGGCGGTTCTCCGGACGCTTGAAGCTCAGCCGTGCCTTTCCTTCCTCCAGCTTCTTCCTGAACGTCGATAGCGTGACCCTGCCGAAAGTGAAGAGTGCCCTTTCACATAGCTCCGCAGCAAGGGCGGCGTTCTGATCCTGATGTGCAACTCTACTGACCTGTATGAGAGTCGAAATGTGGTAAGGGTACTGCTGGAGGGAGAATATGAGCCTCTGAGGGTCGTGCATGCCGACGAGGAAGAAGAACTGCGCTTCTACCTGGCCATAAGTTTTGTCGTGGGCAAAGGCGAACTCGACCACATCCGCCTTCGAGTCACCAATAGTCGTCATGGTGAGACCGCCTGCAGTAGCACGGGGCCATGTACTCTTGCCTTCGATGAACGGGTTCCTGCGGCGGACGACCTCTGGGATGCCTTTGCCAGGCGGACCCCGGAGGAAGGTCTCCAGATCGACCTGCTGTGGTACCCGCTGTCTCTGTCTGCGGCCATGCGTGGCGTTTGTGTGTGTCTCCTCTTCGTGTTCCGCCGTCTCCATTGCCTCCTTTCCAAACAGTCGGCGCATCTCGTTTAGCACCTTGAGATGTTGGAAGTTTATGCGCAGAAGCTGCGAGACTCGCTCAGAGGCCTGGGCAACGCTATCTGGCCCAGCTGTTGTCTCAGCAGACGTAACTTCCTTCGCCAGGTTCAACTCTTGGATGGCTCGGTCGATTTCGTCAAGCTCGTTGTCGGCCGCAGGAGATGGCTCTTCTTGGACAACAGTGTTCGTCTTCTTTGCCTTCTTCTTCTTCTTCTTGGCCTTCTTGCTCTTTGTCACAGGTGTGGAATTATCTACTGGAGGCTTCGTTGGCTCAGCAGGTTCGTCCTCTTCAACTTCGTCGTCGTCGTTATCGTCGTCATCATCGCCGGCGAGAGCAGCAAACCCAGAGAACTTGGGCTTGGACGGACGCGCCACTTGAGGAGGCTCCTCATATTCGTCAGTGCCACTGCCACTGCCGCGTGCAGCGTCGTGTTCGGTGTTCTCCTTCTGTTGAGCGAGTAGCTCCTGTTGCTGGCGAAGCTTGCGCAGCTGTCGGCTCGACATAGTGACTTGTTCGTGGCTGTCGATGGGGGGGCAAAACGAAAAAAGATTGACGGTTCAAGAGTTGTAATTAGACAAGTCGACTGCCTGCTTTCAACAACACGCAGTGCCTCTAATCACTTCCCTGACTCTCTAGACTTTAAAAGGAAGGTAAAGAGTGATGGAATGGCGGGCATGTTTTGCCAGGCAAAACATGGAGCCCAGTGAATCATTTTTGGCGGGGTCAAAAACATCACACATCGTCATGTCCTCCAGAGTGTGGCGGTGCAAGTGAGGCTGAACCGCCGAAACCAGCCAGCCAAACCTAAAATCGTGGCTGAAGACCCACTCCTAACAGAGCTTCGTCTTCCAGCCTTCCCTCGTCTGAATTCTTTGACCACAACCCCAAAGCTTGTTACGTTTCTTCATACGTTCGTCTCAACCCCGCGCGTGGAAACCCAATTCCATGATCTATCCATTTAACCAGCAACTGCCTTCTAAACATACTTCAAGAACCGACTAGTACATCATGTCCGAATTCCTCGGGTCAGTCTGGGCAGCTCACTGGACCCTCGACTTGAACTCCAATTGCTGACTTGGCCTCTAGCGCGCGCATCTCCCTTATATCGAGGAGCGATATCAGGTCGGTTCTGTTGCTCTACCGGCTTCACGTCTTCAGTGGCTGACCGTGAGCAGATACGTCGGCACCCTACACGAGATTAACTCCGACGATTCAACTGTTTCGCTCGAGAATGTCCGATCCTTCGGTACCGAGGGCCGGAGGGGTGGAGGAGACGATGAGGCGCCGCCGAGCGACCAGATCTACGAGTACATCGTGTTTCGCGGTAAAGACGTGAAGGATCTCAGGGTTGAGGATACTCCGGTCAAAGAGAACAAGCCTCCAGCTGTCCCGGATGACCCTGCCATCGTCGGCGTAAGTTCTCTCCCCCTCGCCTACCTCTTTGCGCGCGACATGCTTCCGTTTGATGATGAACTATTCCGGATGTAAAAACATTTTTGTCTGAAAAGCGCAAAAACCCCATGTTGAGACTTCCGTTGCCTTCCTTCTGATCAAACACGCCCCCCACGGCCTTTGTACCAACCCCATTCTGCGTCTTTCCGGTAGCTAACCAGGTCTTCAGGCTCGAGCTCGTCCCAACAACCTCCCACTCGGACCACCGAATCAACAGGGGCCCCCAGGCGGCCCCGGCTTTGGATACTATCCGCCTCCTCCCATGGCAGGATGGGGCCGTGGTGGTGCACCTCCCCCAATGCAAGGGTTCGGCGGCATGCAGTATCCGCCTCCTCCTGGATGGTATGGTCAGCCCGGTCAAGGCTTTCCTCCTGGACCGCCAGGTGCTGGACAGTGGGGTAGCTTTCCTCAAACGTTCCCTCCCGGACCCGGAGGTCCACCAGGCGCTCAGGGCGCTCCTGGCGCTCCTGGCGCTCCTGGGCCGAACAACCGTCAGGCGCCACCACAGGAATCACGCCCGGCTCCCATTGGCGCAACGAGCGACCGAAAGCCCAGCACGCCCTCGCAACAAGGCAACGTCGCGCAGCAACTGAAGCCAGTCGGCCCAGCAGCCCAGCAGCAAGCACCCGCGACCCGTGGGCCACCGCCACCCGTCGACTCGAAGCCCACTGTTGAGCAAGTGAAGGCCACTGCCGCATCCCTTGCTGCCAATGGTCCGTCAACTGCCACCGCCGAGCCTACCAAAGCTATACCTACCGGCCCTAAGAACACCACCCGACCCACGCAAATCATGCCTGCCGTGCCTCTGCCTGCGGCTCTGACGGCCAAGGTGGCACAACCAACGCAGGCCGCGCCTTCCAACTCGGCGCCGACCAAGCAAGCCTTGGATGATGCTACGCAGGTGGCTAAAGCCGCTGTTGCCGTTGCTATGGCCAAGATGAGCAACTCCGGCAGCAGCCAGCAATCCGGCAACCCTGCAATGGATAACCTTGCGAGGAAGGTCATTGAGATGAGAGTCAATGCGCCTCGCGGCGATGCTCCCCGTGGATCGCAGAATACCCGCGGTGGTGGCCGCGGTCGCGGTCCGCGCCCTGCCGGCAAGGTCGAAGTGCCAGATGCCGACTTCGATTTCGCATCATCGAACGCCAAGTTCAACAAGGAAGACGTTGTGAAGGAAGCCATCGCCACAGGCTCTCCTCTCGGCGAGACTATTCCCGACGGGGTGGAGGATGCGCCAGAAGCTGTCCTCGAGACGACGCCAGGCTCGGGTGCCCCACCGGCCTACAACAAGCAGAAGTCGTTCTTCGACAACATCTCAAGCGAGGCCAAGGACCGGGCTGACAGTGGTGGACACAGGCCGGGTGGTCGGGAGTGGCGAGGCGAGGAGCAGCGCAAGAACATGGAGACCTTCGGACAGGGAAGCGTCGACGGCGGCTACCGTGGCGGTTACCGGGGAAGGGGACGTGGTCGCGGAAACCGCGGACGTGGATATGGACGCGGTGGTGCTCCTCGGGGCGGTGCTCCTTTCCGGAACAACCAGGAGACACAGCCCGCGTCTTAACGGCAAAACGCGTACCTCGATGGGGTCCGTTTGAACGCGTGCCGTTCATTGGTAACCGGCGTAATAGTGCCTAATATGCAAATGATCTTTCAGAAGATGTTTCAGGGGACCTCTCATTTGTTGTGATGGACCGGGCACCATGGACAGAAGTTGGGGCTTACCGTGAGAAAGTGGTATAGGCGCCCGATTCCTCGGTCTTGGGGAGAGCTGTGGCTTGTCTCGAACATATCCATTCCGACTTTCCAGGCGCTGTACAGGACAGGGAGAGAAAATTGGGGATCTCTACGCTTAGGTAGTCTCGCGGCAAGACCGCTTGGGCGGTCTTGAGAGAAGGAGTTCTCTGGTGTGTTTCATGGCTGCTTTTAGGAATTGGACGATGACAAGCGACGAACTTGAACGAACAGCGTGGTTATAAGGTAATCAAGGGACAGACTCACAGGGCCATATAGGCAGTACGGTGTCCGTTGCGACCAGATACCATGGCTCTGGCCGGGGAGGACTAGTCCAGGATAGATACCAAGCGATGACTGCCGAGTTTGCGCTCACAAATAATATCTTATTCTGCATTGGGACTGCCCTATGTGACGCTAGGCTATCATGCGAGAACGACCAACTTCGTGAGCAAATTGCCGCCAGACTTTGCATGTCTCATATTGTGAGCTATTAGCACGGCTGCCGACCATACGTAACCCGCTCAGCCCATCTTCCCCTGAACATAGGGATGTCCCGCACTCAGCCCTCCATCAACAGCCCACGCCTGCCCATTAACATAACTACTATCGTCGCTCCCCAAGAACAGCGCCACCCGCGCAATCTCGTCCGCCACACCACCTCTCTTGAGCGGATTCAGCTGCCCGATCTTCTTCTCCGTGCCCCTCTGCCTCGCAGCCTCGAACACGACGGCCGTCATGCCCGTCTCGATCAGGCCCGGACAGAGGGCGTTGACGCGCACGTTCGTCCCCGCGAGCTGGAAGGCGGACGTCTGCGCCAGGCTGACGACGGCCGCCTTCGAGGCCGAGTAAGGGGTCGAGCCGGCGTTGGAGCGGAGGCCGGCTACCGAGGCGGTCAGGATTATGCTGCCGCCGGAAGACGGCTTGGAGGGGGAGGTGAGGAGCATGGCTGCCGAGGCGTGTTTTACTGCTAGGAATGTGCTGCCATGTGTGTTAGTCCATGCGTGCTCCTCACGTGCAAAAGAAGGGAAACATACCTAAGCGTATTCACCCTCAGCACCTCCATGAACTCCTCATTCGTAACATCAGAAAGGACCTTGTGGGGACCGACAATGCCCGCATTGGCGAAGAAGACGTCCAGCCGTCCATACTTGGCGACGACGTCGTCCACAACGGCCTTGACGGCCTTCTCATCCGCCGCGTCGAACTTGCGGACATGCACCTCGACCCCCGGGTAGAGAGCCGTGATCTCCCGCCTGTGCGTCTCGAGGTTCGAGTCGTCAAAGTCGCAAATGTACACAGCCCTCGCGCCGTGGGAGGCGAACTGGTGCGCCGAGGCGCGGCCTATGCCGAGGGCCGAGTTGGCGCCGGTTACGATGATGACTTTGTCTTTTACCCTGGGTTCTTTGGCGCCCGGGCCGACTTTTCGGATCAGGGGCAGGCCTTGGAATGTGTCGCCTGCTGGCTTGGGGGAGAGCTGGTTGGCGACTGCGTTGAGGCGGCGGGAGGCTGGGGAGGAGGAGGATGAGGACGACATGATGGCGGCGCGTTCTGAAGGGGAGGGCAGGGTTTCGAGCCAGGGGAGGAGTTTGTTTAGTTTTGGATTGGGGTTGGAAGACATGAGTTGGAGATCTTAAGTCTCAGACAAGTCACTAGTAGTTATAAGGTACCTCATGGTGAGTCGGATGTTGATCCTCGGGGAAGCTTTGATGTAAGGCGGGGTTGAGCCGAGGCATGTTGGTGAGCTGAGACTGATGAGACTGAGAGCCCTGGATCGTGTGTTACCGTCACATTGGGGTGATCGTATATACAAGCCCGTAATCAGGTCTTGAAGGATAGGTATACCGAGTTCAATTGTAGCCTATGAACTACACAGTATAGACTGTGAGACCATTGCAAGAATGTCGTTGCTGGGTGCAGCCCGTACCAGACTACAGAAGAAGTGGTTCCATTTCATGCTCACAGACGACGTGAAGTGCCGTCAGGACTTGGATGACTTCCTACACTCTAAGTTGAGGAGCGTGCCAATGCGGAAAGGTAACATAAGGGGACTTAACACCACTGTATCAACTCAACTTGAAATCAGCTTCCCTCGGGCTACAATACCTTACATTGCTGATGTTGAAGGCTTGAAGCACCAAGACTCTTGATTCAGCGATAAAGCTGGTACGTACTTCGAACCACCGTCTGGAAGGGCTGGGCCAGGTTCGGTAAGCGACCCACCCCAGCTGAGAATTATGACCCACCGCACGGAAAGTGGAAAATCTCTGGCTCCGGTGCAAAAGTTCGCGCACAGGTCAACCCACAAAGGGAAAATTACCTGGACTTCGATTGCACCTCCAATTCATCCCGCCGACCGACCAACATCAAGATCCTCTGTAGGTGCCCGGAGAATCAAACAGGTGAGTGAACGATCCCAAAACTACAGATACTACTCTGAACTGCTTCTCCTCAATCTTTGCAATTTCTGTTTTATCCAGTCCCATCGCCTGTTGAGACACCTTGCTGACCTCGCCGTCTTCTCGCTCTCGCAGTCCCCCGACAACCCAAAGGTAAACCGACACCATGGGTATCTCCCGCACATCTCGCACGAAGCGCTCGGCCTCCGGTGCCAAGCGTTCCTACTACAGTGCGTCCTCCTGTCCGAAATGAATAATTATAATAATCGAAAGCCCGCTTTGGTGGTCATACAAATGGCCCTCCCACTGCGTTCTGACCTTTGTCGCTAGGGAAGAAGAGAGCTTTCGAGGCCGGCCGTCAGCCCGCCAACACCCGTATCGGTGCTAAGCGTATCCACGTTGTCCGCACCCGCGGTGGCAACCACAAGTACCGCGCCCTCCGTCTCGACTCGGGCAACTTCGCCTGGGCCTCCGAGGGCTGCACCCGCAAGACCCGTGTCATCGACGTCGCCTACCACCCCAGCAACAACGAGCTCGTCCGCACCAACACCCTGACCAAGTCCGCCGTCGTCCAGATCGATGCCGCCCCCTTCCGTCAGTGGTACGAGGCCCACTACGGCACTGCCCTCGGCCGCCGCAGGCAGGTGAAGCAGGGCACCGCCCCCACCGAGGACGTCAAGAAGTCCAAGTCCGTCGAGAAGAAGCAGGCTGCTCGCCTCGCCGCCGGTGGCAAGGTCGACCCCGCCATTGAGAAGCAGTTCGAGGCTGGTCGCCTGTACGCCGTCGTTGCCTCCAGGCCCGGCCAGTCCGGCCGTGTCGATGGCTACATCCTCGAGGGCGAGGAGCTCGCTTTCTACCAGCGCAAGCTCCACAAGTAGATGGTTGGCTGGGGCTAGGGGATGAAGGCAGAGAGGTGGAATATCCAAAAGAGAAAATGGACTGTCACGTTGTGAGCAAGGAAATGCATTCGGCCTTATGGAACTACTCAGGTGTTACGGGTTTGGTTTGCATCGATTGCTCTTACGATGCGATCTAGTTAGGAAAGGCTAGGTCGCTCAATGCACAATTCCAGCTGATGGACTTCATCTCATCAGTACAGGAATGGAGGGCTACTCGGGGTCAATGGAAAAATGATACCACGACCTTGATGACCCTACATTCGATTCCGGTGATTGCTATGTGTATCGTCAATGAATGTGATCAAGAGGTCTCTCTAGACACAATGAGACCGTTTGGCCGTCTCCCTAACGCTTTTCGTGCAATGTTACTTTTAAGGATCCTCCTCTTCCCCTGCGAAGCTCTCGGGTTTAACCCTAACCCTTCGAAAAACTCATTTTTCGTCGAGCAGTCTTGGCAGCTGCCAGCCAATGTAACTGGCTAAAAGTACGTCACTGTTCACCGGCAAATGCAAGCCAATGCAGGTCCAATTTCGCGTTCGTGTCCTTTCCACACAGAGCTTCCATCACTACAGCGTCCCCAAAGTCTAATTGTTCCGCCCTTAACACCACCACCACATCCACAACGGCTTGACGACGCTTCGACGGTGCTGCTCCCATAGCAGCTTGACACATCTTTCGATCGCACCCCGACAAGGCACGCTCCAGCCGCCGCGATGGTTCTCAACCTCTTCCGAGTCCTGGGGGACTTCTCCCATCTGGCGTCCATTGGCATCCTCCTGCACAAGATGCTCCAGTTACATGTTAGTCCTCGCAATTGACTATGCGTCCTCGGGCGCAATGCTGACAGTCCCTCTAGAGCTGTGCAGGCATCTCATACAAGTCACAAGCACTCTACCTGGTAGTCTACGTGACGCGATACCTAGGTAAATGCGCCCCCCCCTGCTCCTCCAACCACTGCTTTCTATGGCGGCCCCAATCACTAACACCCCCTCCCTCTCCTCTCAGACCTCTTTCAAACAGCAAGCCTCTACAACATCATCTTCAAGATTCTCTTCATCTCCTCCCAAGCCTACATCATCTACCTCATGGCGACGACCTACAAGCCCACCAACGACCCCAACCTCGACACCTTCCGCGTGCAGTACCTCCTCGGAGGCGCCGCCGTCCTTGCCGTCCTCTGGCCGTACAAGTACACCTTCTCGGAGATCTTCTGGGCTTTTTCGATTTGGCTCGAGTCCGTCGCCATCCTGCCGCAGCTGTTCATGCTGCAGCGCACGGGCGAGGCCGAGACGATCACGACGCACTACCTGTTCGCGCTTGGGTTGTATAGGGCGCTGTACATCCCCAACTGGATCTACCGGTACATCGCGGAGGGCGCGGCGCACAAGGTGGACTACATCGCCATCACGGCCGGCTTGGTACAGACGGTGCTGTATAGCGATTTCTTCTGGATTTACTACAATAAGGTGTTGAAGGGGAAGAAGTTCAAGTTGCCCGTCTAAGAGGGTGTGGTGCAAAGAGGGATAGGGACCTCAGCGGAACACTGGAGTTGGGCAATGAGGTCGAGGAAGCACGACAGCCAGTCAGTGAGACACCTCTGATGCATCTTGCACCGGTGGCCTGGGTTTGAAGAAAACCCGGTATTGGAGACGAGGGGAAAGCCTACGTTCCGGCAGGGCTGGGAAGAATGTTGAGCTACCCTGGGCGCGTGGAGTCACGAAAAGCATGACGGAGCAGGCGTTGATACACGGTTTTTTTTTGGTTTGACTTCTCAGCCATCACTGCTTCTGTTCTCTCTGTACGGAGACATGGCAAGCGGGCTAAGACGGGTTTGTGTGTATATAAATGGTCAGGAGCTTATGAGAATGTCAGCTCATCCTTTTCCCCCGAAGGACGGCGGTCCAACCGATGGTGAAGCTGTGTTGTTTGGGGTGCGCGGCGTCGAGTGACGGCAACGCATGAAGGAGCCGGCGTCAGGAGGCTGCAATAACCATGGGGTATTGATGACGCAGGAGAGCCAGTCCTCGTGATCGTCGAAATGCGGACAGGGCTAGTTGAGCTGTTGGCTTGTCGCTTGGTCGATTGTCATGTGGTTCGCAGTACACTCGTCTCGTCGCAATTTATTTCTCTCTCTTGTTTCTGGTACAGAGAACGAAACTGCACAAGAAGGCTCCAAGTGGATGTGAGTCCCGGCTGAATTGCGATTTTCCATGATCTGACGCCGAGATCGCAGTCCGTCATACTATTCTTGTCTACAACCTTTGGCGTTGATGGGACAATCGCGATATCTGCTCTCCCCACGCATATCACGGCCGTGTCTAAATAGCGACGTCGATTCATACACCATGGGTCATGATCAACTCTGAGACAGCTTTGACAGACAAGTCGACCGGGGGAGAAACCAAACAAGGATGTGAAACAGCGTCTAAGCGATAGTCGTTCAAACCAGGTAAACGGGTTCGCAGCATAAATCTCTCTCGGTTTCAGTGCGCTTTGGAAACCAGCAGCCCCAACCAATTGCACGGACTTGCATCCAAAACCACAACCAGGACAACCGAACGGTCCGCGAAAAGCTTGACGGCTTTTGAGTCTTTGAGACTTGGACACGGACCTCTTTTCCGTGACATGCCCTATGCTGGTACGAGGACAGCATAGTTATGCTAACTAAGAATGGACTTGGAAACTGATTCCCGCAGCTTGTGTTGAAGACTGGCACTGACATGCCTCTTGACAGCTACGTTAGCCCCGGCCACAGCATCCTCCGAGAGCTCTCATCCCGGACATCAAGTGATGCCGCCAGCATGATCTCCCACAGGCCCGTGTCTGAGCCGTCAGAGCACCCAAGATAGCAACGAGACTCGCAACACCATGGACCTGGTTCGGGATCACTCTCTGGGCTCACCCGTCGAGATCTCCGCCCATTGGAATATAACCCTAACCTATCGGCCTTCCCGTGCCATGTCTCTCTTTCCTGGTTTTCCTCCCCTTTTTGTTTTGTTTGCCTATTTTGCCTGTTCTTTTGGCTGAAAGATGATCTCCATCTCGACCTGTCTTTCAGCATCACATCGATAGCCCTTTAGCCATGGCGAGGAAACAGAGTTCGATACCACGACTGATCTTATTTTCGCTCCTTTACCCGAGCTGTGCTTGGGCGAAAGGTGGTCATGACGGTGCGGACAGCGATCTATTGCAGTCGCAGCGGAATGGCTTGGTACGACGAGGTGAGGACCTCGTGCAATTACAGAGGCATGGTCTGGCAGGGCGAGATGAGGCTTCAGCAGCGGAGGCTCTCTGGAGCAGAGTCGAGGCGGAGGTAGTCCAGATCGTGGAGGAGCAAGTCCAAATCATCATCTTGGACTCACAACCACAAAAGCACCAGAGAGATACACCCTCACCAGCAGCGGTCGCCCCTCGCATACCACTAATAACACCACCACCCTCCCTCGCCCTCTACAAGCGCCAAAACGACGACCAGATCCAACAACTCTCCGGCCAAATCCAATCCATCTCCCAGTCCTTCCGCTCCGTCTCCCAGGCCTCGCAGCAGGTATCCCAGTCATCCCAGCAGCTCTCCAACTCCCTCCAGCAAGCGCAGCAACAGCTCTCCCAGACGCAACAGTCCCTCGCCTCCGCCCGCGCCAGCGCCGACGCGGCGCGCCAGAGCGCCGAGCAGGCCAACCAGGCCGCGCAGCAGGCCTCGCGAGACGCGGACCAGGCGCGGCAAAGCGCCGACCGCGCCGTGTCGTCCGCGCAGAGCAGCGCGAGCGCCGCGGCCGAGGTCGCCGGCCGGAGTGCCGCTTCTTCGGCGGCGAGTTCTGTGGCGAGCGTGATCGCGGCCATGAGCACCAGCGCGCAGCTGGTTATGAGCTCTGCGGCGAGCCTGGTGCAGGCTGCCAAGGCCGATGCTACTGCTGTCAGGGTGAGTTTTCTCTTACCACTTCCCCCTTTTGTGCTTGTGATGTAGTACTGACGACAAGACAGAGCGAAGCAGACACCCGCGTCCTCGAAGCCCAAGGCGCAGCAGTCTCCGTCACGCAGGCGGCACTAGCCATCGTAGGCGCCATAATCGGCTCGTCGCTCATAACCATCTTCGCATTCGTCATGGTATTGCGGTACAAGCGGCGCAGGCGATACCGCCGCTCCCTCGCCGCCGCCGCACGGCGTGAAGGGGGTGGTTCAATCAGCTACCCCGGCCCCCAGGGTTCGTCAAACGACATGGCCGGCAGCTACGGAAAGTCCTCTTATCCAGTCGACATCAAACCCCCCGAACCAACGATCCAACCCCAGCGCGTCGGCTTCGCCAAAGCCATCGGCGCGAACAGAGCTAGTTTCCGTCTCGCTGAGCCGCCGAAGCGGAACCTCAACTACAGCGTTTTTCCTAGGAGTAGCCAGCAACCAAAGGATGTCGAAGCAGGAGGGTTAAGTCCGACGAGCGAGTACAGCGTCGACAATGAGAAGAAGGAGGCGCTGAGGCAGTCCAAGATGGATTCACCTCCTAGTCTGGAAAAGTGGCTCAGGGTGGGGACGAATGTCAGTCCGTTTGGGACGTTGAATGTTATTAGTAGTAGTACTGGTGGCGGTGGTGGGCAGGCGAGGAAGAACGCGAATTGGCCGTTTGGGCGGAAGGGGTCGTCGTGATGTCGGGGGCAGAATGTAATGTGGATGGTTTAGGATTAATGGCAGGAGGAGTGGGAGTTCACATTCATTTCATAGTGATACCATAGCAAGCGAGCGAGCGAGCATTTAATTCTGTTGCTTAACATTACTTTACACCTGTTCCAGGATTACGCATGTTAGCGCGAGACCTGAACGGACGATTGGACGATCCCACGATAAGCCGACAACACGACGATAGGTGGGGTTGGTGAACTTGTGGGCCAAATTCCAGTGGGGCAGGGACGTGGTACGAGCCGCATGTTACCGCACTAACATGCAAAATCCTACCACAGGTGTCCACGTGTGCAAGCGAAGACCTGGCTCTGACTCTGGACTTCAGACAGCGAATCCCGTCCCGCAACGTCACACTATAATGGTAACTATGAGACTGTCAGTCATCAACCACGGCTCGAGCACCCAGTTGGCTAGAGCTGCTGGCTAGAGCATCCTCCTTAGCTCAGTTGGCTAGAGCGTCTGACTGTTAATCAGGAGGTCCACAGTTCAAACCTGTGAGGGGGAGTTTTTTTTTTGGGACTTTTTTGCGTTTTTTTGAGCTATCCTAAAATGATTTACGGCTTCGGGGCTTCATTTATATTACCCTCTCGTTTATTTTGGACAAGAATTGACGGAGTTGCGGTGTTTTGAAGTTTGTCCGTACGATCTTGGTGTGGTGGGCCATTTAGGGTGTGTGCCAATACTGTCCGAATAGGGGGTTGGGCGCCATGTTTCCAGGAGATGCATCAACGAACCACGAACATGCTTGCAATTATTGCCTGTCTTTGGCTACGGTATGCACTGGATCAAGGTGACCTCAGACTAGTATTCGCCTGACATTAAGTGTCGTGACCGCAATGATTTCTCAGGTGATCTAGCCATTCATTGTTGCCGGATAACTTCGTCAGCCTGCGTGCTTCCTAGACTATGATCTCCCTAATACTGTCCTCTCCGCCCCAGAGATATCTCAGCCTCTTCCTATACTCCTCCCTCGAAGGCTTCGGCATATCCCGTCCGAACCACCGCTCAAACTTCTTCCTATGCCATATGTTCTGCACCTCGAAGCAACCGGCGCGTCGGTACAGGCCCGGTCCCTCCTCGCTCAGCACCAGTCCGGCGGGCGCGGTCGGAACCTTGGTTGACTGCTTGTCGTAGCCCACGACCAGCAGGTACAGTTTCGCCGAGTTGAATACTGGCTGGTCGTATACCAGTGGCTTGGTGAGCAGTGCAGGGTCGTCTGTTCGGATTTGCGAGGTCCTGATGGCTTCGGTTAGGCCATCTTGTCGGTCCTCTTCGTCTGGATGTTGCTCGTCCGCTGCGTCGGGGAGGGACGCCTTCAGCTCATCGTTCAGAAGGCTCGTGGGCACGGGGGTGAGAAGGCCACGGACGGCCAGGCTTGCCGAGTGGATGGCACCGAACATATCACCCGGCGTCTGGGGGATGATTTCGCTTCCCAGAATCGCCAAGTCGTCATCCTCCGGCAGGTTATCGTGGTTCAAGAATACTCCGCCCTGGTACGAAGCCCATGACCACGACGGACGCGTCTTGACGTGCTCAGCGCTGACTTCTTTCGTACCGTCTCCCTTCCACAGGAGTTCAACATGCAGCCGTGACTTCCACAGGCCGCACACGTACTCGCTGTCCAGTACCTTTGCAAACTCTCTCGCAATAGCCGAGATAGCTGGTAGTCGGTCCCCGTGGTACGACAGCTTGCGGTTCGAGAAGGCGCTGACCAACTGGTCCCAGTTCCAGAGGAGATCACTGCGGCGGTAGCCGGTTGATGCGTCAGGTTGCCTGATAATGGCCGTCGTCTTGTCGAAGAGCTCCTTGCTCCCGCAGTTGCTGTACGAGTTGTGCTGCGTCGCGAGCCAGCCGTCGCTGTCGCGGTATCGGACTTTACCGTGCTGGCAGTTCAGGTCGTCTGCCTCGTGCCGAACTGGAGACGGCGGCCCGACAGCAGGGTCTCCTGCATTGTCACGCGCGCTCGAACCAGGGTTCTAGTTTATCCAGGCCGGAAGGGACGAGCATGACGGTGCGGTCGGGGGCTGTGCTGTCCCTTGCGGTGTACTTGACTTCAAATATGGATCGAGCTTTGCCTTGACCGGCGGGCCCCCGTTCGGAGAGGAAGCCATCTTGCACGGCTGCTGCTCGCGAGGCTATTATGGTCACCGTGGCGTTACAGTAGATGTCGTGCATGCGCGTTATCTCGCGGCCCTTGGCTTCCAAGTCGTCTTGGACGATGCAGAGGGAGTCGATCCAGAGATACTCCAGTCCTACGGCCTGGACGGCTTTGGCGGTATCTCTGATGGTCGCACCGAGCGATTCGAGCGGGATCCCGTTTGTTAGCTGCCGTATTGTCGACTTGCAACGAACGATGTTCTGGGGTTGTGTCCCCCAGCAGTACGATAGTGCGGCGTATCGGACTTTCGCGCTATTCGTCGTCTCAACCGGGCGAATATCACGCTCTCCTACTGCAAGGAGCATAGAGGGCAGGGACGGAGGCAGATCCAGGATTCCACAGTCGTGGGCTGTTGCACACCTCTCAAACCAGTAGCGAACCAGCGTAAGGGATTTCGAACTGCCAGGGCTTGTGTTGACGGGCATATTAAGGACCTGAGAACAATATAGATCGGTCTCGTCTGTTTGTCGTGGTAAGTACTGATAACCTGGGAAAGCGCATTTGTAGGTGAGACGCACCAGGTAATGCCAACGCAAAGAAACTGGCATTATACGTGCCGCCCTGCCGTATCTCCTCCGACTGCGGCAAGCTCAGCCGAACCTCAACCTCAACAGGACGAGTCCCTAAGTCGTTGAGCGACGAGTACGTCATGGAGACAATGACAGAGTCGTCGCTCTCGTACTTTCGCTGATGATCCATGACGAAGCCCCATAAGACATCTTTCCTTTCCCGAAGCTTTCGATACTCCTCCTGTTCGACCTCTGGTAAGGCTACAACAGCAAGAGCTTCATAGTGCTCGCTCGACCAACCCTCCCACTTGATCTCGTCCTTCGCATCGAAGAGCTTGGTTTCGAACTCCTGCCTCCTGATGGCATCGGCGAACATCGACCACCAGGGACAACCTGTCGTCTTGGCGAGTTCGCGGATCTGGGTCCTTGTCGTTGCGAGTTGGAAGAAGAGGTTGCCATCGTCATAGGACTTGAAGTGGCCGTCTGGCTCGCGAGGTACCGGCCGGACCACGAAGTCACTGCAGTGGATGCATAAGTGTCCCGGCTGGTAATTGTCTCCAACCAGTCTTCGCTTTAGCGCTACTGACTTTTCGTCAGCGAAGAAGTCTGGCGTTTCCATTGTGTCGGTTTTTGCGCTGGAGAGTGTTGGATTGTGCGAAGAATGGCTAACATGGCGAGGAAGACAACTTGTCTTGCGGTGAGTCCTCTCAGGCGGCCTGCTGCCTGCTGCCCGCATATCGGACTATCACAGTAGTCTAGAGAGTTATGAGATAGGAAAGTGATACTGCCTGCGCCTCTTCCACGTGGCGAGATATGTAACAGTCACACAACGAAGGCCTCATTGCAAAATGCGCATCACTGGTCCGTCACTTGTTGTGTGAACAAGTGTACTCGGGGTTTCCAGGGGTTGCGGTGTTGACGATATTGCGAGGCGGCAAGGTATTCTCGCTTATGTCACAAGAAGCAGGCAAGCTGTGAAAGCAAGAAGCCGCTCGGGTTTGATTTCCAAACTGACCCTCGGTGCCACGACGAGACGACGATCGACTTGTTCCCGTACAACCCTACGTACTTACATACTATAAGTACAAGTATATTTTAAGCCTCGCGACGCATTCTGCTCATTAAGGCGCTCCCAGAAGTAAGAATGGCTTTCAGCAAGTGTTGTACTGTAGTCTATATGATTTGCGACTAATAATGCGGCTTTATTCTTTCACAGCTTAGGAAGCAGGGACCATGCCATTCAGGCTTGAGAGACAGGTCATTTTGCTTGATTGGTTCGACGAGTGTACAAGCAAAGCCCAACAGGAACAACCAGTTTCAATACATGATACCGTCGCACTCCGCTGTATAGTCCAGAGCTCAGGGGGTATGGTCCAACTCTTCTTGTTTTCTCTTCAACTTCTTCTCTCCTCCAAAGCAAATTCACCCGTTCCACATCATTCTCATCTCAATATTCCCGTGACGATGCTCATCTGTCCGAACCGAATTATATAAACGAGCGCAAGGGAAACAAGATTTGAGAGACAAAACATGGGGGATCAAGGCTCAGGCACCATGCTTCGAACGCGAGTGTGCTTGCGCAAGCTTCTGGGGCAGCAAGTGTGTAAACTTCTCTTCCAATTGTACCCGGCAAAAATATCAAGTAACAAAAGAAAAACAAACAGAAACAAGAAAAGAAAAAGGGGGTATGAGTGCGGCCGTCAACTCCAATCGCGTATAACATGCTGCATAATTGAAACTTTGGTATCAAAAAGCGACGACGACGAACACGTGCTGTAGACGGGAAGCAAACCAAAGCGCAACGCAAAGCCAAACGTCCGACACGGACCAGCCCAGCAAAAGCCGGCAGAGCAAGAGAGCCAGCCCCAAGCCGGCACCCTCCACCAAGGGGGGCACGGCGAGCTTCCAGAAGAACGGCTCCTTCTAGAAGCAGTTCAGGCTGCCCTTCTTCTTCTTCTTGGAGATGGTGTTCATGCGCGCCTCGAGGTGCTCGCGCGCGATCTCGGCCTCGCGCCGCTTCTTGCGCTCCTCCTCCACCTGGTGCAGGCTCCATCGGTTGTCCTGCTGCGGCTTCTCCTTGAGCTCCTTGATCTCCGCCTCGAGGTCGCCGGCGCGCCGGCGCCAGGCATCGCAGTCTGACTTGAGCTTCTTTTGCTGCCGTTCGAGATCTGTGAGCGCCTCCTCCAGGGTCTGGGTGAGCTGCTTCTCAGCGAAGAGGTGCTTCTCGATCGTGCGGATGCGCGCTTCCTGGTCCTCTTGGATCTGTGAGAAGGCGAGGTCCTTGCTTGGTGGCCGACCGGTAGGGGAGGCAGGGTGGCCGGGAACGTTGGGTGGCGAGGGGGCCGAAGAGCCCATGGGAAGTGGCGGGAGAGGAATCGCAGGTGGCGGAGATGGGAGGGAGGAAACAGAAGCACTCTTGCGGAGAGGAGCGCCATTGGCGCCATTGATGGAGTTGCTGCGATGTGGACCCTCAGCCTCGAACTTAGCCTGTTGCATTGTTAGCTCTGTGTCAACTCGATATTCTTTCAGTTGACTTACTTGAAGCGAGGCATATTCCTCCTTGATAGTGTCCAGCTCGGACTGCAGTCTCTTCCTGGCTGCGTTTGCCTCATCCAGCTGGGCAGACTTCTCCGTCTGCAACGTCGACAGGCGGTTATTTGTAATTTGCACCTGATCGAAGTTGTTCTGGAGTTGGTCTTCCAGCTCCTCAACAAGTCGCGAATTCTTCTTGTTCTTGTTCTCGAGATCGTGGATCCTCTTCTTCACAACAGCCAGTTGCTCGGAAACGGACGACATCGGAGCATTAGCCTGATCATTCAGAAGCTCAGCCAGTGTCGTCTTGACGACCTCCAAATCCCTCATGATGGTGTCGTTGATGCTCGTCAAGTCGTTGACATGAGTCTGGAGCTCGGCTCTCTTCCTCTGCTCCTGCGCAAGCTCTCGCTGGTCGTTGATCAGATCCTGGATGCGTTCACTGATCCTCTCGACGCTTACGTCAAGACCAAGCGCGAACGCAACTTGAGTGGCGACCTTCATCAGATTCTCGCGGGCTTCAGTGAGTTCGGCTTCGAGCGCCCTCAAGTTGTTCTCATGCTCAGCGGTAAGGGCATCCAACTGCGAGTCGTACTCTTGCTGAACGGAGGCCCTGACCTCATCAAGCTCCTTAGCGTGATCAGCATGATTGTCGTCGACCTCCATATCATGCTTAGCCCGGAGCTCATCAACTTGCTTGGTGTAGTTGGCTTGCAGCTCGTCCAGGCTCGCTTGGTGAGACTTGATGGCCTCCTCGTGGTTGAAGATCTGCGCCTCGAGTTTTTGGACCAGCTCCTTGTGATTATCGAGATCCGAGTTCGCCTGATCGCGATCTCTGGTGGCGAACTCAAGCAGGGCCTTCGTCTGGGCGTGTTGCTGCTCGACCTCAGAGACATTCGCAGCGTTGCTGTTGATGATGGCCTTGTACTCGTCAATCTCACTCCGCAAGAAGCTGATGAGGTTCGACTGCTTTGTCTTCTCTTCATCATCTTCGCCGTCGATAGACTCTTCTTCAGCGCCCTCCACGTCCTTCGACTGGCTGAGTTGCGCAACCTGGGCCTCCAGCTCCTCGATCGTCTTCTTCATCTCTGTCTCAGTGGTGAGCATTGACTCTAAAGCAGCTTGGTGCTTACTCTCCCAGCTGGCAAGCTCAGCCTCCAACTCCGCGACCTTGCTCTCCCCGAGTCCTTGCTGAGGAAGTTCCTTGGAAGCGTGATCGGCGTGATCAGCCTGGTCATCCTCAGCCACGGGAGCGTGCCTCATCGATTGGCGTAGCTCCTCAAGCTGTGCTTCCAACTCCTTCTCACGAGCAGCATGAGCCTCCTGCATACGCCGAAGCTGCTTCTCGTTTTTCTCCAACTGCTCCCGCAGGCTAGAGACAACAGCCATATCCATTGGCGACGCCTTCAAGCTCGACCGTTCCCGGGTAAGTCCGGAAATGATGGTCATCTTGGTCTCCATCTCTTTCTTGGCCGTAGCAACGTCGGCTTCGAGTTCCTGTATCCTCTCTGACCGGGCGTGGAGCTCGTGCATTGCGGAGTTGAGATTGAGCTCGAAGTTTTGCATCACGTCGGGCTGGCCTTCAAAGTTCTCGGCAGCAATGTTACGGAGTGAGGCGAATGAGCGGTGGGCGCGGTCGATAATCATAACGTTCTGGCTCGACTTGCGGCGGATGACAGGGGTGCTGCTTCGTGGCGAGGTGGTCTCGGTTGTCGCAAACTGAGCCTTTGCGATCTCGGTCTTCAGCTCCTCAACGATGTCGAGTGTCTCGTGGTGCTGAGCTTCCAATTGCGCGTACTTGTCCGCGAGCTCTCTCTCTGCGGCCTCCTTCGCTGCAGCAATCGACTTCAACCTATGCAGTTCCGCGGTGATGTCACCACTGCTTGTGAGGTCCTCGGCAGAAACATGCGGTGTGTCCGAGTTCTGAACGGTACTCTCAGTGTCCGAGACATCCTGAACGGTAGCAGGGGACTCCATAGCCGAGGTGAGCTCCGACGAGAGCGAGCGCGACGAGAAGCGCCCGCCATCCTTGGGCTCGCTCGACCGAGCATCTGACAAGAACGATGGTGGCCGCGTCTGCGTAGGCGAGGTTACCGACAGCATAGAATCCCGCTGGCGGCCAGGGTGCTTAGCCTCGTCGACCGCATCTTGCATCTCAGCTAGCGCCTTCAGAGCTTCTTCATACTTGGCGTGGAGCATATCGAACTCAGTCAGCGTCGTTTCGTGCTCAACCCGAAGCCCAAGGAGTTCCTGCGTCACGGTCTCGAGCTTATCGGCCACAAACCTGGATTGAGCAGGGCTTGCTGGCTGCTCTGGCAATTCCGGAGTAACGTCGAGGGTCGTCCTTGAAGGCTTGGGCGTAGGGCCAGATGGGGACCCATCTGCCTCCTCTTCGATGTCTTCTTCGCCGCTCTCGGGAATCGGCTCCTCCTTGTGAGAGAGACGGCTGACGTGGCTCTGGCTTCGCGAGTGATCCGCAAAACCGCGGCTGCCACCTCGCCGGTGACCAGCGCCGTTCACAACTTCCGGCTCGGATTCTGGCTTGACGTCCTGCTGGATGTGGTCGAGCTCATACAGCAGAGAGTCCAGCTTACCCAGGCTGCGTTGCCGCTCAATCACTTGCTCGAGTCGGTCGATTTCACGCTGCATCAGCTCGGCATCTTGGTCGGCCTCTGCCAGCCGCTCCTCCAAGGTGGAGATGTAGTCCTCGCAGGAAGCCTCATTCTCTCTGACTCGCGCAATCTCCTTGCGCAGCTCCAGGATAATAGTGGCATTCTTCTCCTCGCCCGACGTGTGACCATCGAGCTTTGACTCCAAATCATGAAGATAGTTCTCAGTGCTAGCCTCGCGATCCATAAGCTTCTGCAGGCGTGCCTGAAGTTGGGTGTTGATAGTCTCGGTGTAGGCGCATTTAGATTCCTTCTCGAGCAGCGAAGTCTCAGTGCTGGAAAGAGTGGCACGAGTACTAGACAGTGACTGTTCCAAGGACTGGATCGTCTTTTCATACTCGAGGACGACCTGCTCAACGGCTTGCGCGAAACTGTTGGACCGATTTAACCGCTCTGTTGCCGTGTCGCCCATGGTATCCTCATGCTGCTGATTTTCGGAGAACTCATTGTCCCTGGCCTTGGCCATCTCGGCAATCAATTTCGCATGCCGTTGGCTGAGGGTGGTGTAGTTTTCCTGGGAGTCCAGTAGCTGGTTCTGCAGCTCGACCTCCCGCTCGTTGTGTCGCTCGGACCTCTCGCCTGCCGCAACGGTGCGCCTCTCACCCCCCCCGCGTTCCGCACTCCGGATTTGCTCACGCAGGAAGGCCACCTCTGCCTTCAAACGGTCAATAATGGCCTGTTTGTCCCCCTCTTCCACCTGCTGGATCCGCGGTTTGCTCTGGATTGCACGGGCCCTTTGCGCATATTGCACGGTGTTGAGAGTCTCGCTGAGATGGAATTCCGGTGGTGTGACGCATGCGATCATATACGTAATTGCATTTCCACCCAATGAGTCTTGCAATAGGCGAGTCAACTTTGAGTCTCGATATGAGACATGCGCCCCGGCCTGGCGTGACGAGAGTTGCGAGATGACCTTGCCCAGGGCTGCGAGTCCCGCATTGATCGAGATTCCTTCCTTGGCCCGCTCACCTTGAGCTCCGGTGTTCTTGAGACGTTCGCTGCCGGCTAAATCCACGAAGTGAAGTTTGCTGTCCGTAGTAACCCATGTTTCGGCGCCCGTCATGGCCTCTATGGGTACCGAAAAGCGCTTCTCGGGACCCTTTGCTTCCTGCAGCTTATTCTTCCGCTGCACCAGGTTGAGACTGAAGACGGCATGTGATCGTGAGGACCTTGCGTTTATAGCTGTCGCATCCGTTTGTCGCAGTGTCGATCCAAAGTTGAGTGCATTCATGAGATCCTCGACAGAGTTTATCTCAACTTGGCGCAATCCTGTCAGGATAATGTTGCCCTTCACATCTTCGCGGATGGTGACGTTGCCCCGTTCATTCGCCGGTACGTGGTCGGGAATCAGAAGATCACGGAGCATCTCATTGTAGATTTCGACGTATGTTGCCTTCAGGGACCAGGTCTTGTCTCCTTTGGAAGTGGCTGACGGTGCTTGCATTGAGTATCGCGATGGCGCACGTAATTGAGACATGGAGCCGCGGTTCGGATTTCCTTTCGGGCCTTCGAGCTTCTCGAAAAGCGCATTTGCTGCGCGTGGGATGACACCTGCCAGGCCATATTAGCTTGGGAAACTTTAAATAGCCAGCCGCGGAAAATGCGCCCTGAATAGTGTTGCACATACCCATAACATCCATGTCCCCTTGCTCCTCCGGGCCAGATGTACCCATGGTGTACGACTTGCCGGCGCCCGACTGGCCGTATGCAAGAAGTGAGACATTGTATCCTTGTGTAAATGCGTTGACGCTGTCGCTCAAGTACTCCCAGATGCCCTCCTGTGTAATGTCGGGGCCGAATACGCGATCAAACACGAAAAGCCTCCGCCCTTGTGGTGAGTCAATTGTTAGGTTCGTGTTAGACGTGACCTGGACCATGGGTCGCTGGAATCGCTGTGGTATGAGATCGAAGCCAGGGTCTGTAGGTTGCAGAGGCGGTCGTACTCGGACAGCTGTTGGTGTTGAGATGCCAGTTAGAATCTGCGGTTCGCGACAGAAAAGCAACCTGGGATGTAAACTCACCAACTCTGACCGCTGTGCGTCCATCTTCGTCTGATGCTCTGCTTCCACCACCTGTCCTGCTCCCCACACTCATCCGGCTGTTGCTTCTCGGCGCTGGCCTAACCATGGCGCTCAGTGGTCGCGGAGGTAGGTTCCCCGGCGATGTTGGTGGGCTTGCCATTCTGAAAGGGAAAAGGGGCGGACCCGACGAGCTTTAAACCGAGTGTTGCGCTTGTCTTCTGACTGGCTGCTGCCCAGCCGAAAAGGGGCCCCAAAACCAAGACACGGCGGACCGACGCGGTTAAGATGGGTGCGTGCGGGAGAATCGAGAAATCTAAAACTTGCCCCGCGAAAGGGTTTATGCTGTCTTATGGTCCCATACACACCAGATGATTCCCTGATTTCGCGAGCGTGTAAAGGAGGAGGACGCGCGGGTAGTGATTTCTTGGAAATGTTGGCTGACTGGACTCGGGATCGCTGGGGTTTTGGGGTTCTGGTTGTTTATTTGATTGAGCAATCCGTCCGTCCCCTTTGGCCTGTGACCGGGGTCTGGAAATTAGGGACGCGTTCCCCTGAAAGCGAAGCGGATAGGCCGACTTTTGAGAGGGGACCCGTTAAACCGGATTGGGTCGTCGATACTTGACTGTTGTATAAAATGAGTTGGCGCGCAGAGGTCTTGCAAACAAAGATAAAAGGTGCAAACAGCCCGGCCAACAAGCGATGAAGCATGGATATGCAGATTTGAGATGATAATGAAGAGGAGATGTGAAGATGAGTTGAATGCAAGAGCAGAGAGAGGAAGTCAAAAGATTGAGGTGGAGACCGTAGAGCAAACTGCAGCCAGTTCGCAGTGCAAGTGAGGATCCGTGCGGAAGGAGCGACTTGCTCTTTTTGCGCAAAAGCAACCAGCATCAGCAGCACCAGCACCAACACGGTTCCAGGTGTCAATGAATTTGGCAGTGGCACCCCACCTTTTCACACCGTGGCCTGCATGGCTTCCTGCGGTGAACAGGTACTTCAAGGTAAGGTAACATCGTGCTATGACTTCAAAGTTCTCTCTTTTGCTTGAACTCCTCGCTTGTCTGTTCTGATTCACCTTCAATGTCCCGAGAGACTTGAGGGCTGTCGATCGATTCAGAAAGGAGAAGACACCGAGTTTTCGAGTCCACCATTGTCTCGGGTCTCGCCTTGATCAACTGGCCAATAATAAGCTCGCAGCTTCTTTTGCCCTGGCCTTAGCTTCTGAATTCAGGGGCTCCAACTGGAAAATGCAGGCACACAAAGCTTCCATTACCACACAACGAACTGGTGCAGCTGGTCACCCCAATGGGACGGGGCTCGGTACTGACCTCACGATTGCCACCACACCCTCTTTCACACTGTCGCAAACACCATCACAGCTGCCACACTTCACAAGGCCAGGCACACACAAATACACGATTGGCCGAAGGTACCTGAATGTCGGTTCTTCGAAGGTCATGGTTATCGAAAAAGGGGGCAGAACTCCTCCACCATCCCCGGACGTTTACTAACATGAGCACGCTGCAACACCACAGCGTGTTACTTAAGACATTCTAGAACGAAGCTGTGCTGATGGAATGGCGGGGGCACGCTGGAAAGGTATTTTTTTTTTTGAGGAGAGACTTCGAGGAATGAAGGGCACGCAATGCCCAGACTTCTAACCGACATTAAGGTATAGGGTAGCCATCTATAATGTCCAAAAGGCATCACTCACTCTGCTCTTTGCAGACAAGCCATTATTAGTATTATCCCAACAGCTTGGTCTAGCTATTCCTCCCAATCTTCTCATGAACCAGCCTTTGCGCCATCGACCTTCGCAAAAGCCGTTTGATATCCGCGCCGAGGCGGTCTCCTCAGCTTAAACTTCCTCGGCGCATCAGCAAGGAACCACCACCTCCTCCATTTTGGGAGCTCCCATGACCACAACGTCCGTATGGGGAAGCTTGCAGCCCCCGTTTCCGTCACGGTACCTTCTGGGCAAGCTTATCGCGTCTGCATCAGGGATTGCCTGTGAGGGGCAACATCGCGTAGCTCGCTGGCAGTGAAGAGTGATGAGTGATTATCGCAGCGCTTGCGGGAGCGGGATTCGTCAAGCCACCGCCATCATGGCAAGCTTTATCTCAACAGCAAAGTCACATCGAACACAACGGCAGCACAACAGCATCCCACGCCCAGCAATCAAGCTCGGCGGTAACGCTGTGTTACCAGGGCAAAGAAATCGCCTGATTTTGTCTTACCTGTTGTGCTTTGCTGGCTGGATATATTGATACCTAGTCTAGACTTAAACTTCACCGTCTTGTACCACGGATGAGAGTATGTTAAGACGTTGTTGCTTTGCTTGCAATATCTGGTACTAAAGATAGATCGTACGCTCTATCCATCCCTTCCACGCATGAACAACGCATGAACAGAACAAACATGGAAGCCCTGCATGGAATGATGAATGTGAATCAAGATCGATGCGAGTTCTGAAACTTCCGATGCACACCACTACGATTCCCGAGGGGCCAACATTCATGAAGTGGCTGAGGCGGTTGAGGGAAAGCTTCAAGTCTGTGTCACTTGAGCCACATCAATGCTTGAAACATGGATCGCCCATGTACGTCGTTGATCTGCCCAAACGGATTACCAGAGTGTGCCTGTTCCAGGCTAGGACCAGATCTCTAGGAGGATATCAACACCGATGTCTGCCGTCGCTCAGACATGGTGATTAACCAGCTGTGGAGGTTACATGAGCGGGTTTGACAAGTGTATTGACAACTGGCTCTGCGTCAACGACAAGACACCTTCGTAGCGACTCAAGCACTCAGTAACAGCGCCAGAACCGTTCTCGAAAGTGGTCCCGGACGAACGACGGACCACAATCCGGAGCCGAAGGGACTTGGCTGCAGTAGCACAACCGTTGGGAAGCATCGTCGATATCAAAGCGTCCGCCAGAACACTGATTTGAGCCACGGCCTGGCACGGTCCAGCCACGAAGCACTCGCCTCATGTTCGCACCCACAACTTCGAATTCGCGTTCGAGGGCCTTTCATAGGTTCACCAAGGCATGCAGTCAGGCGGGTGCCCCTCTGGTGGCCATGCGGTGAGGGCATCGACAACGACATGCCGTCTTGAACAGACCTAGTGATGCACGCCTTGACATCCTCAGCCCGTCTTTCATGCGCTAGAAGGGTTCTGGTTGTAATCCAGAAAGCATGCCATAAGTATTGCGTGAGGGGATCACCAATGACAACTCGACAAGTTCGCCGCCAGTCTTCTTGAGGTTCACCTCTTGGCCAGGGTTTCCCCGCAACCTTAACCAACAAGGCCTTCCGAGTTCCACGCTCCGTGCCGGACGGGCATGTTAAGCCATGCGGGGCGGCCACGAGGTCGTCAAGAACCATCCCGTCGTGCCATCGCTTCATGCTCCCCGCACTTTAAGTAAGTATGCGGATGCGGCTTGTGGCCGTCCGTCGTGCTGCGCCGTTAGTTGTTCCGGCCCGGTAAGTGAGTTGTTGGCAAGTCGGGTAAATGTAACTGCGAGCACTTGACGTGAACTCTACTACCTTGGCTTTTTCTGCACAGTGATCGCAGCCTCGCAACCACCGTACGTGTAGCGGGGTACCCCAAGATAACGATGCCGTTCATGATGGCATCGGTCAAGGTCCTTTGACTACCAATGTCCCTCCGCAAGCCGGTCTCATGGATGCCGAAATTCTTCCAAAAGCATCTGGGCATCTGAAGCGCAAATGATTCCCACATGCCAGCGTCGCAAGGATGGTGGCAGTTCTTCGCCCACGGACCTCGTAGATCTCGGCCCGGTTGCTGATTGGCCTAGTCGCTAGAACACGACTCCGGCCGTGCGCGACGCTATCCTACGGCGGCGACGAGACGACGACGCGGAAGCCGGAGCCTGGCAGAGTTTGATTGGGCGGACGTTTCAAACTGGGATATTTCGTCCGAAGTTCTGATCAAACGTGCATCGGAGACCTGCGGGGGCACGGACGTCGATGGTGTGAGATGAGGATCATCCGCCTGCAAAAGATTCCTTTCGGTTGTTGGCTGATGTTGCATCGTTCGTGCAATGTGATCACGCAGGCCTGGCACAGACAGGGCGGTTGTAATTGAAGTACCGGCGGAAGAACGGAAGAGGATTTGTGTGATGTGGAAGCTATTCCCATCTTGTAAGAGCTGCAAGACATAAGATGTTGCTGAGATTCGAAAGTGGAAAGGAGACGAGATAAGGTAATCCGGGTCAGATCACGTGATAGCGCGCCACTGCTCCCCAAGTCTTTCGTGGCTTGGCGCGATGGACCCGCGTGTGCCGAATCGTCGGATCGCAACCCTCCTTTTGTAAATCATTGTGTCAATCATGCCGTTGCTGTGACGACTACCTACGATACAAAACAGTTGGATATGCGATTGCTCCCTGTGCTCCCACCGTTTTGGCCATTTCCATAGCCGCGTGCATTACCATGGCCCCCGAGGTCATCAGCTTGCTCTCCAGCCCGGAACCGGAACCTCTACCCTCCAAAGCACCCGCCCGAACGAGCAAGACGCTTCAACCCGTCGCACAGAAGTTTATCGGACAGGTGAGCGACTGGTCCTTCGATGCTATCGATCGGATACCCGAGTCTTCGAACCCTGGCCCCTCTGCCCAAGCCCCAAAAAAGGACGACTGGTGGGACTCGGACGACTTCGACATAACCGGCGACCTAGGCGGCGGCGGCGGCGATAAGGAGGACGATGATCCCTTTGCGGACGATCGGCCAGCTAAGAAGCGTCGGCTGTCCAAGGATCCGTTCAGCTCGCCTGTGTCTGTCACGTCCTTGAGCAAGTCAACCAAGCCTATCGCTTCCAAGAGCTACACCACCTCTCGCCCAATTGCATCCTACTCACCGCCAAGGGCCTCGAAGAAGACAGCGCCGGCAGACTTCATAGACTTATCTAGCTCCCCGGTCATACCAGAACAGATCGCTCCACACACGACAAAACCCAAGGTCGATAGCTTCCTTGCTCTAGACAGCGACCTCAGCGACTCAGACCCATTCAACTCTTCACCGCGGCACAATACCAAGTTACCAGTCGCAGGGAAGGCAAGCAACTACAAGGAGAACGATTTGCCGCCTGGTCGTCTACCGCGAGTTTCGCCCAAAAAATCAGCAGCATGGGATCCAATATCAAGCTCTGCTCCGGCAGCTAACGGCAGCCGGAGCAGTCCGCCTCCCCGGGCCATGCAAAGGAGTCGGTCAGACGTTATCACGCTGGACGATGATTCCGACCTAGGAGACCTCGCTTTCGCGTCCGATTCCTCAGAAGACGACGAGGAGTTCCCAGACGATCTGAGCAAGATCAAAGCCTTGCAGCTGAAACGGAGGCCCGATCACTCCCTCAAGAGGACAACATCCGCCCCTACTAGGACAATTTCCTCCAAGCCACGTGCCAGCGCCGTTCCAAAGCGAACCACCGAGGAGCGAGACCGAGAACGAGAGCAGAAACGCCTCGAAAGGGAACTCGCCAAAGAGGAAGCCAAGGGCGAGAAGGAGAAACTCAAAGAACAGCGCGCCCACGAGAAGAAACAAGCCGCCGCCCTAGCAGAAGTGAACAAGATCCGCACCGACAAAAAAGCCTCAACCCCAGAAATGCTGGTCGACCTGCCCCTCTCCCTGCCGGACACCGTCAAGCTCCAGACGCAAACCCTCCTAGGCGACCTCGACGTCGAGTTCCAACCCTGGTCCAGCCCCGTTGAAAACGTAGTCAAGTGGCGCCGCAAGGTGCGGGCGCGGTACAACCAGGCCTTAGGGCACTGGGAGCCCGTCCCCATGCGCATCGAGCCGGAGAAGCACGCCCTCGTCATTATGCCCGCGCAGCAATTCGTCGATTTGGTGTTAGCCAACCAGCCCGGCGCCGAGGGCGACAGCAGCAGTCTCGACTCCCACATCGCCTCCATGAAACGCCATTTCCCAGGCCACACCCTGATCTACCTGATAGAGGGCCTCACCCCCTGGCTCCGACGCAACCGCAACACGCGCGACAGGCACTTCCAAGCCGCCGTGCGCAGCGGGTTGCCCGTCGAACCCGACCCTGCCACCACTTCCTCTTCCGCCGCGACCTCCCGCCGCCGCAAGACACCAGCCACCACCAAACCCACGCCTCAATACATAAACGAAGACCTCCTCGACTCCGCCCTCCTGTCCCTCCAAATCCACCACCGCGTCCTGATCCACCACACCACCCTCCCCCTCGAAACAGCCCGCCAAATCACGATCTTCACGCAGCACCTCTCCACCCTCCCCTACCGCCGCGTCAAGGACCTCGAGACGGCCTCCTCGGGATCGAACTTCTGCATGGACTCCGGGCAGGTGAAAACCGGCGACGGTCCCAAGGATACTTTTGTCCGCATGCTGCAGGAGATTTCTAGGATCACGGCGCCCATCGCGTACGCCATACAGGGGGAGTTCGGGACCGTGGGGCGCATGGTGAGGGAGCTTGAGAAGGAGGGCGGGCAGACGAGGTTGGAGGATGTTAGGAGGTGGGACGATAAGGAAGGGCGGAGGGGGGATAGGAGGGTTGGCCCGGCGGTTAGTAAGAGGGTTTGGAAGGTTTTTAGTGGCAGGGAGGAGGGGAGTATGGATGTTTAGTTTGGTGTATAATATGCGCATGGACTTTGGAGTGCGTGTTGGTAGGAGGTATTCTTGGGTTGGTTACCTGGGAAAGGAATATGCTTTGCTTGGCCTTGGAATTTGGGGGCGTCGTGTTGGGAATATATTATTTGGGCTGAGGTTGGGGTATGTGGTATGGTGTTTGGACTGAGTACGGCCTGTGGATGTTTGGGATAGACCTCCTAGACGACTTGGTCTTGTAAGTTCGTACTTTGACACTTGGCAGGGCGTGTTCGTGATGATATGGCAACGCGTGGCTACACCAGTCCCAACTGAGGAGCTGTTGTGGATATGAGGTAGTCCGAATGCATTGACTGCCTACCGTTAAAGGCCTCCCAGGCAAACGCTGAGTCTATTACCGCTATGCTCGTCTAAAACAGAGGTTTATCATGCTATCGTGTGTTCATCATAATGCTGTTCCTCGCAACCTGACGCCCATATCAAATCCCAAGACGTGTCTGCGTCTCGTATCTCGATCTAAGCATCCTCCCTTTGATAGTGTGCCAGTCTGCCTCCCAGCACGCATTCTGTTCCAATCTCTTGAGTAAACATAGCAAATCAAACCAACGCCGCCGTTACCATGACATAACACATACCAGACCGTCCTCCCAATCCCTGGACTTCCGTTATTTCGGTTCTACTAAGACGCTCCCCCGCTCGCTGTAAGCTCCAAGTCCTTCGGCACGGCCCACCCGTGAGCGTTCGCAGCACGCTTATACGCCTCGACGGCCTCGCCGACGCCGTAATCGCCCATCGACCTCCCGACCGGCGACACGTCCAGCCTCGCGCCCCTCTCCTCGCTGCACAGCGCCATGCGCACCTGCAATATGACGCTCTCCATGCTGTTCGCCGGGCTCCACCCGGAGTTGGTCAGGAGCTCCATGCACATCGCGCCTCCCGCCGTGACGTGGCCCCCGCCGCCGTGCATGAACAGCTTGAAGCGCGGGCGGACGGCGCGCACGAAGGGCGGGGACATGGGCCAGTCCCTGCCGAAGCGGAACTCCATCACGACGGACTGGATGTCGGCCGTCTTCATGTCCTGCGCGAGCGGGATGGAGAGGTCGAAGCTGTGCAGCTCGACGATCCACTGGAACATGTTGGTTATGGCGTCGAAGTTGATGTACCAGCCCAACTCGCGGAGGGGAGTGGCGTTCTGGAGTTGTTGCAGCTTGTACACCTCGCGGCCGATGGCACGGGATGCCGTGGGTGTGGCCCAGGATGGCGGTGCGAGACGTGGGAGGGTGTTGAGGTTCAGCTTGCCGGGAGTGAAGTCGGTGACGAACTCTTCGGGTACTGGGGTTGGAGGAGCTTTTCCGGGCCTATTAAGACTGATTAGTTGTCTGCTCCAATGTAGTATGACGGCGGTAGGATTTGGCATGCTAGGCCATGATGAGGACATGAGTACGTTCTTCATGTTGAGCCGGTGAGACTGGTACACAAAGTCGAAACGCTTCAGGCAACCACACCAACCTGCAAACCCTACTACAGGTGTTAGAAAAACGCGAAAAGGTACTCACCCGTCACGGGCCAGCATTGTGTCCACGCTAGACGAGCGTGACCTTCCTGAATGCTGCTCATCAGAAAGCAACTCTTGATCCTCGGCAGATGATTCCTCGCTCTCCTCATCAAGAACGTGGGCGACATTCCTGGTAGCAAGGTACGAGATAGCTTGTGTTGCTTTCGCCGTCCGGACCGGCATTGAAGCGACTGGAATCCTCAGCGGCTTGCTGGCAGCGTCTAGAACCGGAGCTGAAGGATCTTGCTCCAACATGGGAACGCCAGCAGCATCGCCCTTGATCCCAGCTGCCACTCCCGATGACAGGGAAGACACAAAGAGATAGCGACACTGGTGCCAATCGTGTTCCTGCACTACATAGTGTGGGGTCCTCGAGACAAACCTCTCGGGGACGTTGATGATCTCATTCAGACTGAGGATCATCTGCACGTTGAGAGCGGAGTTTATCCATCGTGTCCCGTACGGAGACGAGGCATATGTGATGCTGGTGCCGAGGAATGGGCTGAAGTAGACGCCGTTTCCGAACGCACGGCCGTACTTGATTTCTTTGAAGTCGAGGCCTGTGCGAAGGATGCTGTGCCAGTTGGCCACGTCGCTTCCGTGCCAGGCGAAGATGGTGGGATACTGGGAGAGGTCCTTTTCACGCCCGAGTTCCTGCAGCGCTTTGTTGAATCGGAGCTCCTTGTCGGGCGAACCTTGGGAGAACCGAAACTGGATATAGCCGTTCATACCGGGTATATACTCCTTCTTGCGCTTCTCTTTCAACCTCCACTCGTGACCGGACGGCGACACAAGGCCTGTGTCATTCTGTGGCTTTTGGCCCGGTTGCTGACTGGTCGCTGGGGCGGCCACTTTCTCAAGAGTACTAATCTCGTTGATACATGACCTGTTGGACGACACGATCCAGATGAGCAGGGAAGCGGCAGCAGGTGAGACCGCCTCGTATGAACCCAGCGAAGCACTGGGGTGCTCCCGGAGGTAATCCCGTATCTTCAAGATGGGAGGAAGAGTGTAGAGGATAGTTTGCATGATGACACTCTTCTCATGGTTGGTCAGGTTGTCGAAGTCAACGTCGTAAGGCAAAACGTCCGCCTCGTGCGCTATCGGAAGAAAACACTCTGGGCCGGATTCTATCATGGTGACTGTGGCATATTTTTTCTCGGGGAAGACAGCCGTAATCCGGGCATGATGCGTCGCGCTATACATCGGAGGCTCAAGAGGGTTCAACGCACCGGCTTTCGAAGGCGTTGCCGCGGCGTGTAAGCGATACCGCAAGACAACCCACTGATTCGGGACCAGACGCTTCACGTCATCGAAATCATTGAAAGCAAGCCCCATATCCTTGTGGTGAAGGGTGGCAAGAATCGGCGACGGTCGGTCCGGCTGAGGCGTGAGGATATTCGGCACCCGAAGGTGTAGGCCGACAGGGAACTCCCGGATGGGGAAAGTTGTCGGGGTCGCATTCGGGTTCGTGTTGACCAATGTAGCCGAAGGATGACGGGACGTGGTGGCCTGGAGGCTGGCGTAACAAAGGCTAACCAGGAGGTCAATCACCGAGGGCTCCGTAATAATCTCGTGCTCGACATTGGGACCGAGCCCCATGGCCATGTACTGAAAGAGACACAGCGGGTTCGAGCAGACATAGGGACGGAGCGCCTCGAAGCCTTCCTCGACTTTCCTGTGGCACCTCAGGCAGTACTTTGTGCATCTGGCAAAGTAGCGCATGGCAAACTGCACGGCAAGGAGCGGGAAGCTGCCAGTAGCGCCAGCCTCAGCTAAGTGATCCTCATGGAGCATATGGTCAAACATGCCATCACCTTGCTCGCCAGGCTCGTCCTCAGCCCCCGGTAGGGTAAGGTCAACGGCGCCACCTCCACCCATACCGAGGCCACCATTGTGATGGAAGAGCTCGTTTGCGAAGTCCCAGGTTGCGTTCCTCTGCAGTCTAATCTTGATAAGCGAGATCAGGCTCTCGTTCATGAACTGGTCGAGGGAGGCAGAGAGGAACATGGCGCGGAAGGCCGGTTGTACTGCATGGTCCCGAGAGCCTGACGCTCCATCGGTAAGACTGTTAAAGGCCTCCAGGGCGTCGGATACTGAGGGTTTGTATGATTTGCACAATCCGATGCGGAACCGTACTCCGCAGTGTGCTGCTGGGAGCTCGATTAGGCTCTCAAGTGGGACATATTTCGTGTCGTATTTGATGAGAAGGACGACGTAGTCTGTGACTGGGACATCCCAGGCCATCAGGGCTTCCTCGGACAGGCCCAATTTGCTGACTCGGAGGGAAATAGAGATTATCCCGGCAATGTCGGTGATGCCAAAGCCGTTCAGCCCACCAACCCTGAACCCAGCCTTCTTGACAGTCTGAACGTCACTCTTGATCCGCTGTTGAAGAGCGGCATGCTGATTAAGACTGAATAGACTGGTCTTGTTGTTGTCTGCGGGCGAGTGGCGTGGCTGTTCGGCTTTGGGTGAGCCTAGGCCGAAGTACTCGTCGTCGTGGCCCATGAAGTCGTCATCGTCTTCGCTTTCAGAGTCCTCATCTTCAGGCGTTTCATTGTCGTTATAGTCCGTCATGAACTCGTCCCCGTCGTCGTCGGTCTGCGCCTGGGAAGCGCTATCAGGAGAGAGAGCTGAGGTAAGGCGTTTGGCGACTTCTGACACCATCTCAGTGACTGTGACGCCGAGTAGATATTCCTGGGCCAGCTCCATCGCTTGCATCACCTCTGGAAGAGGATCGTCGCTGTCTGTGAAGAGCATGAAGTTGTTGCCGTGGGGGTATTCGGAGGGATCCTGGGCCAGAGCCTGGATGCGGACTGCATGTGGGAGGGCGGCATGGCTGTATGTGATGACGACTTCGCCGTCCGAGTCTCCCCTCCCGAAGGCAGCGACACCGGGTATCTCGCCGTGCTGGACCTTTGCGGCTGCAGCGCCGATGTCTGCTTTGAATCTCCGAGCACTCATGGCTTCGGACGAAGAGGTAGACAAAATGGAAAATAAGAAGAGTGGAAAAAGAGTCGATGTTTTATAAACGGCACTGAAGAAGAGGCAATGAGGGCCCGTGATGGTTGAGATAAGCTTCGTTTTCGTCCGACTTCTTTCTGGCGCCGGAAGCCAAAAGAATGTGAATGACCTGCACGGGGCAACGAGTGAAGGTTGAGATAGAAGTGAGTCAACGTCACCGAATGCCAATTGCTCGTAACCAGAAGGTTGGAGAGCAAGCAAATGCAGTCCGTCCGCAGTCCGCACTTCCAGGTTCGCCTTCACTTTGTGACTCGCAAGGCAACCGCGAACCAACGGACCAAACTTATTTCCCCTCGGGTTCGAGAGATGGAGGACGGACGGAAGAGAGGGGTGAAAAGCAATGAAGGCAGAGGTAGTCGAACATGCAAGGCTGCACTTGCCTGTTTGCTCACTTGAGCTATTGCTGTCACCTGCAGCCGTCCCAACAGACCGGTACAACTTGAAACTCTGCATCGTGAATTTACTGGAAAGCTACCTTGATGGTCTGCATACGATCTGCACGGCTGCCACTTCCCATCACATCAACATCATCACCGCAGAACACTGAAAATAGGTATACGGAGTGTAATACCTTGGCCCTGAGAAGGAAACGAACGTATTCGGCATGTTCTGGAAAGGCCTTGTCTGCTTCAACCTTGATGTTTCACAAGGTTCCCTAGTCCGAGGGGTAGTGTACATCCATGATCTGAGAATGTTTAACGGCCAGAAGCAAGACGTGCATTTTCAGAAGGTGATGGCTGAAAGTAGAGAGGTATTTCCTCTTTCACTCCATATGCATTTAGGAGAATGGAATCGCTAACGAAGTAGATTAATAAAACCGCACCTACACTGTTAGTACACTAATAGGAGTTCCGACGTCAAGTGGAGCACCAAGACACGCCAGCTGAGGACAGATGGCAGCCACAACTCCCTCTCATCAACAGTATGGAAGGTATCAACTCATCTTCAACACAGCATTCCTCATAAAAATCCGAGAAAACACATTCAGTCAAACTGGTCGACCATGGCGTGGGACTCCAAAACCGGCCGCCGCCGGCAAAACAGCACTGCATCATCCAGTAGCAGGAACATCCCCCTCCACATCCGGCAGCAGTCCCGGCAGCTCAACGTCGCTCAACAACCAAAGTCACAACACCTCACCGACCCATTTCTCCACGACTTCCTCACCCCATCATTCGACCCGGCAGAGTATCTAAACTCCATCTTACCACCCCTCCAGACCTCCTCGGCCCCATCCTCATCGTCCCGCTCAGTGCAAGGAGCCATCCCCCTAGCAGAGCTCTCCACCCAAGCTCAAACCACGCTCTCACAGCTCAACGCCCACACCACCCGGCTGACGACCACACTCACGCAACTCACCGACGACATCCTCCGCAGCGGCAGCAGACTAGCCTACGAAGTCGAGCTCCTGCGGGGCGAGACCCTCAGTCTAGCAGAGACCCTCACAGACGGTCTTACCCCGGAGATAGACAAATTCGTCCCCGGCGGTTTGCCGAACGCAGTACCGCCGCACAGAGGCTCAGTATCAACAATACCAGACAGCACAGAAGCCCACCAACGTCGTCTCTCTGTTTTCCAACCCCCCATCTCGCCCCCAGAAACAGACCCCTCCACCACACAACCAGACCCCTCCGAACCCCCATACATCACCCACCTCCGCACCCTAACCCTCGTCCGCGAGCGCCTGGACAGCGTAATCTCCACCTTCGGGCAGGCGATGGACTTCGTCTTCCCCCCCAGCGAGCTTTCCGTCTCGTCCTCCTTCCTGTCCGTCAGCGCCCCCGACCCCGGGCCGGAGAGCCATTCCACGGAGGAGAAGGGGCAGCAAGTCCTCCAGTCCCTCCGGGACGAGATCGCCAGTCTACTTTTGGAGAGTGAAGACCCGGTCAAGGGGATCGAGCTCGCGGCGAGGAGGATAGAGGAGCTGAAGGAGTTGAACAGGGTGTGGAGGGGCACGGCGGAGGAGAGGGGGAGGACAAAGTTCATCGAGGGGTTGGCGAGGATGGTGGAGGGGCGGCATGCGGAGGTTGTTACGGAGATTGAGCGGGAGGCGGGGAAGAGGGATGGGGTTGGGGCCGGTGGTAAAGGCGAGGCGAGGGAGAAGGAGGAGGTGAAGGCTGCGGAGGGAGCGGGGAGGGGATACGGGTTGATGAGTCAGCTGCAGAAGTTGAGGAGCGGACTTGAGCTGTAGCCGGTGATTTGGGCCCATCCTGCTGGCGAATATACTCCTCGCAGTTATCGAGCAATGAATATGACGGCGAAGGCCCTCACATCACGAGGCGGTATTGGCTCCTCAATATTAGCGGCGTATTGGTAGGGAATCCTCAGGGTTTATGCGTCGAGGCGCGATGGCACACCTCCGAGACCTTCAGAGATCGGTGACAAGGTCAGCAGCAAGAAAAACAGTTACTGGTCGGTTACTGGTCTAAGTCACTCTCAGGGGGTTTCAATGTAGCCCTCCGAATATCTTATCTCAAGGTAGAAGGATGGGTGGAAGTGCCGGCTATAGGTCTGGGAATGGTGGTTTGTGTGACGAAGGGAGAAAGGTAGGGAAGGTTATCACTTGAGACTAGTAGGATGAGGATAAAGGGGGGTACCGAACAGCTATGTGTGATTTTCAAGGGGACGCAATCATGGGTGGGTAAGGACGGGGCGTAGGTGACTTCGATGGGCTATCGGGGGGCAGTCGTTTGTCTTTGCATGCTTGCTAGCAGCGTCCAGTGCCGGCGAAATGCCGGGCAAGTATCGAGACACGTGAGTACGACAAAGTCTGGATGATGAGAGGGAAATTATCGTGACCGGAATGAAAGGGCATCATCCCCGGTTCTTCTGCACCTGTTTCGTTTTATTATGCGTTCGCCTGTGCAAGGCAAACAGTCTATTCTTTAGGGTCTCACGCTTCGTGAGCTGTGCTGTCCTCCCAGCTTAGCCCTGAGAAGGCACACCACGCTATGCGTGGGGCAGCTGAAAACAAACAAAGGAGTAAGCCGTCCGTCGCTGTATACGTAAATGCAATAGTCTCGAAAGAGACCTTTTATGGAGAACCCCCGTGCCGTGTCGCCCATGTTCTCTAGCCGTCTCCTTAAAAGACGACCACCCGACAACTCCATTTTAGAGACGCAGATGATATCTGCTTGAAAGGAGACGAAAGAGGAACACCGGTGTACATTTCCCTAGTGCTACCGCGGGTTCGGATCCGGCCGGGCGGAAGTCAGAACTTCGAACGGAGCGTTTTGGTCTCATGCTCTGATTCGCCAATACAGGTGAGCCACTCGATGTAACCCAAGGACACGATCACGGCCGAGTATGGTGCGCCCGTCAAGTCTGTGAGGTTGCCGAATCCCGCCCGGAGGTGATGCGAAAAAGACGGGGACAGCCAGGGCAACGCTTTATCGGACCTTGTCCACAGATGAGGACTTGTTGCTCGCATCGGACTGAGTGTGGTGGTTTCTTCGTCGCCAGGTGATCAGGTGGTGTGGCCGGCAGTGTCCTCTACCCTCCTTTTACGTCCTCTGTCCCGACAGGTACCACCCCGACTACCTCTTGATAGTCGACCGGTCCAGGGCAGTCACCAGCTCCGGTCGGTCCTTGAGCGCCTCCTTCGCCTCAACGTACGTCATCCAGGACCGCACGCGCTTCTCCTTCTCTGGCCATTCCTCCTCCTCGCTGGTGACCGTGGCTTCGTAGAAGCGATACAGCGACTTGTGCGACTCTTTCTCCTTGTCTTTCGAGTTCGAGGCCTTCTTGGGGGGTCTGCTCTCGGTGATGTCTCCGAGGTCGTAGTCGATCTGGATTATGATGCCCGCCTCCTCCCAAGCCTCCCTTGTCGCGGCTTCTGTGCACTCCTCGTCCGTCTCCCATCCACCCTTGGGCAACACCCAGCCTTTCCGGCGTGTTGACTGGATCAACATGACGTAGTTCTTGTCCGCGGTCAGGGGGACCACACCGGCGACTAGCCGCTCGCCTTTCGCGTTGTAGCCTGCAAGCAAGGTCTGAGTCAGTTTTTGACAGCCCACTAAGGGAGCATAGAGCTCTTCGCCCCTTGCGGGGGCAACTGTCCTTCGACTGGGGAAGATCTACTCACGTTGCTTGCTTCTTCCCGTTCTTGATTCCATAGTCCGACTGCTGCTACTTGCCGCCATCACAGAGATTGTGCAATTGAAAGTGGGCGTACAATGTTCGTTTGAGGAGTAGAAGGGGGTTGCCCTCTGAACTGGAGAGATGGAGGATGTGTAGTCTGCTATGGCGGGCCAGACGGGCAGTGACAATGATTTGCCCTCGGTCAATGATTTTGAAGCGGCATGGTCGGAATCGTAAGTGAAGATACGTCAGATGTCCGAAAAGAGAATGAGATAAGACGCCTGTGACAGCACAGGTAGCTGGAAGTGAAGTGTCGTCGGCGATTGAAAGGTCCAATATCTAGTTTGCGCAGATGGTAGGTAGGACGACGTTGAATCAGGGTTCTCCGAGATTTTTCTCCTCCACAGTGCCCGAGACTGAGAGTGACCCGAGAGGCGCTGCTGCTCTGCCACTAGAGAGCACGGCCAGAGGACTGTCCGGTAACCGTGTACCGGAAAATAGTCGACAAGTTAGACGACGACAAGACGAGAATTGGTCAATGACCAGGACTTCGCGGCGTTAATAAGAGAGACACGCGAGAGACAAGGGGGTTGAGAAGGGTTGCCGTGGGGCGCGCCGACGTGACGTGCAGCAGCCTGGGCAACACAGGGCACAGTGAGCAAATCGACAAGAGAAAAAGGCCGACGAAGCGGTGTGCGACCAGCAGCAACAAGTGAATGGTGCTGACAGGAGCAAAGAGTGAAGGATTGTGTGTCCAAGTGTGTTTCAAGAAGTGGGCTGGGACCGAAGCCTGAGAGAAGCAGAAGCCGAAGCTTTAAAGCTCTGCACGAGTCTGGCGGCGTGCCATACTGCAGACAGGATGGATGGAGGGGCAGAAGAACCCAGGCCGAATTAGAGTTGTCTTTTTGAAGATGGATGCTAGACGGGAAAAAAACTGTGACGGTTGGAACGTGGAACTTCGAAGCTAACGCAGTGCACCTCTCCACTAGGTACCTTAGGAATGGGGTGTACCAGAGTACACCCAATGTATCTGCAGCCTGTGGTGTGCTTGCAGATCCAGGACGGGGTGGTCAAGAGTTCTTGGAAGCCTGGTGCAAAATACCAAATACAGTGAACTTTGACGCACCGAAACAGTGTCGCGTGGTTGCTACCCACAGCGGTTAGCGCCATCGCTAGCGTTAGCGGCGGCAAGAGCAAAGTGATCCAGATGTCCGCTCTGTCATCTCAACACCTCAAACAAATTGTAGGATGATGACCCGAACCTACCTAGGTACTGTGGTGAAGAGAGAAGGAGAAGGCAATTCCCAGGAGCCGGGAATGACTGGCACGGATGCAATATAGAATGCTTGACCTATAGGAGGCTGCGGCAGAAGGTGCAGGAACGCGAACCGCAGTTTGCACCTTCCCCTCCAACTGCATCACTTTGGAGGTTGTGCCTGCCTTGCCTGCGACAAGGAGTCATGTTTTCAAACATCTAGACTTACCAGTGCGACTTTTAACCCGGTGTCCCACAGAGTAGCACTCGGCTCCTGACGTGTTCCATGTCCTCACATTCTGCACGCCACAAAAACAACCCAATGGGGCAACAACCTGACAGCTGTGTCGTCCACGCCGTGACCCTGCGTTTGAGCCAGCAGTTCTGGACTTTACACTCCTACCTTAGTCAGTCCCCAGCGCCTGTTGTTAAACGGCTGATGACATCTCTGGCCGATCAACGCTCGTCTGGAGTGTCTAGGGACTCGGCTGGGTGGTACAAGACGCAGACATCCAAGCTTCGACGTCAGAACCTTGACGTATTCGACACCGAGCATCGAGAAATCTTTCAAAGCATCACGCATCTTCATGCGAGCTGCATGCGCACCTGCCTGTCGGCTTATGATTTGTGAGAGCATTTTGGCGGGGCAACCACCACCACAGACGCGAGAGTGTGGGGGTTGAATGACAGGCAGTCATTGCCTCCAAATGAAGCATTCTCATGCTCCCTTCACTTCTTCTGGTTCTACACATTCACTTGCTCTCCACGGACAATGCCCTGAGGCCAGGTCTGGCCAGGTCTGGCACGCTCTGGCACGCTCTCATGTGCATTGAATTACACTTTCCCTCGACTCATCACACGACTTAGCGCATCTCCATTCCTTCCGCCGCCGTAGACGGGGCGCGTATAAGCATGGACCCCACGTCACTCGGAACCAACATCGAGCACATCTCAAAATCTCTCCCGCTATCCGATCGGCCACTCACATTGTCTGCCTTGCTCTCCAGCTGCCAGCTCTTCTAAGCTTCGCCTCCTCCCCCTCCCCTTGACAGTATCATCTTTTAGGACGCCTTGCCATCAGCATAGAATTGTCAGCCGAGCTACTCCGGACCGGAACAAACCCCGCCACCTCGGCCGCTTTCACCGGATCGCTCCTGAGACAGGACACTCAGAGAACCAACGCATCACGGTCCGGAGCAACCTGTGTTGTCGTCGATCGGAAACCCTCGAGACTCAAGGTCACACAGCTGCTTCGCTCTGAGGGCCAAGGGGTCGAGGGCCCTGGTCTTGTGGCCTTACACCGCATTAGGGCCAGTATGGCGGGTGTCGACATGCAGACGACCCCTGAAGATGCAGACCCGTTTTCATATGTATCCCCAATTGGTGAGTCTATTCCGGCTCGTTCCATCATTGTCACCCAACCATTTCAACCCGTGCGAGATCTGAAAGCTTCTGTTGGTTACTTGAACGACCTCCGCCGTTCTCGCCATGTCGGTCTCAGCATCTTCCAGAGCCTGACATCGGGCTTCACTGTCACTCCGAGAGCGGGACACATTCGGGTCTTCAGCTCATTGAGTGATAGACTAAGGTAGTCAGATCTGCAGCATTCACATCCGACTGCCGTATCCCCACGCTCTTACATACGAGCTACGTCTTTCACACCTGTCATGAGAAATGCTAGCCTCACCAACTACAGCATGGACTCCCACGTAACATGTCTATCTTTCGCCCGAGTGGGACGAGACATTCTTCACTTCCTCGGAAGGCCATCGTGGACTACTTCGGCAAGGCGCCCGCAGCCTAGTTGTCATGTCTTAGCCTTGATACTCTAGTATCGCCATTCTTGTCTCATGAACTCTCTGCCTGGGTTGAACTCTCGTGTACAAGCGACTAATCTTCAACTGTAGGGTATAGCAATTCGTCAGATTGCGGCTACTGTCGCCGCACGCGCAGCGGTCAGTCTAGAAAACGTGTGATAATTCCTTTTCTTCTAGCTCTCCATACCCCTGGTTCGATATACTTATCCTCCCCGTCACTTTGCATGTGGCAGTGGGCCTGCCATGTTATCTCCCGCTCCCCGTGGTAGAATTACGTATGGTGGTGCAGCATCTGAACAGACATTGGACGATCATCCGACGAGGCGACGGGACGGCCATCTATCTGTTCTTGTGCTAAGATATGTGGTCCTATCCCATGTATATGCGCCGCCAACAACCACGCGGGGAGCCACACGACGCAGGTTACGTCGTACAATGTCTAACGCATCTCCTTCCTAGGTTACTCCTATTACGCAACTTCGAGCTCGCTGTCCCCATGCTTCTACCAAAAGCTAGTAGATCGGTGTTGGAGGCGGTCCGGGACGCTGCTCTATCGGCCCAACCAAAGGGACGCATGTTGTCCGCACTATACTCTTCGGCTGGACTCCAGCCAGTTCAAAGCCACCAAAGATCAGCGCCAGGCAATCAACCGCTTCAACAAGTTTGTCACCGGAGACGCATACGCCAATGAAGCCGCCCGTCTCTACCCACTCTCTCGTCAGGAGAAGCGGAGGCGTGACAACGAGTTTGACCTAATCGAGAGGGTTCACGAAGCTGAGAGCAAGAACGTCAAGACACCGCCGCAACCGGCACATGAGTTTATCGTCACGCTAGAGCCGGATACCTTCACCGAGGAGAAGTACGCCATCTTCGAAAACTACCAGAGAAGAGTGCATCATGAACCTCCCGAAAAGATCACACGTAATGGCTTCAAGCGATTTCTATGCAACTCTCCCATTCGGCGGCTCACTATGCCCGGGGAAGACGGCAAGGTGCGAAAGCTAGGCTCCTACCACCAATGCTACCGCCTAGACGGGAAGCTGGTCGCCATCGGGGTGCTGGATCTCCTCCCGCAATGCGTTAGTGCCGTCTATTTCCTCTACCACGAGAGCATCCATTCGCACAGCCCCGGCAAACTGGGCGCCCTGAGGGAGATCGCCCTGGCCATCGAAGGCGGGTACCGGTGGTGGTACTCGGGCTACTACATACACAGCTGTTCCAAGATGCGATACAAGATCGACTACTCGCCACAGTACGTCCTGGACCCGGAGACGCTCACCTGGGACCATCTCGACAAGGATGCCTTGGTCGTTTTCAACAGGAAGCACTACGTCAGTCTGTCCAGAGAGCGCCGGGGCCTAGCTGATGACGACCTGGACAACGAAATCATCCCACCGACCGCTAGGGCAACCAATCCAACTCCCGGTCAGGCAGACGAAGACGAGGACGGGAGCGAAGATTTCCTCCTCACGAGCACGATGCCCGGCATCCTATCTCTGGAGGAGATGAGACACGTGGACCTGAGCAACATACCCGGCAAATCAGACCACTACGATGGCATCTTCCTCACACAGGACCTGGTGGTGTGGCCCACACAGTCAATCGACGAGGTCGGCAGCATCAAGTCCAAGATCGCCGAGCTCATCGCAGCACTGGGCACCGACCTTATGGAGGATCTGTGCCTTGACTTCCGACGACGACGCCGAGACCCTGACTAGGAACCCGACGACTTGTATGAGCACCTTACCAACTGGTTCATAGGCTTTACTGGCCAATTGCGCGTACGAAAGGTACCCCAAGGACTGGAGAGGCGGCAGTCCATCTCTTTTGTCCGCATCAAGCGCATGATTCCGCACAGGCAGAGGCGGAGGTGGTCCAGCAGCTTTTCCCGCGAGAGTGCGATTCACGTGGATACGATGGAGGCTGTTCTCGAGACAGACGCTGCGGCTTGGAAATAAGGAAACGGAGGTCTTGTCGCAGTGCTTGGGATGCCGCAACGTGGACGCTTGGACAGATATTATCCCCCGGATCTCGTCGTATATCCCAGTCCGTCGAAAACTCGCATTGGACGGTGTGGATGTTCCGGTTCTTAAGGTTCTCAGTCGTTGTGAGGGAAATAATACTGCTTAAACCGGATCCAGAGCACGGTGAGCTTCGTTCACCTTTGAGAGGGTGTTCAGCGATTGTTTTTGGGTTGTAATCAAGGGGATACAGTACACAAATGTCGATGTGCGTTTCAGGCATTTCGTGGGCATGACAGGAGCTATATGTGCATGGCAACAGCTGGACGTGTATTTCTGTCCGCTCCTGCAGCGCGGATAGTTGCGCTGGTTGGTCTTACGACGGCAGCTATACGAGACATAGCGAGTGTACGGGATAGAGCTTACGGCGGTATAATATGTGGAGTATCCATAGCATTCACGGCACATGGATATATCCAGCAGCGTTCAGCGCTTTTAATCTTGCGGCTGGTACTCGATTCAAGTTGCTGCTCACTCCCAGGGGGTCGACGTCGCTAACCTTAAGGGTTAGGGTCAGAGTAAGTCTGTACCCCAGGGTGTCTTTAGCACAAAGCCCCACCATAGCTTTCAGCCTCAGCCTACATTGCGACCGTACCTATGCATCAAGCTAGGAACAGTTGACCAATTGCAACCCTTACAAAAAATACTTGGATTCTACACATCTCAGCCTCGTCATCGCAAACCTCACATTTCAGTTTTACCAATATGCTTCACGCAGCACGAATAGGATAATCTTTCAATATCACTGCACAGCAAGAGACTTGCCCGCGCGATACCCTCTCGTCTGACAGAGGAATTATCCTCCAAGCCCCCGAGCAACAGCTCCTCTCGACAACCCAAACAACCACCACCAACACGCGCCCCAACCCCAACATGTCAAACCACGTCCTCCTCTCCCCAGCGGAACTAGCCTACCTCCACGCCTCCCTCTCTCTCCTCCCGCCCCTCCGCCCGGATGGCCGCTCCCCAAACAAGTTCCGCCCCGTAACAGCAGAGACCTCCGTCCTCCCCGGCGCCAACGGCAGCGCGAGGGTGTGCTTCGCGGACGGCACCGAGGCGATCGTGGGCGTCAAGGCAGAGGTAGAGAAGACGCGGACACGACTAGGACTCGACCCGGAAGCGGAAGAAGGCGGATTTGACGCCGGAGCAGCAGCAGCGGATGACGACGACGAAGGTACCGACAAGGATGATGATGGGAGGAAGGGACACAGCGACTGGGTGGAGATGACGGTCGAGATCCCCGGGCAGAGGGACGACGAGGCCGGGACGGTCTTTCTCGCCGCCATGCTGAGCGAGGCGCTGCTGGCGGACGGGGAGTTTGTGAAGCGGTTGTACATCAACCGGCGGTTTCACTGGAAGCTTTACCTCGACGTTCGTTTCTCTGTTCCTCCCTCTACGCCAACTCTTGGTCAACCAGCGCAACATAAAGCTAACGAACAAACAGATCCTCCTCATTTCCCCGCCACTATCCTACCCACTCCCCCTCCTCTCCCTAACGACCCACCTCGCCCTCCTAGCCACCCGCCTCCCGAGGCTAAAATCCGAAGGTGACGAGGACCCCTTGTTTGACGACGACTGGGCCGTGGCGGACTACCTCTACCCCCGCGTGGCGGGCAAGGCCGTCTCCCGACCGCCGCTGACGTTGCTCGTGATGGCGGTGGGGAACAACATCATCTTCGACCCGGCGAAGGAGGAACTAGCGGTCGCGGACGTCGCGCTCGCGGTTTCCGTGGGCGAGGCCATCCCTGCCTCTTCATTGTCGAGTACCAAAGCTGGCGGCAGCAGCAAGAGGATGGAGATCGACACGGGCATTTCGGGCGGGAGGAATCTGAGGTTATTGAGCGTGAGGACGATCGATCCCCCAAGCAGACTTACGCCGCCCGGCGTGCCGAACGAGAAGAACAGCGCCTACGGGGCGGCGGGCGCGGCGGGGCCGACTGCGGCTGCGACTGCGGCTGTGACGACCAAGACGCAGAAGCAAGCCGAGGCCAGGACGGCGGAGACGGAGAGCGTGGAGGGGGTGTGGAAGGCTCCCCGTGGTGGCGCGAAGGTGCTGGTCATGGCGGCGCTAGTGGATAAGTGTCTTGAGCGGGGAGGCGTGGCGGACGAGGTGTTTGATGCGCTTGAGGCGATAGAGTAGCCTGGGCCGGTCAGGTTCCCCAAGATGGCGTGTTACGATTCATACCACGCGCAGGTATTCTGTGGCGAGTGTTCAAGGGGGCACTCAGGGCTGAGGTGGGAAAATGGCCTCCACAACGTGAGGGTAATCCAACTACATGTCCTGTATATGAGCTCTCATATGCTCAGGTGATAATGGGTATTATCGGTATTGTACAGTATTACAGGCAAGGCAGGATACCCTAGACTAGACTCGACAAAAAGAATCTAGAAGATACCCAAGAGCTTCTTCCTCGGGCCAACATTCCCCATGGCGTCAGCGTGCTCACCAGCCGGCACAACAGGGTTAGGCGCCGTCGTCCGCCGCGCCTCCGCCGCCTCCGCCACAGCCACGGCCTCCTCCGCTGCTGCTATCTTTGCTCCTCCTTCCACCCCCTTCTCCACCGTCTCGTCGTCGTCCTTCCTCGCGCCCCAAGTCCCGAAGAAGCTCGAGTTGGTGTCGATGCCGTGCGCCTTGCGGTACTCGTTGCGCTTGTCGACGTCGTCGACGCGGCGCTTGCGCTTCTCCATCACGACGGCCGTGTTGCGCGCCTCGCTGAGGCGGACGATCTCGACGACGGTCCGGCAACTCGCGATGGGGTGATACAAGAAGTCGGAGGGGCGGGGGACCATGTCGGCGAAGGGGGAGGTGTGCTTGAAGTTCTGGACGAAGGTGAAGAGGGCTAGGCCTGTTAGGGTTCCCTTTTTTTTGCGTAACAGAGTTAGCTACTTGTGTTGTTTGCTGAGATGGGAGTCGGATAAAGTACCATCGTGATAGTCAGGTGAAAGGCACGGCTATTCCAGAACCAGTGCGCCCACGTGTCCGGCGGAGGCGGGAGGCCAGGGTAGTCCTTCTTCTTCTGCGCCTGCGTCTCCTCGAAGCTCAGCTCGCCGCCGTAGTGCCGCGGGAGCTGCTTTTTTGGCAACCTTGACCCGTGCGAGGGGGGGTTGAACCGCGCCGGCTTCTCGAGGACTATGGGCTTGCCCTTGGGTGGAGGTGGTGCTGTGGAGGATGCATATCGTATGAGTATCGACCCGGAGGAGGTCGCGTTGTGCACTGGGAATCGCCGCCAGAGCAGGCCGGTCTGGGGGAGGAGGAACCGCGGTATGGAGGTTGTTGTGTTGGCCATTTTTGCGCTGGTGGTTTGGGTTCTTTAGGGAGGAATGCCGTCGGGATAGCCTCAAGCGAAGGGTGCTGTCTAGGTATCCTGCGGCTCTTCCGTCCGTTGGCGACCCGACAGCTGCAGGTACCATTTTCAGTTGTCAATTCCGAATAATGACCGTCTACTTTACACCAGCCACACAATGAATCTCGCACCTCCGCTGTGGCTGGGCGGCTGCTGCGGCTGGTGCGGCTGCCGAGTGTTTTCGGGGGAAAGGGAGGAAAAGCACCTTCTCCAAGTAGATCCCGAGTTTGCCCGGCAGCCCAGATCATCCAGCTGCTGACTTTCTTCTGACCATTCTTGCGCCTATCATTGGCCGTCCGTCATCTCTACATCACGATGACGTCCCACAAAAGAGCCACACTGTGGCTGGTTTAGCGCCAAGAGTGGAGTCTAGCGCGTGTTTGCCATCCCGGCAATGCCTGGTCCTGTCTGGGCGCTGAGCTCATTGAACCTGACCAACTGACAGGCCATTAAATTTTTAGGACCAGACGTTCCGTTGACGTACCGGGCCTTGTTTTTATTTTTATTTGCGCTCCCTCTCTCGCTCCGGAAATCTCTGTCCTCTTTCTTACTTCTATATTCAAAAACCAAGCTTCCACTCTGAAGACCCATCATCGTATAGACATACTTCGTCACCACACCTAAACCTCAATACCCTTAATCACCTCTCTTTCTAAACCGACAAAATGGGCTTCTCTGCAGGTACGTTTTGTTGCTCACCTTACCATTCTGAGCCGAATTGCCTCGGTGCCCCTTCCGTTCAGCCGTTACCGCCGTCGTTGTCCAGGCCATTGGTTGCCGGGAAGCACGTGTCCTGTCTCGAGCATAATCTAGGAGCATTGGAGTGGAAATTCTGTATCAGAGGTGCTCTAGGGTTTGGTCAGCTTCAGCCCGCCAGAGTGACGTCGCGCCCTGAGGCATTTTGTCGCGAACAACTCTGAGCCGTCAGGCGCACACCCTACAGACATTGCTCCCGGAGATATTCGATACGACTCTGCTGCTTCTTCCCCAACCTTGGCTTTTGCGATAAACGGGACGTGAATAAGCTGCCCAGAGGGCTCGGGCAAATCAGAGCGCACAATGCATCATACGATGGACAGGGGTAGTTAGCTAACAGCTTGCGCTTAGGTGACTCCAAGAAGGGTGCGAACCTCTTCAAGACCCGGTGCGCCCAGTGCCACACCCTCGAGAAGGACGGCGGCAACAAGATCGGCCCCGCCCTCCACGGCCTCTTCGGCCGCAAGACCGGCTCCGTCGACGGCTTCTCCTACACAGACGCCAACAAGCAGAAGGGCATCACATGGGACGAGGGGACTCTCGTATGTTTTCTGACTCCTTTCCCCTGACGCTCTATGTCTTTTTGAGCAAAACATCGATTACTAACACTACCCGAAATAGTTCACCTACCTCGAGAACCCCAAGAAGTACATTCCCGGCACCAAGATGGCCTTCGGCGGCCTGAAGAAGGAGAAGGACAGGAACGACCTCATCACCTACCTCAAGGAGGCCACCGCATAAAGCGGGCTCGAAGCCGACCCGGGGGGGTTTTTGGTGATTTGTACGAGAGAATTTTTATTGCATTAGACGGCTGTTCTGCTACCCTGTACCATAGATGTAGACGTTTAAGTTGCCGGGCGTCGCGGGTTCTATACCCTTTTTAAAGAACATCATTTCCGCTCTTCGATCTTTACGCCAGGTTCTTTGCACCGGCTGACTGTGGATATGCGATGGGTGCGCCGGAAGGGCTAGCTAAAACAACAGCAGACTTCATTCACGTTGGAAATTGAATCTGATCGGACTGCTAGACTGTGATGCATGTGATACCGTAACGGCTTGCTTGGTATTTGATTGACGCTTGCTATCCCAACATCTCTCCCACTTAGGTCATATCCCCTTTGACCTAAGCGACTCGTACTTCCTCATATCCTTCACACTAGGCTTGACCTCGTTCAACGCCCTCTCCCAGTCCGCCATGTTGATGACCGGGTCCTCTCCACTGCTATACACCCTCTCCAAGCAGCTCTGCGCAGCACTCTGCATCAGGTTGCCGAGATCCGCGCCCGAGAACCCATCACACCTCTTATCCCTGGCCACAGCCTCCAGCACCTCGGCCGGCGTCCTCGTCCCATCATTCGCAGGGACGTGGTCCGCCGGAATGGTATTCCTGTACAGCGTCTTGAGGATATCCACCCTCTCATCCGCGCTCGGCAGACCGACGTAGACGCTCGTGCCCAGCCGACCCGGCCTCCGGATAGCAGGGTCGATCATATCCGGCCTGTTCGTCGCGCCCACCACATAGATCCCGCTCCGATCACCCACACCATCCAGCTCGGTGAGCAGCGTATTCACCACCCTCGCGCTGGCGTCCGACAGACTGTCGTCCCTCTTGGGCATGAGCGCGTCCATCTCATCGAAGAAGAGAATACACGGCGCACTAGCCCTCGCGCGCTCAAACACCTGCCTCACGGCCCTCTCGCTCTCGCCCACGTACTTGTTCAGCAGCTCGGGGCCCTTGATGGAGATGAAGTTCGCCTTGGACTCGTTCGCCACGGCCTTGGCCACGAGCGTCTTTCCGCACCCGGGCGGTCCCCAGAGCAGGATCCCCGCGGCGGGCTTGATGCCCACGCGCGCGAACAGCTCGGGCTGCTTGATGGGGCCGATGATGCTCATCTCGAGCTTCTTGCGGATGTCGTGCAGCGCGCCGACGTGCGACCAGTTCGTGTCCGGGATCGTAGTGAACCCCTCGCGCTTGGAAGCGGGCTGGGTCTTGGAGATGCCGAGGCGGAAGTGCGCCATGCTGATGGAGATGCGCGCCCAGTCGATCTGGTGCTGGTCCTCGAGGAGGAACCACTCGCGCTGCGCCTGGGAGTCGGTGGGGAAGACGTCCGGGCGGGAGGAGGACACCTTCTGCAGGACCGTGTCGAGTTCCGTGTCCAGCGCCGAATTCATGGCTGCCGTGACGACGTGCTTGAGGTCCGCGCCGTTGTAGCCCGGCGTCGCCTTTGACAGCTCGACGAAGTCGACGTCCTCGTCCAGCGGTAAGCCCCGCGACTGCGACCGTAGTATGTGCTCCCTGGCCTTCTCATCCGGCATGCCCATGGCGACCTCCACGCCAAATCTCCTCCTAATAGCGGGATCAATCGTATCCGGCCGGCTCGTCGCAGCAAGCACAACCACATTCTTCCCCTCGCTCGTCTTCTGCGCCACCCGATCCATACCGTTGATCAGCTCCGCCACCATCCGTCCCTCCATGGCCTTGCCCGCGCTCTCCCTCTTCCCACCTATCGAGTCGATCTCATCCATAAATATCAGACACGGTGCGAGCGCAATCGCCTCGTCAAAGATATCCCGGATATTCTTCTCGCTCTCGCCCGAAGTGCCGCCCACCAGACTCGCCGACGACACCGGTATGAACGACACGCCCACGCTAGCAGCCACCGCCTGCGCCAGCGTCGTCTTGCCGCACCCGGAGGGCCCGTGCAGCAGCACCCCAAAGTCGCACCGGTAGTTCATCTGCGCGTACGCCGCCGTGCCCCGCAGCGGCAGCCAGACGCAGCTCAGCAGCCTCTTGAGCGTGGCGTCCACGCCGGCGATGTCCCGGATCGACACGCCCGCGGGCGGGCTGCGGTCCTTCTCCTTCGGCGCGCCCCCCCTGCTCTCCCTATCCCTTTCTCTCTGCTCCCGCCTCTCCGTCTTGCGCCGCTTGGAGGTCGGCTCGCCGTTTTCTTGTCGCTCTCTCTTCTCCCCACCGCCGTTTGTATGCCCGTTGACCTCTCCATCTACGCCCTTCATCTCAACGTCTTTGTCCGTCCCCGTCCCCGTCCCCTCCCCCTCCGTCCCACTCCTCGGCGTGCCCGTACTGGCAAATTTCCACCCCTTAGCAATCTGACGATTCAGCAGAAAACTGTCCCGTTCCAAAACCCTCTTCTCCTCCTCCCGGATGGCCTTCTCCTCTTCATCCTCCTCCTCGTCCCCTCCGTCTTCTTGTGAAAGACCCTTTTTCATGTCCTCGCTTCTCTGCCTGAGTACGCGCTCGATGGCGTCTTCCAGTTCCCTCTTCTTCCGCCTCGCGAGGCTGGAGTTCGACCGCTTGATGGCGTCGTACACGGTCGAGATGCTCAGCTTCGGGTTCGGCACGGCCGCGTCCGCGTCGAGCTTGAGGACGATGGAGTAGACGTCCCGGTCTAGGCCGGCGCGGAGGAAGTTTCGGGGCATATTTTGCGGCGGCTGGCGCATGGGAGGGGGGAGGATATGCCGTGGGAGTGTTGGGCGGCGGCGACAGGTGTGGTTGGCGGGATGGTATGCGATTGCTAGATAAGAATAATTTCTTATCGTTATCCGTTATCGTGGTTTGGAGATGGTGATTGAGGATTGGGGAGGGAGTCCACATCCATCAGCGAATCAGAGTGCTTGACATTTGCTTGACATGTGCTTCCAGGGAAAGGGTAGCCTCGATGTCTTCAATGATGCTGTTTACTCACAGTCTTAGGACGATGCTCATATTTGAATATCTCCTGATGCAAGATATCTCAATCTCACTGCCATCTTAGGATATGCGTACAGTTTCATTGTAGACCGTACAAACTTCGTCGTCTTAAAGACGGCTCGTCCCAATTGGACGGTAAATACAACGCATGCGAAGCAGATGAATGCCCTGCCCCTATCCCCGTTATTACCACAAGAACTTCCGCAAAGATGCTGCCTTCCGGAAACGAGCCGTTGCCGTGGCCGTTATCTGGCTTCTCCAAAGTACCTCGACATCATTTCCTCCCCCATGTGGGAAAAAAAACAGAAAAAACGCCCAGATGAATGCATCCATGTTCCTGTGTCCCCTGCCTGACAAGTTTATACAACCTTGTTTTCCACTTTCCGCCGGTGCTATGTGCTTATTGAAAACAAAGTATGAGAGAAATCCGTTCGAGGATAGGGATACTGCTTATTCGTCGTCCATGGCCTTGATGTGCTTCTTGATGAACTCGAAGGACGAGAAGAAGACGGCGTTAACGGCGCAAGAGCGTCCCATAGACACGCCCAGGCCGCGGTACATCTGTCGTCGGAAGAACTGGATCTTGACTGGCGGCACCTTTTCGCCTTTCGAGTGCATGAGCGAGTCCCGCTGGTAGATGCTTTTGGCGGAATCAATGGGGTCTGTAGGCCAAGTCAGTACGGGTGAGGGGGGAAGATGGGAAGGTCCGGGCGCATACAGATCAGTGCCCACGAGACGATACCGCACATGCCTCCGGCTACGAGCACGGCGAGCGGGTTCGAATGGGCGCCGTCGCCACCAAATGTCGTCAGCAGTTGCTTGCCGCTTTCGTATGTCATGAAGTAAATGCCCGTTCCGAGGGTGTCGCGCACTGTCAAAGCATCAGCATCGTTGTCCCTACTACCAGGAGAGTGTGCTAAGGCATCTCGTACTCAGGTGTAGCTTGAATCCAGTATACAGGCCGGTGATACCACGGTGCTTGACGAGGTTCTTCATCGTCTTCAGCGTCCCCTTGTTCTGGTAACTCGCCGCAATTTCCTGGCTCCTCGGTTCGGGGCAGTTCTGTTTGTTAGCCAGAAGCACCGACACTTGCGCGCTGAGCTTGCTGAGCTCGAATGGGCCTGCATACAGTCAGCCAGGTGCCCCTTCCATACCCAAATATAGCTTCACTCACAGGCGATCAAAGTAATGCAGGACCCTGCCGTCGCGCCTGCAGCTCCAAATGTGGCGACAGACCATAGATTCGGATATGAGCCCTTAGTATTCACGTGCCCGAGGACATCGACCCCCATGTTCTTCTTGAGCCAGTTGCAGTACGTATGTTTGGATCGCTGATATATCGAGAAGGAGACGGTGCGGACGAGGGTTACGCTGAGCATGGGAGCCGTTACACCTGCAGTCATGGCGATAACAAGTTAGACACCACCATCACCACCAGAACTGCGCGTATAGAAGCCGTCCATACCTCGAAAGAACCCCCTAAGTTTCTCCGTCTGATATGTATTCCGCACGCAGTCCAGGAACCCGGCGTACCTGTACGTCTGCATGCGCGTCTTGACGCTGTCCAGCGGGAACGCGCTCACGGTCGACAGCACGCTGGACATGGACGCCGCTACCTCGGTCCTGTACCGCTTGACCCATCGCTCCTGTGGTGGCTGCTGCCCTCCGCGCTGTTTCTCGTGGTGATTGTGGTCGGGCCGGGGTTGCTGCGTCTCGTCCCCATTCTTGTTGGTCTTGTTGTTGCCGGTTGGAGGCATGATTGGGAGCGGCGGGCGGGGTGCATCATCTTGTACATATGTCCGCAGCTCGACAGTCATTTCCTGCCGGCGGGAGGGAAGGGGGGCCTCGTGTATTTATCGAAGCCGCCGCTGTGGACAGTGGTCCCGGACTGGATTGACCGAGACCAGAGTCCTCAGCGCAAACGCGATAGGGCCGGTGCCAGCAGGAGGGGGCCTACGTCCATGTAGGCCCAGACTCTGGGATGAGTGATGTCGTCCTTTTAGTAAGGTGGTCACTGGGATTGAGGAGAGTTGGGGACGTCGCGGAGTAACAGAGCTGTCGGTTCGGTTCGGGGGTTGTGGGGTGGTAATAGCTCGAAAGCTCGTGTCGCTGCAGGAGGGAAGCTCGGTGCTCCGCGGTGGAAGTCGTGTAACAATTGGAGGAACGGGTATGGAGGTAATTGGATGTCGGCGACGAGAGGGCAGGCCAGTAAAGGAGCTTGACGATGTGGTGTCGACGAGACCAGAGAAAGCTCTCGATTGCGGGGTTGTGAACTTGTGGTGCAGTTGACGAGAGCAACGATGACGGAAGGGGGTGCCCAGTGCTTAAGCGACGTTAGCGTCCCTTTTTGATCCGATCACAGGCCGATATCGATAAGTGCCGTAGCTCTTGCCGTATGACCAGCTCTGTTCAACAAGACACGAAGTTACAATTATCGTCGCTGGACAGACTAGCAGAAGGTCAGGACTCTGTAAGGCGATTGAAGTGTGCCTGTGCCTGTCCGAGTGAGATTGTGAAATGTTGCATCCAGCGATCTAGGGGAAAGCTCTAAGTATAGAGTTCATGTCGCTGAAGTGCAACCAACCCGCGACGAGTGACACTTAATCGTCTGCAAACCGCGGCAGCAACACTGGAACGTCATACTGCAGCTACCCTGTATGAAGGATCAACAGAACGGATAAAAACTTTCATTGCGCATAACTCGCAAACAGAACTTGAGCGAAACCTCGCTCTCCTGGCATGCCAAGTTGTCGAATCAGCTGCAAAACATGCTCTCAACTCCCCCATGTTTCCCCCCGTCGACTTATGCTGTGCTGATCGTGGGCCCTGAGATGCAACCTGGAAGTCACGGCCCGCAATATGCGCTGATCAAACGAAAGTCCATCCCCACGGGCAGACACCTGATTGAGCCTGACAACTGCCTGGCTCCCACACACTTCGTGCAAGCCGTCCCACATGTCTGCAAGTCTGCCATGGCAGCCGCCGGTGCCTGTCCCACTTCTTCCACCGTCACTGACCGTTCACCGTCCTCTGTTCCCGACCACCCGCATCCTGCCATGGAACCTCATTGCTCCCAGCGGTAACCGAACCACGGCTCCGAAGCCCGTCCGGCCGCAGTCATTCCGCGAAAGCAACCTGGAAAGTCTTCCTCGGGGTCCACCACGGCTAACGCGGGACTGGGATCATCGGGACTTCTCGGTCGCTGGGCGCCGGTGTGCCTGCAATCACGCGGTGAGTTCCGACATCGTCTCAAGCTCAAACTTTCGCAGAGGTCGGACAGCCCAGCTGCAGCCTCAACTTCAGCCCAAATGAAAAATGGACTTCAAGACGAACAAGCTCTACGAGAGCAGTCGACAACCGTTTAGCTGAGCCCTTCGCTGCTAGCAGTAGACTGGAAGATTCCCATCGGCCCTACCAAGCGGGAAAGTCCAGCCATAAGCTGTTTTCGAGACAAGCTTGCCCTTGATGTCCTGACCTGCGCGACTGAAGCATCGTCAAACCGCGTCGTCGCCCTAGAGAGCGGCAGAATCTTCTCATCTCAACAGAACGGGCCAAGTTCATCTGATGGGCAGGCACAACCCCATACTATGATTCAGCATGGCAATCGTAGACTCGTAATGCTCATACGCCGTAGCCTTGATGGGATCAACCTTTTTCGGCCTGTGATATATCGTTAGCACATATCCTTCTCTCATCGCTTCCTTCCTCCAGATGCTCTGCCCACTCCTCTTATCCCCTCTTCTCCCACCTCGCCTCGTCCTCCGCTCTGTTCTGCTCCTTCTCTCCCGTTCTATCCCCAACATCAAGTAAAAAAAAAGCCTCAAACTCACCGCCCAGCACTAGCACCAGCAACCTCCCCCCTCCAACCCCCTTCCACCCTCCTCTCGCTGTTTAAGTTCCGCACCCACGCGACCTTGACCAGATTCTTGACGATCTTATGTTCCAGCCCCTTTTCCGCGGCGGCCGCGTTCAGGAACCAGATCGTCCTCCTCACCGCCTCGGGATCAAATTTTTGGTCTGCTGCTACTGGAGAGGAGGAAGGCTTGGTGGGATGGCGAAAGGCCCTCCGCAGCTGCGCCTGCACGACGAACCGCGCCGGTAGGGAGAATTGCACCGCGCGCAGGGAGGCGCGGAGGAGGTGCCTGTAGGCGTGGACTATTTCTTGGTTGGTGGACATTAGAAAAGAAAAGAAAAAGACAGTGGTGAGATTGGGGGATTAAAGAGGTGACGATGTGTAAGAAGATGTGGAAGTTGACTATGAGAACCCGGAAGATTTGATGAGTTCCATGAGCTAAAGATTTGTTGATGTTCGGATAGGTGCATATTCATGCTCTGGAAGTTGTTTTGGTGCAACACTCTTCTATACCGATATCGCTCAGTTCACCACCCACCCCTTAATCTCAACCATGAGCCGCTGTTCATGACAAGATCGGGAAAGAGATACCTTTTCACGTTTGGCAGGATACTGCATTTATCAGCTCACGGTTTCCATTGACGTCTGTTGGACCGATGTGTTTAATTGAAAATAAGAATACCTAACGCCCGCCGCCGCATGCTGGACTTACATATCGACAGCTCGACTTCTACCCATATATCCTACTATATACCAGAAAGGAAAGAAGGCGGTGCCTATCCAACCACGGTAGACAGCTCTAGATCTATCCCTGAACCAAAACCACGCCGCCACCAGCCAGACCTGTAACCACGCAGCCCTTTACTCTTACAATCGCCTTCTCTCGCTGTCTACGCCCTTTGGCTACTCAAGCATCCTGATCAAGCGGCGCATACCGCCCCTCCTGCGCATCGCCGCGCCTACCAAGCACCTTCTTGAACCATCCCAATATGCCACCGCTCTCATGACCGTCCTTGCGGTCAACCACGTCCGGAGGGTCGATATCCAAACCCGGGAAGTTCCGGGACGACTCGAGCAGCCCGTCCCTCCCACCATTCGGCAGCGGCCCTCCGGGCCTGACGGGACCGAGCGCCGGCGTTCCCGGTGTGGCGGGTGTCGCGAGGTTGGCGGTCGCGTCGCCGAATAGCGCGTCCATGTCTTCTAGTCGGACGCCGCATGTCTCTGGGTAGAGGAAGTATACTTCCTTGATGTTAGTATCGGTTGAGTCAGATGGGAAGGACGGTAGAGGAAGGGAAGGACCACATACCAACAACAAAACTGACGGCGCAGAAGAAGGCGTGCACCAGGTACAGCCTCCACTCGATCAACTCCTGCAGAACGGGCGTCATCATGCCGACGAGCCAGTTGAAAGCCCAGTTCGTGGCCGTCGACAAGCTGGCGCCCTTGGAGCGGATCTTGAGAGGTAAGATCTCGGGCGGGTACAGCCAGGGAATCGGACCCCAACTGTACCCAAACGCCGCGTTGTAGGTCATCACAAATGCCACCACCATGGTCGGCGTGATCTTCGCGTCCAGGTAGATGTAGTAAGAAATCAGCGACAGGGAAATGGTCATCATCACCGCGCCACTGAGGAGGATAGGCCTTCTCCCCCATCGGTCGGCGATGTACCACGGCGGGATGGTCGACAAGAGGTACGTGATGCCGTTGATGCCCGTCATCAGGATGGCGGCGTGGCCCACCCAGCCGGCGGACTCGAACACGTAGGGCGCGTAGTAGGATATGACGTTGATGCCGTTGAGCTGGGCGAGCGCCTGCGCCGACATGGCGATGAAAACGCGCTTGCGGTACCGCTTGAACATGTCGGCGTAGGTACGCTCGCCCTCCTGTCGCGTGATGAGCACGTTCATCTTGATGTCCCGGTAGACGTCCCGGGCGTGGGCATCGTGGATGTCGCCGCCGCCGTAGAGGTTGGCGATGACCACTATGCCTTCTTCGTCGTGGTCGTTGTCGAGAAGCCATCTTGAAAAGTTGTTAGTGTGCCGTTCTTTCACCAAGGGGGTTGGGAGACTCACCTCGGCGACTCGACAATAATCAGAGCTCCAAGCCCAAGCAGGGCTCCCATGACGCACTGCATCAGAAGCGGCAGTCGCCAGGACGCATCGCCTTTGATGTACCAACAGAAGTAGTCCACCCAAACCGAGGTGGTGTACCCGATAATGTTGCCCGAGAACTCGATACACGCCAGTCTACCCCTGTTGTGGGCGGGCGAGATCTCGGACTGGTAGACCGGGACAATGGTCGACAGCATACCAACGCCAAGACCGGCAATGAAACGTCCCAGCATCATCATGGCCATACTCGTAGCAAACGTCTGCAACGCCCCCCCCACAAAGAAAATCATCGACCCATAGAGGATGGTCTTCCTCCTCCCGATCATATCCCCTATTCTCCCCACCATCAAACTGGAAATAAACGCCCCAACCTCAAGAATGGCAACCATGGTCCCCACCTCCGCCCGGGAAGGTTCGTTGAAGTAGTCGACAAAATATGGCATGGTCAGGATACCCGACATAACGCCCTGATCGTACCCAAACAAGAAAACACCCAGCGACACAAATATACTGGTGAAGTAAATCAACGGCTTGCCCGTCAGGCCGTGGATGCCCGTACCGCCCGCCATGATGGCCGCTATCTTGCGTTCCGCCCAGGGGATGTGTCGTACTGCTGGCTCGGGGATCTCGATGGCCTCTTTACTAACGACGCCAGTACGCTTATGATAAGGAGACCGTGATCGCGACGGGGACAACGACTTCTCGTCGCCGTGCTCGTCGTAGCGGACGTGTCTTTTCGACTCTGCTCGGTTCTTGTGCCGCGGGTTTCGGTTCAGTACGCCGGCGAGGATGGAGTCGTGGATGTCTTCCCTGCCCTGCAGTCGCTCGCGTATGGGGTCCTCGTCGTCGAGCTGCTCGGCTATGTCGCCCGTGTCGGTCCAGGAGGACTCGGAGTAGAAGGCTTCTTCGTCGTCGTCGGAGGACTGAGAGCTGCGGTTGCTATAGTGCTGTTTTGGGTGGAGCAATGAAGACGAAGGCTGTTGCTGGCTGCTGTAGTTGTGGCTGTCCTGCAGAACACGGGGTTGAGATAAGGTGCGGAGGGGAATGTTGGAGGGAAGACGACGGGTTGGTGGTTGTTGGGAAGGAATCTTGGGCTAGTAAGGGGGCTGTTGAGCAGCAGCGCCCGTCCGCATATGTTGTGTGATGTAGAAGAATGAGTGTGATGCAGTTGGATGGAGCCTCCTCCAGTCGAGAATGGCAAATGGTATGTAACAAAGCAGGAAAAGCGGCAAGGTGCAAAGTCAATTGTGTCGAGATTTATCCCGTGGTTGTCTTGTTCTTGATCTTCTACGGTGCCAGTGGTAGGCAGTCGCATCACTCGGGACCAAGTGGAACACATACTCCACTCTTCAGCAGGGCTGACGGGCTGCTTCTCCACTGAGCTACCCCACAGATCTCTGGAGTCGACCACTTGCCTGCTGTCAACAAGTCCGACTGACCGCCGCTCCTCATCCGGTTTCCGTAAATCATTGGCAAAACCGGCATGGCCTGGATGGGCAGCATATGAAAGGGTTTGCTGACTCGTTACTGTGACAAGGTGGCAGGGTAGATGCGGGGTTAGGCGAATTGGCAAGTCGCCCGAGCACTTTGGACGAACAGAGACGGGAGACTTACACGGCCGATCACCATCTGGCACTGAACGATCTGAAGATTGGGGACGGCAATCAGACAGACAGCTGACGGTCTCATCCAGGACCTTACCATTTGGTCCATGTATTTCAGATGAGCTGAACATTACTAGACATTGTCAGCCGCTCTGTTCAGCAGACAGACGGCCGGGGGGGGGGATTTCCAAACGACCATACTGTACCTCCGCATTCTGCCCGCACATGGCACAGCCAGGGGCAGCAGACCCGACGAATTTTTGGGATGACGTCAATGGCGCACAGGCCGAAGGATCGTGAGTTTTTCAGGGTCCTCTACCCCTGGCGGTGCGACCTCGTAACTGTGACGGAGCGTCAATGCTTCGATATCCAGAGGTTAAATCAGAGAGATCCAGTATAAAGTGAGGAGGCCGTCCCTTTCTAAGTTATGCTTTAGCGGACGCGTTGGACGTCACCCAATGATGACAATGCAAGATCCGTCCATGCAGACAAAGCCTGAGAGAAGATACTCTCTTCATTGTACTCATGTCTTCCCCGCCGTGACATGCGGACCATTCATGCATGCAGGGCCGTTGTGACTATCCTATACGGTAAGTCCATGATTAAGAGACACCACGACAGCCTCATAAACGAGCAGAGCGCCCAACCAATACCTGCTATAACCGAAAAACACCTAATTATGCAGAGCACTCAGCTCCTCCTCAACCTGCCTCTTGACCAGCTCCCTCACAGCCTTCCAATCATTCGGCGCCTCGCTCACCCTCTTCTCCTTCTGATCCAGCCCGACAAACTCCTTCGGCAGCACCTTCTTCTCAAAGTCGAATCCTTCCTCCTCGGCGAGCGCAACGTTCACCGCCCCGGCAAACTTGGCCGGGTGCGCCGTCGACAGCGCAATGTGCGGCACCTCCTTGCCCGCCCGCGCCGTCGACCGCAGCGCTGCCTCGACGCCCACCGCCGAGTGCGGGTCGAGCACGTAACCCACCTCCTTATGGAACTTCTTGATCGTCTCGAGCGTCTGCTCGTCGCTGACGCGCTCGCTCTCAAAGTTCTTACGCGCCGTCTCCAGCACGTCCTTGTACACGGGACCGAACCCGCCCTTGGTCCGGAGGTCCTTGAGCCACGACCCCACCTCCTGCCCGGCCTGCTTCTTGTTCCACTCGTCGTCCATGCCAGCCGTCGAGGCGAACTGGTAGGCGAGGAACCAGAGGAGCCGCTCAAAGTTGCTCGAAACGAGGATGTCCATCGCCGGGCTGAGCGTCTCCTTGACGCCGTCCTCGTGCGCCTTGACACCGTCGACGGCGAGCCCGCCCTCGGCGTCCTTGCCGTGCGCGGGCTGCTTCTCGTACCGGCCCGTCTTCCAGAAGCGGTCGAGGATGTCGTTCTCGTTCGTCGCGATGACGAGCCGGTCGATCGGCAGGCCCATGCGGAAGGCGAAGTAGCCCGCCAGGATGTCGCCGAAGTTGCCCGTGGGCACGACGAAGCGCACCTTGTCGCCGAGCTTGACGGTGGGGGAGGATTTGATGAGGGAGAAGTAGGAGTGGAAGTAGTAGACGATCTGGGCGAGGATGCGCGCCCAGTTGATGCTGTTGACGGCACCGAGCTTGAGGGTCGAGTTGATGTCTGGGTCGGCGAAGAGGGCTTTGACGATATCCTGATGGGCCTTGGGTCAGTATAATGGTTCCATGAGGAAGAGAGCGAGGGAGGAGCATACCTGGCAGTTATCGAAGTTGCCTGTCACGGCGAGGTTGTGCACGTTCGCGTCGAGGACGGTAGTCATTTGCAGCTCCTGTATGGGGCTCACGCGCCCCTTGGGATGCAGCATGAAGACCGACACGTCCTTCTTACCCCGGAGTCCATATATGGCGGCGGAACCCGTGTCGCCGCTGGTGGCGCCGACTACTGTGAGGTGGTACCTGTCTACAATCTCTACATTAGAGGCGGGGGTCAGGTTGTCGAAAAGGGGGCGTTGAACATACCCCGACCAGTCTTGCCCTCGTTTCTCCTGACGAGGAAGTACTCGAACAGGTTACCGAGGAACTGCAGCGCAACATCCTTGAACGCAAAGGTTGGGCCGTGGAACAGCTCGAGCAGGTACAGGTTATCCTTGAGCGGTACCAGGGGTGTGATGTCGGCGGCGCGGAAGGTGGAGTAGCTCTTGTTGATGATGGTCTTGAGGTCGTCGGCGGGTATCTCCGAGGGCGAGATGTACAGGCTCAGGACCTCGTAGGCGAGGTCGGCGAAGGAGAGGTCCCTCCAGGACTCCCACTTGCCCGCGGCGCTGGGGATCGCCTCGGGTATGTAGAGTCCGCCGTCTGAGGCGAGACCCTTGAGGACGACCTCCTCGAACGACAGCTAGTGACAAGCAACGCGTGTAAGTCTCTCGATCTGCCAGAAAAGGGGAGGAGAGCGGTAAAGTCAGGCAGGATTGCGTACTCCGGTGTCATCGCCTCGGGTGCTCAGATAGCGCTGCGAGGCGGTATGAGTGTCGTCTGCTACTGCTGCTGCTGTTGCTGGGCTGCCGCCGTTCGCCTTATTTACTCCATTCGCGTTGGACATCGTGTGCTTGAGGAATCAACGGGTATGGTATGTAACACCTGAAGTCGCCCAATTCGGCTTCAAAGGTTTTGCGTGATCGAGGATATAGGGTCGCGGAAGCTAGTAACAAGACGACAGATGGGTAAAAGTCCAATAGAGGGAGATCCGACCGTCGGCGGCTTGTCGCGAGAAAAAAGTCTGCCCCGCACATTCGCTTGGCGACTGGAGGGGAAAAGGGTACCTTATGACGCGGGGCCTACTAGCGTTGGCCCCTGTGAAGTCGATTCGGACCCTCAAGACCCCTCTTGAATTTGCCCGAGACAGAGCCATGCTTTTAACGAGTCAGCGTCCGCGTAAAGGGGCGAGTCCACCAATTGGAGCGTTCTGGATTGGATCAATTTCTATCAATTGTCCGACAAGCAACGGTCGTTTCCGAAAAGGGTAACGATTGTATCTGCTTGTAGTTCCCTCATTGTCAAATAAGGGACAGAATTCAAAGCAAAGGCCGGCTGGTGAATCAAGAACCTCATTGCACTTCCTGGCGCTCTTGCACGCCAGCGCATACAACAAAGCCCGCTTGAACCGGCGTCCCATCATCCCAACACTTGGCCCGTCACTTCCTAAAGGACTTCAGGAGCGGCGCGATGCGCGACCTCTTGCTTAGTCCCACCCGATACGGAACCTTGCCCGGCTGGCTCGACTGTGTCGCCGGCTTTGCCTCCTCCTTCTTGGGCTTCACTTCAGCCAGCTTGTTTTCCTTGGCCTCCTTGTCGACTGCCTCGGGTGTTGTGGTGGCGGGTTTCGTAGGTGATGCGGTTCTGTTGGAGTTGCTGTCCCGCTCTGAGAGCGGTGCCGGCGTCTCGTCGTCATGGGATGCCTCGTTGGTGGTGGTGCGGGCATTTTTGCCCGCCTTTCCTTTTGTGACTTTTGGTTCATCATCGTGATCGACGTGACCTTGTTCGTCGACCTTAACCATTCCGTGTCCATCTTCAACTGGGACGCTGCTCTCCTTCGGCTGCGTCGCAGCAGATTTCTTGGGCCTCCCCCTCTTCTTCTGCGTCGGCTTTGGGGTTTCCCGAGCCAAGGAGACCTCCTCCACAGACAGCAGAAGAGGGACATCTTCAGTAACGGCAGCCTCGCTCTTCTTAGGCCTCCCCCTTCTCTTCTTCGGTGCCGGCTCAGCTGGTGTCTCCGCTGGTATCTCCACCGCCTCTTCAACTTGCGCGGGCTCGGCTCCTCCATGCTGTGGCGCCGTATCTGGTAGTATCTCCTCGACCACAACTTCGCTCGGAACCTCCTTCCTCTTCCTCCCGCGCTTCTTTTCGAGTAGCTTCTCCTGGATGGTCTGGGGCTTAACCTTTTTCACCTGCTCCGAAGAACCGGTGGGCGTAGCGGTAGTATCTCCGTTGCCAGCCTCCGGGGGGCTCGAAGCCGTCAGATCAAACACTTGTGGTTCTCGTGCTTTGATTCTGATTCTGCCACTGGTACGCGGCGGCTCGTCCTCCACAACAGCCGGAGCCGAATTTGGACTTGGGATTTCTTCCGCGGCTGGTTTCTCCTTGCCCCGGCGTCTGGCTGACCGGGGTGGTGGACTGGACGGTGGAAGATAACGGTCAACAACGTCCATGTCGCGAACCGCCGGAGCTGCATTATCCCTCGGTGTAACAACCGGGGCGGAGATGATATCTGGAGATGAAGGCTGCAAAAGAGTCAGTAATGAGAATACATCAGAATGACCACGATATCGTACAGGACTCTCGGCCACGGCCATGTTCCGCCGCCTTCTAGGCCGACAGGAAGATGCTGTGCCATAATCGCCCGGGCTCAAGGCCCCTCGCCCGGAAGACGCAAACTCGCTGGGCGTGGGATACTTGATCGTAGCGTTTCCACTGGACTTTTGCAGGTCATCGAACGGCACCCCGGGAGTTGCGAGACCGGCTTGTTCGCGGGTGTTGTCCGTCTCGGAGTCCAAGCTGACAAACTTGAACTCCTCCTTCTGGCTAGCCGTTAGAGTCGTCGCGGGTACAACAAGTATCTGCGTTGCTCGAACCTTGGTTGAGTCCTCGACGATGCTGCTGGAGTTGCCGCCGTTCGTAGGTGTGATGAAGTTGCTCGTTGGCGCCACCTTGTCCTCGCTCCTAGGGATGACAAGCAGATCGATCTCTTCGTCGTCGGCATGCGGTTCTCCGCTGGAGGATATCCTTCGCTTCTTCTGGCGTGGCTTCGAGGTGGGTTGTTCGGCCGGCGTCACGGCAAGAGGTGGCAACATGCCAGACGACATCTGCTGCTCGGGACTGGTGATGCTCGAACTCAAGGTGCTCTTCCGCTTCTCTGGCTTCTTGAGTTTGAGGATGATCTTCTTCTTCGCACTCGATGTCGGCGCTGGTGCAGGCGCATCATCCTGACTGGCTGGGAAGTCCCAGATGTCAGCCGGGAGACTTGGTGTTGGCCGTCCGGGAGAGGTGATCTGGGTGAGATCAACTGCGTCCTTCATCGCTGTTTTCTTCTCCTTGCGGCGGCTTGCTGGAACCGGATCAGTGATCGAGCTGAGGTGTGAGTGCTCATTCTGGTTGTCGAGATGACTGAGATTGGGTGGCGGATTTGATGAAGTGGAGACGGGGTCATTGCTCAAGGCAGCAACGCGAGAAGAGCTCTGTTGAGCATTGACCGCCGAGACATGCTGGTCGTCGTACACGTCCCGGAAGAATGACGGATCTGTCGATTCGGCTCTGTGCTTCCTTGGGCTCTCGAGACCATCGGCTCCGGCTGCATCACTTTGACGTGCAGCACCTGGACTCTGTGCAGGACTGAAGTCATTGTCCTCTTCGTCCGAGTCCAGAATCTCACCCCTTGGCGCCATGGTGGCGGGTTTGGATGATTGAACGTGCAATTGCAGTGCAGGAGTTCTTGGTGGTTAAGGATGTCGAGATGTTGAAGCTTGGTGGACGCGACTGCACGCGTTTGCGAATTGAAAGTGGAACGCGAAATCGCGTGGTGTTCAAGACGGCAGGCGCACGGACCACTAAACTCACTTCATGGTACACCTTCCGTGCCAGTTAGGAGTACAGTCAACGCATTTTGAAAATGCAAGGAAAATAGGCTTATTTTCATTTTGTCAATATCTATATGGCAAATGATCACTCTATCTCTTCAATCCTCGGTCTCCCACCAAGTGGGTCTGCCCGCGGTGACAGCTCCGGATTGACAGACAACCCAGCCAACCTCGTCAGAGTCGGACCTCCCAGGTCTTGACTCTCCGGAACAAAGCTGGCCATCTCCCAGTTGTGCAGGCTTTCCACCACGTCCCTAGCATGCTGCTTGACGAGCCCATCATTGTCCACCTCCGCCACATACTGGAGGATCCTCATAATATCCTCGCGGCTTTGACTAGTGAGACTGAACCCGAGCCGACGTTTCTCCTGCATGGCCTTGTCCAAAGCCCGAACGAAATCCATGATCAAGAGGACAGCAGAGCGCCTAAGGATACCCTTCTCCATCTCCGTCTCGACAGTCAAGATGTTAGTGCAAAGGTCCACGGCCGTAGAGACCGCAGAGGAGCCCAGGCCAGCGATGTTGGTCTCAATACCAACCGCGAAGATGGAGAGCGCGGACGCTCTAACACGGACATCTTCGGTTCCCCTCTTGCTCTCCCAACCTTGCACTATCTGTGCAATGATCTCGTTCTTCGCCCTGTCTTCCCCTGTCTCATCGTCGTCCGCGTCGAAATCCGGCGCCTCTCCGCCCCAAGCATCACCCGCTTCCTTCTTCTTCAGCTTCCGGGCCTGCTCCTCCCTAGCTTGCTTCTTCTCCGTCTTCGGTCGATATCCCCGTCGACCAGCCGTCGAAAGCAGGGCATTCGCCACTTTCTGCGCCACTTCGCCCGTGAAAGTCTCGCCCAGCCGTTCTATCACCTGTGTCAGGGCTTCACCGAACCGTAAGCGTGAGTTGAGCGTCGCTTTCTCGTTTGCATCCACGTAATGATCGAGAACTTCTTGCACCACGGACTTTGGATGTTTATCTGCCAATTGGGTAAAGATCTTGATGACCTTCAGGTTAATGTAGTCCTCCTCGTCACTCAGCAACGTCGCCATCAGCACCAAGACTGCCGGTATATCTAACACGGCGCTCTGGGCTTGGATGAGCGTCGATATCAGGTTGAGCCCTTCCACCCGCACTGGTGGGGGCGCATCCATCTGGCCGATGTACGATATCGCGAGGTTGTATGTCCTTCGGTCCTCGATTTGTCGATCGGTCGGACCAGCAGTGGTGTCCGAGATTTCCTCGACCTCGTCCCTGTATTTGAGCAGAAGCCCGAGGTTCCTCGCGGTCACGGCAACGTCGCTCTCAGCGGATCTCGCGAGTCCGTCGAGGGAAGTTTCCAGCAGTTGCAGGACGTCCGCGGAGACCTTGGCTTTCCTGAAACCAGGTGCTGTGATGACGAGGTTGAGCAAGCTCAAAGCAACCGGTATACTCTCCTCGCCACCCGTCGTACTCTCAGAGTCGCTCAGGATCTGGCTGGCAAGCTCAAGAGCATGGTCAGACCTGGTGACGATTCTGCTTGGCATTCTCTCCATCATGTTCTGCAAGCATTTGATCTCGATGATCCTGACCAGAGGGTCCTCGTCTTGCTTGTCATCCTCCTCCTTGAACAGAATTTGACTAGAGGCCAGCTTTGACTTGGGAGCCAACCATGTCTTGAAAAGGTCAAGGAAGACCGAGGAGATATCGAGGTCACTGGCTGCCGAATCCAGCAGTTGCAGGAACTGTGAGAGCTTGGCGTCTATGTCTTCGAGGTTGACCTGGTTCTCTTGCAGGCCGGTTCCAAGTAACTGCCGAGGAGCGACGATGCGTAGGCTGCCATCAGCAGTTGCCTTGTAAGTCCAGGTAGGCTGAACAGAGTCTCCCGGTCCAGTGAAAGTAAGATTCCGGATTATGAAATGGATGAGTTCTGGTGTTACTCCGAGTTTCAGGAATGTTTTCAAGAGGTCCGCAGCTGGGGAACTTATATCTTCCTTTGCGTCTGCGCTGAGACCGGACCAGGATGAAATTGTCCAGAGGGGTAATAGCACTTGCCGAAGTAACCTCTTGCAGAGGTTAGGATTGGGATGCGAGGCGATAAGCGTCTTCAGCCGTCGTAGGGCAAGAGACAACTGATCGCATGGCACAATGGTCCGGTCTTGGCTGAGATCAACTATCTCGTCCGCGTCCGCCTCAAGGAGGCTTCGATCCAGAGACGGATTTAGTTGAGAGAGCATCGGTTCCGCGAGGTATTTCCATCCAGGGGACCCTATGTGACGGGTGTCAGCCTTCACCTCATTTGCTCCGTATATCTCGCAGCGACCCACCCGGCGCGCCGAACTCTTTGCGGCCTAAGATACCGAATCCGATGACATAAGAAGCCACCTTGGTCAACTCTGGCCCGTCATCGCCATCAAGTAGCTTCAGAAGCTGAGGCGCAACACCGGCAAACCAGACCTCGGGCGAGACCCGCTTAGGCGGCACTGAAAGCATGGTAGATGCCAGCGTCAACGCCTCATGCGTGATGTTCGCGCCCCTCTTCTGCGGTGTCGCCACTTCCGAAGTCTTCACCGTGCTCGACGGATGAACCGCGAAGACAAACTCTAGAGTGCCGCGGACACCATCGGGACGTAATGGTAGCGATGTCAGGATCGCCACGAGCTCAGACTTCAACCATGGGGGCGCATGGTCTGGTCGTATAAGGACGTTCAGAGCCGGTATGAGAGATAGAGTTCCGTTGCTGAAGCATGGTCAGGATCAAGTCGCCGTATGTGGATGATTGCTTGACTTACTTCTGGATCAACTCGTCAAGAGCTCGTTTGCCTTCCGCCCGAACCTCGGATGAGGAATCTGGACCGAAAGCTTTATGTCCATATTCGGCTATCGTCCGAATGAGCTCCTGTCGGTCTCTCTTCCCTGACATTTCTGTCTCGCAGAGGTCGAGTCCAAGTGTTTAGGGCGCAATCGCAGTCTGATCCGTAGAGATCTGCGCTATGCCGGTCTAGAGGTCCATTCAGATGAGAAGACGAGATATATCCAGTCAAATGTCCATAGCAAGAACGACTGTACAAGGAAGCACTTGCTTGATTTTAAGACTGTGGAAAGTTTCGACTTCGGTTCTCTTTGAAATCATGTCCTTCAATGATATTCACTTACTAATTGCACTTGCTGCTAACCAGAAGGGAATGGCCGACCCGCGCTGTTACTGGGAAGAGGCACGTGCCACCGCGTCCTTACAACTTACCGTATATGGACTAGCGTCTTCTCGACGCGTCTCCTCAATCTCGCGGCTCAACGACGGTTAAGCTTCTTCCTTTTCTTCCAACATTCACCTCCAAACCTATATTTTTTCCGGGGTCCGCAAGAGATGCTGCCAGGAGTCGACACCATGTTATGCGAGCTTGGGAACGGACGACAGACCCCGAGACCAATCCAGAGAGGTTCTTTCGCAGCTCCTAGAGCTAACCAACGATGCACGACGCCTCCCCTTCAGTCCTCCGATTCCTGTTTTCCGAAAGGAATGTCCTTGTGACCTCTCGGCACCGCAATGGGTATTTCGCGTCACCTCTTGTCTTCTGAACCTGTATCAGGTATCAAGCTTTACGCGGGCAGAGGGCGTGATCTCCTGCGCACCTTCGGGGGCAGCGAGGCCTGGCATGTCGAGAGAACGGGTCTCGGAACTTAACCCTAAGTATCCCGTTGGTTTTCCTAACAAGTCTTGCGCTCATAGTCGTCCAGAACCGCCTTCTAAGTCTGATTCGATTACCAGCGACGCCTGGGCGCTGAAAAGCGGTTCGGGTCGAGCGGGGAAAGAGGATGACGGACCGGCGAGGAGGACACTCCAGACATCCTCGGATGAGTGAAGGTCTGTCGCTATGAGTCTGTATGGTAAGAGCCTCGCGCAGGGGTCACTCGTCAGCACTGTACCGCTGGAACTCGTACTCTGGTCAAGATTGGATTGTGCTGGCGATATGGACTGTTCAGTCTGGCGTGGAGGATACGCTCGATGGGTGCTTGCCGTGCTTGGTTTTTACGACGGTGACGGCTCTTCGTGAATGAACTACGAGCTTCAAGGGAGAGCGCAGTGCTGGCCACAAACGATCAAGCCCCGACAATTTCACTCTTGCCTTGGATTTGCCTCGTTGGAATCACCAAAGCTGGCCTGCGGTGAGCGAGGATCCAATGGCTACACACGGAAATTCGTCACTCGGGCTTGATAACTTTGCCGCACTGTCACGCTTTCGGAACCCTTGTCGCTCGAACATTTCCACCTCTCACCTCACGCAAGCGATACCAGAGTATCCAAGACACCCAGACTGACCGTCCGTTCCCAGCACCGTGCCCGGCAACAGCCACCGCACGTCATGCAGCGCAGGTGATCCGACCAGGCGCATTAACCTGTGCTCGAGCGGCTTCGTCCTTTCGATGCGGCAGGACGCCAACCTCTTGCCTTGCGCCTCGGGTGCTCGGTACTGTTCCTTCAGTGTACCTCTACTCTTAAGGGACCACGCGCGAAGATGACAGCGCGATTTTTACGGATATTTTTGTTCGCACGGTCTGCCCTCCTTAGCTGGTCGCTTCTGTGATTCCGGTGGAGCGGCCACAAAAATCTGTCCCAGTTGGCAGTGCACTCACACGGAAAGAACTTCTCTGGTGCGGTCTCTCGGTCCGAGTTACGCTCATGCTTCGCTTGGTTCGGCTATCTGGCGGCGTTGAGGATGGCTGGCTCTGTTTGGGAAAGGATCTGCTAGGAGTCCTGATCTCGTTGGTTCTGTGGGGGAAGCTGCCTGGTGGTGGAAGCTGTGTTCCGGGACCCATCTCGAGTTGGAGTCAGAGCTTCGTGCACGTCTGGTGCAGTGGAGATCTCCGGTGGCCAGCCCTTGGAGTCTATCAGTGAAGGGGCATTTAAGAGGACAGGCTTCTTGGGAAGCGGTCCTGGCTGTCCCTCTCTCCAGAAATGGCGGGAGGGCGGCCCCTCATACGTTTGAGGATAAGTCGCCCGTGTTCTGGATAACCTGGGATGCGCTAACTCTTGAATAGGTCACCACTATTCACTGTCGTTTTGAGCCGCCACATCGAACTCCGACTCCAAGCCTTGGCTCTGACTCAAGTCTTGAGGAAAAAACACGGGCCCGTCCAGGAGCCCACAGCATGCCTCATGATGGTTATGACGCCTTTCGCCCGCCCGGTACGCACCGGATATTCGACCTCATCCGGCTTCCGTGTATAACCCGATCCGCTTCCCCAGACTGACACATACGACCACAGATATCTGAGAACTCGGGAACCCGTCGGCTCTTTAATAGATAAGCAGATAATCGTCAGATTGTCTACAGGAGCTGGGGTTAGGCCAATAGTTGTTTGGAGCCGGCTGGGCTGCCCTATATATAGCATAGCTGAGCCGCGCCCCTCGAAGGCAATGTATTTCGAGAGCCCGTTAGCTATAAGGCTCTCTGCCTTATCCGGTTGACCATAAGCACCAAGATGTCATCGACTACCGGGACCGCCATGCCCATCAGAGAGGTACTGCTGTCTTGACTCGCTCCGCTGTGGCTTGTGCAGATCCCGAGCTATCCAGGCACCTTCTCTGTCATGGGCTACACCAGGCCAAGAGATGCGCTAACGACCCTCGCGCACCCACCGAGAGGTGAAAAGGGGCCATGGCGCAGGTGGTAACATGACACAGTGCTACACAATACAGCATCGGTGCACACCATCGAAGGGGGGCGGCGATCATCATATAACAGAAGGCCCTTCTGGTCGTCATTGAGGAGTGGTGATCGTTCGTTCGTGTCAAGGATACATCTGACGCTAACTGAGCCCCAGTTCTTAGCCAAGTGTCGCCAGACGCAAAAAGATCACTTGTCCCTCGGTCTCATATACCGATCGGCATTTGTTGCCCCTGAGCTAAAGGGTTGCCCGAGCGCCTTGGCTGTTTTGCCACGGAAATACAGGTGATGAGATCGCTTCGAGCAGCATTGGCAATTAGCAATACCTGTAGCCATGGAAATGGTGAGCAGATGAAACGCCAATTCGAGAAATACTGCGATAAAATGGGCGGTAAGAACACAGGAAAGAGCCGACGCTAGGTTTGTCCAGCAAGACAAGGGGACATTTTGAGTATCCACTGGTACCTTATCCAAGGAAAGGGTTTCATCAGTCATCATGCTCCCGTCTACCCGGATACCTTAGCCGATTAATGCCCTCTGGAGTACTTCGTATGGACTGAAGTTTGTTAGATATTAGTGCAACTGAGGATCCACAGGTAAGAAATGAAAGTTGGGAGAGCTTGACCTTTCAAGCAGAACGACATGCATGTGGCTAGTCAGGTATCTAAGGTACAGAACCATGCAAACCTTGAATCCTTCGTCAAAGATCTTTCCCCGCAAAATACAAGGGTAAATACAAGGATTACCACGCTAGCATAGGCGTGAATTGACTCGGGTTTGACTAACAGAGTAAGTATAACGCACATCTTACCAATCAAGTGGGGAAGCTACTGGCTTGTCGGATATAAATGTAACCCAAGAGATCCAGGCACAAGACTGTTCGGCGTTGAGAAATCCTTGCTAGATGTGGAGCCGAGGCTTATGTCCACATGGCAGCAAGGTCTTGACATTTCTGACATCTAGCGTCCGATATTCGCCGTCTATGGTAAGCTTGTAAGCTTGTAAGCCTGTAAGCCCCCTGGTCTATTAAAGTACGTTACGACAGACATTTTCACAATATCCAGATCGGCCTCTTATCTTCAACCTCGCCCGCAATGGATCACACTTGAATCCTTATATCACAACGCATGTTTCCTCACCCATGATTCGACTTGTTATTAGACAGTCTGCATACTCAACATGACAGTACCCATCGCGGGCCGAGGACCACAAGTTGCAGGAGTTGCGGGTTTCTTCCTTGCACTCAGCACTATCACAATTATACTACGCTGCTATTGTCGAGCCATCGTTGTGAAAAACTTTGGTCTTGATGACTGGTCTGCTTTGATCGCATGGGTATGCTACGTTCCATTCCTTACCATGGAGCTCTTGATGCTGATGTTTATAGATATTCTTCGTATTCTTTTGCACCTTCGCCATTGCGGGTGTCCATCATGGCACAGGTCAGCATGCGGTTGACCTTCCACAAGCAGAGATACCTGTTGGGTTGAAGGTAAGTCTATCCCCCAGTATACCAATCGCAGCTTCTAATGTTTGCAAGTGGTGGTGGGCATGCGAGCCGGTTTATGTTCTCTCCAACATGGCCTTGAAACTAAGCATCGGCGTCATGCTCCTCAGAATCACTGTTTCCAGAGCACACAAAATAATCATCTGGACGGCGGTTGGGATTCTTGAAGTCTACAGTTTTGGATTCTTCTTCCTCTTCGTCCTGCAATGCTTGCCATCCAGCTACTTTTGGACTCGCTTTACAGGCGGATCTGGGACTTGCATCGACCCTGTTATCACGGTCAACGCAACCTATGCTTATTCCGCCATCACCTGTGCCGTGGACTGGACCCTGGGACTTCTACCGATTTCTCTCGTGTGGGACCTGCAGATGACCCCTCGCACGAAACTCTCGGTTGCTGCGATTCTGGCGTTAGGTGCAATGTAACTTCTCCCATTCAATCCCCTCTCTATTGCGTTCGCATGCTGACCAAAATCACTCCAGAGCCTCGACAGCGACAATCGTTCGAATCCCCTACGTCAAAGGCCTCTCCAACTCGGCAGACTTTCTCTATGCCACGACAGACGTGGCAATTTGGTCGACGTGCGAAACCGGAATCGGCATTGCAGCCTCCTCGATCGCCACTCTCCGGCCCCTATTCAGGACATTCTTTTCCCGCTCGAAACTACTCGGTGGTACTTCTTCCCGAGGCCGCACCAACCCGTGGCCTGCCTCTGGCGGTAATGGTTATATTCGGAGTAAAACCGGTGCTGAAGAGTTCGGTTTGCGGAGTGATATCGGGAGGGAGCGCGGCGTTACCACTCTGGTGGAATCTGGGGGGAACATGGAGAGGGGAGAGGGGAAAGGCGTGAGCAGGAGCATGTCGGGAAGGAGGGACAGCGTGGGACCGCTGACGAGCGGTCAGAACTGGAACACGAGCGAGAGTAAGTTGTCGGATATCAGTAGTGAGGATGGGCTGAGTTGGCCGACGGGGATCAGGAAAACGACGGTAACGCAGAATGTCGTGGAGACTGTCACGGTGCCGCCGGCCGTGGGCGGCAAGACAAGGCTTGGGCTGGAAACCAGCAGCCATGCGAGAGACTAGGCTGGGCAAAAGAGGCGAGGGAGAAGTTCTACTGGGACTGGAGAAATCACCTCCTTATATACGGTGGTCCTCTTCCGACGTAAATATGCCAGCCCGGTTTAAGCAGGGCAGCTTGGAATTGTGCATACAGCACGTCATGACGATACCCCATCGACGCGATACCCGTGGTCGAGAAATCCATGACACGAGTCGCACAATTGCAGATAAACAGGAGCATTAGATCCACAATGACCTATCATGCGCATGAAGCCTCGGATTCCCTTTGGAACATGGGTTTAGCATGCGAAACTCCATCGACGGTTATCTGTTAGCCATGTGGGACATGGCCATTTGCTGGACCAGAGTTTGTTGTCTCGAGTTGCTCTGCGTGTATGGAGTTGGATCATGGGGGATCCCGAAATTTCCTCTCGCAAAACGTCTGCATAATTGTTTGTTGCTAGCGCTAGCAAGTGCCTCGGTTGCGGCGCAGTTCCATCGCGTCGGAGGCGAGGAGCATCGATTCGGCCACATGTACGCTATACCGAACTAGGCCTGCGCCCTGGTCGTTTTGTGGGTGGCAGGGCGAGGTGGTGCAGTCCAAAGGGCACACCCGGTACTGAGCCGTTAACGCGGGACATTTGCCCAAGAACTCGTCAACACTCTGGTGATCCGGACCTGGCGGGATCTTGACTACCCGTTTTCAGCGTGGTCCGCGGGAACGATACATCAACGTCACATGTCAGTACGTAGCCATTGCGATCACCGGATCGGTTGTGCGACTGCTGATATTTCTGATGGTCGACCGTCTGCTGTGAATAGGCTTCCATTGTTGGCGCAAGGTAAAAGTGGTTGTATTGATGGAGTGTAGTTTGGTTGAAGTTGGGAGGGTTCTGGAACTGCCGTTTTTCGCCTTAAATGTGGGTCCCAGGTCACGTGCTTACAGGACGCCCAACTTCCCATGCAAGAGTGACTTCCTCACTACCTTGAGGTAGCCTCATTCCTGGCAAAACTGCCACTTTCCACGCTGAATATACCTTCCAAAGTTCCTCCCAGCTGCAATTGCTAAACTTCTCAACACCTGTCGTATCCCAGGAGCGACACGAGGCTCATCCGAAGATCGAGAACTTGTCGAGAAAAATGCTGAATAGTCTTCCGGAAAGTTGAAGGATTATCTCAAGCGGGCCGAAAGGCAGCATCCAGATCCTCCGCACCACGGTATAGACAGGGCGACACTCCTTAACTCGGAAATCCGTGAGAATATCGTGACGAAGGCTCGATTCGAGGCGTTCAGACGGGAGGCTCGAGTGTACTGAATAAACAGGCCACACGCTTCGCACGTAGCCGGATTCACGTCACCACTACCAATCATGGCAATCCAAATTCTTTCCGACTTACACCTCGAGTCCCCCAAGGCCTACGACACTTTCGAGGTCACTCCGTCGGCCCCCTACCTCGCCCTCCTGGGCGACATCGGCCTCGCTGCCCGGCACAAGGACGACCTCCTCGCCTTCTTGAAACGGCTCAACTCCGCCAGTTCCGCGCCGTGCTCTTCGTGCCGGGCAACCACGAGGCCTACCACTCTAGCTGGCCCGAGGTGCTCTCCATCCTACGCGACTTTGAGCGCGACGTCGCCAACAACAACAGCAACAACAACAACCGTGAGTCGCCGCCCTTGGGCACCTTTGTCCTGCTTGACCGCGCCGTCTTCCGGCCCCCCGACGCCCCCGCCACCGTCGTCCTCGGCTGCAGCCTCTTCTCCGCCGTGCCGCCCGAGAGCGCTGCCGCCGTCGGCGACGGGCTCACCGACTTTTATCATACTGGCGCCAGCTGGGATGTAGCGGCCCACAACAATGCCCACGCCCGCGACCTAGCCTGGCTAAACACCCGGGTCGCTGAGCTGGAGAATGACGCCGCCGGTGTCGAGACGATTGTGGTGCTGACCCACTGGAGCCCCACGCGCGACCTCTGCGCCATCGACTCGCGGCACGCGGGGAGCCCCATCTCCAGCGCCTTCTCAACTAACCTGTCGTCGGAGCGGTGCTTTACGAGCCCGAAAGTCAAGGTCTGGGCTTTTGGGCACACACATTACAACTGTGATTTCATGGTTGAGAGGGGGAACGGCGCTGGGCCGTTGAGGCTAGTCACAAACCAGCGGGGGTATTACTTCCAGCAGTCACCCGGATTTGATAAGATGAAGAAGATCGATTTGTAACCTTAGGACTTATCGAGTGGAGGTGGGAGGTTACTAAAAAGTCACGCGCCTGACGCCTTGTACGAACCTGGCAGGATGCATAGCTTCCTCTCAAATGGGAGACTCGCCACCACCAGCCTGTCACAAGCATATCGACGCATCAGAAGTCACAGTTGGCCTCTACCCACAGTCTGAAACCCTCTGCTTTCTCCCACCGCTCAGCGACGCCCTCTCAAACCCAACCACAAGCAACTTGCCTCCGCAATATGCTCGGGCATCCGACCAGTCCCTCCCCCCCCCCCCCCCCCCCCGCTTGGCGGCCTGGTCGAGGATCGGGTGTCTTCGGGCCGGGTCTGGACCCAGTAGTTGTCCTGAAGTCTCACGTCTTGCTAGAAGCCCTTCTTCGCCTGTACGCCCGTGATGCTGCGAAGCGGACAGGAGGATTCGGTGTGGCCCTGATCGGATACATCGAACTGCACGTGGACGATGACGGGCTGCTGGATGTTGATCAGCTTCCGGAGCCGCTAATGACGCTTTACAAGGAGCTGCACGATGAGAACATGACGAAACCACTCCGCCAGTGGACCAGGGAGTTGAGAGAGGCGCTGGGGCTTTCCAGCGATGGATCAGAGGATGAATTTAGCTGATTAGACTTGTCTTTGTGCACACGGCCATGATAATATGGAAGAGCCATCCACCGACCATGCCACGATGCTTGACAGGCAACTGAAGCATGGCGAGGTGAGGTAGATTCTCTCGAAGCGAGGTCCTGGACAGCAACAGCATGCGTCGAAAGCTGGTCAAGCCATTGTTATCCTATGTTGGGAGCCCGAGGGCAGTTTATGACATTACAGAATCCCTCCATCTGGCTGGCTCGCCATCCTCGGCATAGTTGAGGTCGACTTCCAAGAAGAGATGGCCCTTCGGTTTCTCGTTCGCCAAGTACTCGAGCCATTATCAACTTCGCAAACAATGTATAACAATTAAGGTTGCCCAACACATCCGGATTGTTCAAGTTTTAGGTCGCTTGGCGGAAGGTTCCGGATCTAGACTTTCACAGCTTTTGGGTTGGCAGCCGATCACGAAAATGCTTGATTTGCTAGCACTTGCTGACCCCTGAAAAACCAAGCCAATTGGCTGTAAATTAGTGACGTCAACGGTGTCGCTGGTGCAGCTCCGGGGATGTACCTTGCAGGGGACGACACACTGCGCCTCGACAACAGGAAATCAAGATGTGGCCAACAACAGACAGTTGGATTAAACTCGCCAGTGTTTCATGGTTTGACCCGCGTATTCCGGGGACTTATTTCGCTCATTAAGCATATCTTCTACCTGACGACAGTTTTACCTATATGCTATCTGGTCCTTCCCTTTAAGCAGTGTATGCTCTTCTCTAGTTCTCCCTGAGCCACGGCGGAGATCAAAGCGAACTATCGCTGCAGAACTGTGTAAACCTCCACAAATGGCGCTGCGTACCGCATCCCACCTGCTCTGGCTCCTGCCATCGGTCCTCGCCATCCCCGCGGCGCACCCCATGATCACGCCCGCTCCCGAGCTCATCCCCCGCGACCCGGGCGTCGTCGCAGAACGCCAGCTCGACAGCATCGGCAGCTACATCGGCAGCGTCATCAGCGACTTCGGCAGCGACGTCTCCTCCTTCGTCGCCTCGGGCGTGCCGCAGTTCTTCCAGGGCCTGCCGACCGGTACCCAGGTCCAGAAGTCGCTGGGTATCTCGGACTCGGACCTCGCGGCCGTCCCGACGCAGGTGCTGAACGTGCCCGCGTACGGCAACTGGACCAACAGCGGGTGGAACGTCCGCGTGCACGGCAACGTCTACAAGCAGCCGAACATTTCGCAGGAGAAGCTCGACGACCTGGCCAATATCTTCCTCATCGATGTGGATATCAAGGATCTCCCCCCCGACCAGCAGGCGCAGGCGCGGAACCTGACGTCGGAGATCTTCGTCGTGCAGCAGAGGAATGTGAACGTAACCGTCACCTTCGCCAACGACGTCTCCGTGCGGCCGGAGACGGACAGCGGCGCCATCAATGCGGCCGGCGGTGCACAGGTCATGCAACTACCCTACGAGACAACGGACGAGGGCGACTTCGACGCCTTTGTAGTCCTACTCAACACCACCGGCCCGAACGGCGGACACATGATGGGCGGCAACGAGACGAGCAGGATCCAGACGCTAAACATGTACGTCAACGGCACCGACACGGGCAACGCGACGGCCTACCTCGTGCCGCCGACGGGGCTGACCATCATCTCGGACATCGACGACATCCTCCGCGTGACCAAGATCTACGACCCCAAAGAGGGCCTGCTGAACTCATTCGCCCGTCCGTTTACGCCGTGGATGAACATGCCCGAGATCTACGCCAACTGGTCCAAGAGCGTTCCGAACATGCACTACCACTACCTCACCACTACCCCTGAGCAGGTGACGAGGAATTACATGGAGTATGTTCCCCCTCTCCCCCTCCATCCCGTGTTTCTCCCCCTTCCACCCCAAACCCGTGCTGACATAGCTTGACTACACAGCTACATCTACAAAACCTACCCCCTAGGCTCCTTCGACACCCGCCCCCTCAACTTCTCCGACGCCAGCGCCACCCTCGCGATCCGCAAGTTCCTCCTCGACCGCATCTTCCAGACCTTCCCGCAACGCAAGTTCATCCTCGTGGGCGACACGTCCAACTCGGACGTGATGAAGGACTACCCCCAGCTCACGCGCGACTACCCGGGCCAAGTCCAGTGCATCTTCCTCCGCAACACCTCGAGCACCGACCCCAGCGACAGGTTCCCCTACGACACCTCTGGTTTCAAGGACCTGCCGCAGGATATGTACATGTTCTTCAACGTGCCCGATGACCTGAGGGGGTTGGATATCGAGCAGGGAAGGTGCTATAACGGTAGCGTGAAGCAGAACCTGACGTTTAGCCTGCAGGGCCTGCCGTTTGGGTTGTCGGATAATGCTGCTGGTGGGAGGGTGCGGCCCGGGTTGGTGCTGGAGGCGGTTGTTGTCGGGTTGGTGCTTATGGTGTTGTTGTTGTTGACCTGATTTGATGGGATTGGTCGAGAGCAAAGCCTATTAGTTTTGTCTGTTTTGACGGTTGGAAAGAGAGCAGGCGGGTTTTAACTTGACGACTGGGATGACAGGTTGGGGCGAAGGAAAGAAAGCATGGCGTTTCGGGGTTTTGGATAGGGGGGATGATGGCATCGGGGCTCCTAGAGTTAACTCTTCGACTGTGGGACGGAAGAGAAAGCTCGGGGAGCTTGGGAACTGCGGTCAGGTGTATTTGGGATAGTCTCAGGGGCAGACTCTCGACCTCCATCCTCAACAGAGACCTACTTCATCCTTGCAAGAATCTCGTACCCTCTGTAGCTGGAGTATGAACAACACCCGAAGCCGCCGTGCCAGTCCAGTAGACGCCAAAAATCATCACAGAAGAACGGCGGTCGATGCTCGGCCGTATACCCCTCCGGCCGCATAGCTGTCAAAGCCGAAGCTGACAGGCACATTTAGACCATAAGTTCCATATTTTCGTCAGGTCCGGTACGGGCTTTCCTTGCAATAAGCGACTCCGGGGTCCTGTACAAACCTCCTTGCCCTCTCCGTGCCACAGAGGTCCCAACGTTAGGTTCGGCGCGCACACCACACCACGAGCCCGCGTTTTCTGTAGTACAATGTGAAGAGGAGGAGGAGGAGGGTATAAGCGGGAGGATGATGACATGGGACAGACATATACGATGCCACCACCTTTTTCGCTGGCGGGATAGCCCAGACTGATTTTGCAGCTTTTTGTGGCGGGCGACTACCTAATCTTGCAGCTGTCAAATGGCGAGTTTGGGTGTGTGATTGTGGTGGGTGGTCAGCGCATATGCGTGTTCTGCCGGATTGGATGAGTGATGGGATGTGTTACACAGCGATACTACGGGCTGTGGTACGGGAAACGGGGGGATTGGGTGGGGGTTACTGATGTGTCGATCGATCGTTTCTGTTTGGTCTTTGTTGAACGTGTAAACTTCTTGATGTTGACTTTGAACCTGCTCCAGTTTCGTCGTGAATTGGTTGTCTTGTTGAGCCCATGTTGACTCGGTGTTGTCCGGATGGCGGTTGTCAATCTATGATTAGATCTGTGCCGCCTATCGGTCCAGTCACAGGACCACCGTAGCCCGTTGGTGATAAAATCGTCGGCTTTTTACGTTGTAAGGGAAGGTCGGACCGTGGATATCCCGTCCCTTCAGTTGCCAGCCGAATGGACTTTCGGACCGGTCTGGGAGGCAAGTATGGGAGAATTGGCCGTACCGATGTGCTGTCCACGGGGCGGATATCTCGACTCTGCGCCAATGTTGATTTCGAAGACCACTCGGCACAATGCTTTCCCGTCAACACTGTTGACAGTGACGACTAGCACCAACAAGTGCAACGTTGAGTCACATATCACTCGGCTCGGAGCGAGTTCGGAGCCGGCTGCTACCAACAGATGGCAGGTTCGCATTGGAGAACGACCTCGTGATGTGATGGAGGGATTTATGTACGGATAGTACATGGACAGCAGCCACAGTTGTCACGCTAGGAGTTGCCGATGCATGCGCTGGGGAATATCGAACCTGATCAGGCATGTCCCGTTGGCGCTGTTTGCATGCAGGACCGTTCATAGCGTTGGCGCATGGGCGAGTCTCGATCTTTGCTAGGAGACCCGGCACTCTGGTAACACAGTAAGATGCCCGAGAGCGCACAGTCAGACACGGGATCAGGTTAGTCCATGGGTGTTCCGTACACTGTCCTCTTGCCCGGGCGTGGAGGTCAGGCACGCTGTGGGCTTGAATCGCTAATGTCTCGGAGGCACTACCTATCCACAGACCATGATGTGATGGGCTAGAAGCCCAATGATATGATAATAAAGAACAAAAAGACGGGCTAACGCACGAGCAGTTAGGTATCATGTCGCCGCCATGCCCCGACAATGAGAGAGATGGGGGAAAAAACGATAAGGAAAAGGAAGTGCCGTGGGTGCAGCCCACAAATAGACAGATGCTGTGTGACGAAGGCTAGCACATCGAACGAGACTAAGCGGAGGGTATAATGTTGCTACCAGCCTCTATCGGTCTCTGAAGACCGTCATAATGGCGTGACTTTGTCGATACTCCGCTAATCGACGCAGCTGAAGATGGATGTCCGACGACGTGCGAAAGTGCAAGAATGCGACCTTGAAACCTTACAATAGCCTCCCAGTCCAGCGTTGATGGAAGAGAAAGGGGTCACCAAAGCGGCCAGGTGCATCCAATACCGCATAAGCCGCATGAAGCCTTGTCCCTTCTGGTAGGTGTAAAGAAAGGGGATGGGTTAAAATAAGGTAGCTCGGAAGCTAACCATGGACTCCGGTTGGTGGATGGGTGGTGGGAAGCCCTCCGCCTAACGTCGTTGGTCGAGAAAGAACCGTGTCAGTCGTGCGTGTGTGTGCCACGAGATATTGGCGTTCAGTAATGACAACGTTAGGGGTTAGGTGATCAAGCGGGTGCTCCCTGGGCTTCTCATCGCTCCCGGGTGGCGCTACCTTAAGCGATGGAAGTTAACTGGAGCCATCAAGAAGCGGACCCACTAATTCAACATTGTAACGGGATGGAGGTGCCGCTCGGCGACTTCCATCCTTTTCTCCACTGTGTTTGTTGCACCGGTCAAACGTGGATCTTCACATCATGGACTATTCTTATCGGCTTCAGTGCGCTCTTCCTGGCCGCACCTTTTCCCAACAACATTTGCTGCCGTGCGACCCTTTTGTACGACACAGATGGCGTGGGGTCGTGTGGTTTTAAAAGACCAATTCCAGTAGGCTGTCACGACCGCTGCAGCCCTTGGAAACCCCCGCGACTGGCCAGACGAACCGTGTCTGAAATATCTTATGGCTTTGGGAGCGTCTCGGACGTCAACGAGTGCGTCCCGGATCGAGACGTCTTGGTTAGCGTCAGGGTCCTGATGGGGGTGCAATGGTACACAACTGCGTCGAACAATCCCATTTGTTGCCGCGTCCTGTGTGTTATTACATCGTTGTGTCGATTTAGAAATCACGACGCCGAGTGACGCGTGGTTTCTTCATCTTTTTCTATCATATATCACATTCTCCGCTGTCGCTGACACGGCCTGACCCAACATGACCTGTTTGCATCTTTCCCAGCCTTCTCTCTCCGTCTTTCGAAAAGAGTACCATGACAGGTTTTCTTGTCCTCCAAATACCCTCGAGTCGGCTGGGTGCACTCAGTTCTTCTTCTGGCCTGTCCGAGTTCCTCAACATACAGTGTGCATCTGTCAAGCGATATCATATGCATTGGCCGCTCGAATCCACCGGTTTCAACGGCAATGCCATCAGCAAATCTCGGCAACACGCTACGATCTACGATGATCGAGTTTAAGCGTGGATGTTGACGGATGGCAGGGAGGTGTAGTACACAGTACGCCACAACCGGCTCGGACCCCTGCTCCACCAACCCGGCTCCTCCTTCAATGTTCCTGATATTACTACTCCTCTGCTGGCATCCTTTTTCATTACCTTCGTCCTAAACTTCTTTTCCGCATGGTGTTCTCTGATCAGGCTCTCTGCCCTGCCATACACTTCTAGGTGCCTTTTGTTCGTGCAGGCGCATGGCCATCTCTGACGGAGCCGACATCGCCTCACCTAAAGAAGGTCTTGACCTCCAATCCGGTTCAACAAATCGCGACCACCCGCGGGCTCGACACCCATTCTTCCATACCTTCAACACCCTCTCCCAAATTTTGAATATCTACCAGGCTTGAGCAAATCTTCCCGAACATGAGCGGGAGTGGTGGTTACGCCAAGTTCCGGTGCAAATACTTCTCAACGTATGGTTGCGATAAGTGGGTTTGGGTCATGAACACAGCATGTCCTTACTGCGTTGTAAGTCAACCTTCTCAGCCACTTGCTGCGAGATATCTAACAGGCGACACCCAGGCACAAGGTCGAGATGATGCGGGCATGCCTCCGGATCAATCTCTCTCGCGCCCTCGTGAGATCTGCATACCCATCGTCCACCAGGGTACAATCACCTACACCATCATGGATCTTGTACATACCGGCCAGCCGGGCCAGTACTGGGCTCTCCGGCGGAAGACGACGCAGCAGCCGCTTATGCCTACCATCACGACTAGTGACACCCCCGGCATTGTGATGGCTCCCGTGGGGATGGGCACGCAGTCAGGGTACCCTCAGTAGGAACGTGGTCGTTGGGTTCCTACCAGGAAGGAGCCATTGCCTACCTTATACTATCAACACTTTATAAGACTCGCCTGTCCTGGCCTGGACTAGGCGTGCAACCCGTGTTTAAACAAAATTGACCACCGCCATACGCCTGGTTTCTTTTACCAGGCTCACCGTGCCACCGTCACAGGACGCACGAGAGACTTGGAGTTGGCGCGCTGTGGCATGCCACATGGATATTAATGGGTCTTGGGCAAGATATCGCGTGTGCACTTCGAAGCCCCAACGCAACGCCTATCAAAGATTGAATGATAAACCTGTCAACAGTTGCTACAGCCTGACATCACCAAGTGACACTTGTCAAAGAGTTCTCGGGAAACATGCCCGAGGCAAGGGATGATCCTGTGCCTGCCGGATTTTGGGTTGCAATTTATTTCCTTACAGACTGTCCCGGGCCAGCTCTCGGTTGGAATGTTACTTCTTACAGCCTTTGCCCACCAGGATGTTCGGTTGGCATCTCACTTCTCCCAACCTTTACAGCTTCACTCCCGAATGACTCCTGTGATGAAGTCCTCTTACCTGTCTTACGACTCGCAGGCGTACTCAAACTCTCCAGGTTCATGGCCACCCTCGAGTACAAATAGGGGCGCCGTCTGCCTGGAATTCACTCACATAACACAGCGTCACAGCATCGAATCTACTGAATCCGGACCCAACCATCCAAACCAGCTACGAATCTCGGTCCAACCTTGCAAGGATCCAAGCATCGACACACCCAACCCACACTAAAGCCTCAATATGAGCGGAAGCGGTGGTTACTCCAAGTACCGGTGCAAGTACTTCGCGACCTACGGGTGTGACAAGTGGGTCTGGGTCATGAACACGCCATGCCCCTACTGCGTCGTAGGTCCAGATCTTCCTCTCGAGACGTGCCGAAGCCGCAGGCTAACTGTTGGTGATTTAGGCGGAGGGTCGGGACTAGATGGTGGGGGTTGGTATGATGCATCGAAAGGGAAGGGCAGGAGGAGGAGGGTGGTCTTCCTGGTGAAGACGGCCCATGACGCCGAGGGTTGAACCAACCTCGGGCGCTCCAGGAAACACTTGCACTGGGGCATACACTCATTGGGATCTCAACTAGTTATCAGAGCTCAATAATAGAACTAGACTGCGCAGTCATTACATAGTGCCCATGGCATATCCATCTCGTGACAGTGGCACATCGTGGTCGGCCTTCCGTAAAGGTACTAGACTTGGATTTGTGCACACCAACGAGGCAAGCACCGAAAACAAGGACGGATCGAGATTTAACAGAGATCTGATAAGCGCTAGGCAGGTCTTGCATCGGACTGGTCGGAGTGTGCTATCACGAACGTGCGGCCCCGGACTGAAGGGGGGGACATCTTCATCTCCACCTCCACCTCCGGCAGTGTTGTGGAGTCGTTGACACGTTTCAAGTTGTATCCATGTTCGCCTTTGTCTCCCTTGCCGATGACCATGCTGGAGGCATGTCTCCGGCGATTGACAACAAATGGAGGTCTTCTCCACTGTGAAGGCGGAAGGTGAGGTAAGGTATGTTGGCTTCCATCAATACTTCAGAGTCCGCGATCCGGGCCGATATCGATTTCGGCATCCCGATCTAGATGTCAGTATAACAAGTCCGGCGGGACCAACAGCCCCCTTTTCCTGTCGGTTGGTGGACTTCAGGTTAACCGCAAATGCGACATAGTTCCCTCGGTGTTCGACCAGCACATCCGCCTCTCAGACTAATCGCCGTTGAAGAACAATATTCACCGCTTCCCACTCGAGACGTGGACGGATGATGTCTCGGCACTTAAACGGTCGCCAAGATGACGAGGGTCCACCGACGGCCCGCGGGAGCTAAGGTACCTAGGTCTAGTGCTGTGGAACCTCCTCGGAAGGAGAGCCGTTTCGTGTTAGCGCCGGATCGGATCGGGGAACGGAGATCGGCATGACGGAGGGAGGCAGGGGAGGACTAGGCCGGGAAGGGGATGATCAAGAGAGGTCGAGCAGAGCGATAGTCAGACTTGATAGCACCACACGTACGCCAAAGTAGCGGTACTATTTTGATCAACTCTTAGCTAGGAGGATCAGGCGTCTATTGCGTTAAGAAGCCAGTAAGCATACCTGCCACTAACCCTAACCCTAACCCTCTCTTTCTGTGCCATCTCAAAGACCCTCACCACTCCGTTCAGCCAGCAACCTTGGCCCCCAAGGCATGCCTCATAAAACTCCAATCATCCGCTCAACATTTCACGTACGACCACAGATACCGAAGAACTCGGGATCCCCTCCGCTCTCCCCCATCGATAAGCCGGTAATCGTCAGACTAGTACCCGGGTGGGTGACCACCAGGGAATCCCTGATGTTGTACGTTTCTTTTTTTTGACTCTTGTGCCACATAGCTACCTTTTGCTATCAGGACCAGGCGAGCTCGGTCGTGAGACGTGTTGGGACTAGATCTGTATCTTAGCCCGAAGTGAGGGGATGCGGATAGCCACTTATGAGGAAATGAAGAAGTGACAAGATAATCGTTTGTTTCTCTAATTGAGAACATCGTTACCATAAGGTACCGAGGGTAGTCCCATCTGAACATACAAAAGTAGGATAAGGGCATCATGGGCCGGTGGTAGTTCTATTCCGTCAAAAGTCCTCTAAGTTTCCCGCGCCCAACCCCAAGCGCGAAGTGCTTCTTCGTCCAATGATCCGTACCGAAATGTGTGGCACCACCAACCTTCATCCCTCCATCATTCATCCTCCAAAGACCGATGAAGACGCGATCACCGCGTCAACAGCTATCTCACGGCAACCGCGGCGTGTTCAGATCGGCTCCGCGGATCTCCCGCATGCGCCGGCGGTGTACCTAAGCACCGCCCTTCATCGCCTGCTTGCGCCTGATCTTCTCCGCCACACGAGTCAGAGCCGTCTTGACCTCGCCCTTATCGAAGCTGTCGATGTCGTAGTATTGGGGAGCAATTTCCTGCGCAACACATTAGCACACTGCCACGCCGTCAGAAGAGAGAGTAGGGGGGAGAACATACCAACAACCACTCAGGCCTGATATTCGTCACAGTCCTCACATACTGCTTGCTAGTGAGCACAAACTCGTTGTACACAACCCACTCATACGGGCTCTCCAGCACGGTGCTGGGATGGATCATGACGAGCTGGTTGTCCTTGATCGTCTTGTACACCTTGCTGTTCGTGCTCTCGCGCATGGCGACCTGCATGAAGAAGCCGGCGAGGAGGGCGCGGCGGATGTTGACGTAGTAGTTCTTGTCGTTGAAGGGCGTGCTCATGAGCTCGAGGCCGTGCGACTCCATGATGTTGAGCAGCTGCTTGCGCACGTTGTCCGCGGACTGCAGGTGGCGGTAGGACAGGAAGTGCTCGTGGCACCACTTCTTCGGGTCCTGCCCGGAGTTCTCGGCGCCCTTGAAGGCGTGGTAGGCGTTGAGGAGCGTGAGGTGGTCGCCATCCGGGTGGGCGAACTGCCGCTTCATCTCGTCGGCCCGCTTGCGGTTGCTGTTGGGCCGGATCCAGATCTGCGGGACGGAGAGGAGGGAGGTGATGGAGAGGATCTCGTTGGAGCAGTAGAACTCGGGGGAGGTGATGAGCATGACCGCGAGGGAGGGGTCGAGAGGGAACTCGGAGGCGAGACCGCCGAGGGTTGTGAGCTCGCCCTCGTCGTCGAGGCAGGCGAGGTAGTTTAGCTCTTCGAGGGCGCGCATCATGGTCTCTGGTGCTGGCGGGTCCATGAGATCGAAGTGGACAAGATCCTCGACACCAAGCTTCTTCAACTCCAGAACGGTGTTGGAGAGGTTGGACCGGAGGATCTCAGGGTAGGTCTGCTCGATAAGCTCCTTCTTGAAGGCCTTCTCCGTGTACAGCCTGAAGCACTTTCCGGGCCGCGTACGACCGGCACGACCGGCCCTCTGCTGAGCACTAGCCTTTGAGATGGGCGAGACGAGCAGCGACTCGACGCGAGACCGGGGGTTGTAGATCTTCTGCTTGCTGAAGCCGGGGTCGACCACGTACACAATACCATCGATGGTCAGCGATGTCTCGGCGATGTTGGTCGAGACGATACATTTCCTGCCCGGTCGTCCACCTTTGCGGAGGGGTTCTGGAGCTTTGTCAAAGATACGCTGTTGCTGTTGCGGCGGTAGAGTACCGTAGAGGGGATACACGACCATGGGGCCAGCATCGGATTCCCGGATCATCTCGTCCACCTCAAGGCCGATTCTCCTGCAGGCGTCCTCAATCTCCTCCTCACCAGTAAGGAAGAGCAAAATATCGCCTTCCGGCTCTGTGGCATGGATCTGAAGTACAGTCCGCACCGCAGCCTCGACGTAGTCCCTCTCCGCCTCGGGGGTATAGAAAATCTCGACGGGATGGGTACGGCCGGGTACAGCCAGAAGAGGCGCGTTGTTGAAGTACTTCTGGAACTTCTGCGCATCTAGGGTAGCAGACATGATGATGATCTTGAGGTCGCTCCTCCGCTCCGATATTTGCTTGAGAAGGGCCATCAGGATATCTGTAGCAAGCGTACGCTCGTGAGCCTCATCGAGAATGATGCAGCTGTAGCGCGACATGTCGTGGTCGTGCATGCTCTCCCTCAGCAGCTGACCGTCGGTCATATACTTGAGCATCGTCTTGGGGCCCGTCTTATTCTCGAAACGGATGCTGTAACCGACCTCCTCGCCGAGCTTGACGTCCAACTCATCAGCCACACGCTGAGCGACTGACATGGCGGCCACTCGACGCGGCTGTGTACAGGCAATGAGCTTCCTGTTCAGGTGCGGCAGCTCGTCGAAGAGCACGTATTGGGGGATCTGCGTGGTCTTTCCGGAACCGGTTTCTCCGACGAACACCATAATCTGCGTCTTGTGGTACAACTTGAGGAAGTCCTCCCTCTGTTTTGCGACGGGCAGGTCGCGCCTCGTCTTCAGGATGCGGAAGTATTTCTCTGTGTGCGGGTTGTTTGTCCAGGGGTTGAACTCGGCCTCCTCTGCCGTCTCGTGCTGCTTGGCTGTGGTGTTGCGGCGCTCCATGTCGCTGAGCAGCGAGCTGCCGTTTGTGTAGTCCGACGATGCTCCATAACTTCGTGGCATCACATTTTCGGCGTAGGTATGTGCGAGGTACGGATTGTAGGTGCTATCGGTCTTTGTGGTGTCGCTACCGTTCTCCATCTTGACCCTCTTGACCTCTTGGGCAGATTCGTCGTCGAGGCTTGCGCGCTTCTTGTTCGATCGCGATGTGGTTTCGTCAGCCATTTCGCAAGGCAGTACCTTAGGTAGAGATTAGACCTCTTGTGTGACAAGCAGCTGCGATGCGGCCTCCTGCAGAGAAATTTGGAAGTTGAGAGGCTGTGGTGTCAAGCCAAGTCGGACCTCAGCAGCAAAATGTTTGTTATGCAATCACGATGCGCAAGGCTGAGGTAGAAGTTGACGGGGTCTCGAAAGAAATTTGACGTGGCGGGGCATTTCGATACTGCCGACCAATGAGAGGTCGGAACTTGCAGGACCGTTGCAGGCAGCGATTGCTTAGCGCGCTGGAAGTCCCACAAGCTGAGAGCCTAACATCAAACCTACAGAACAAGGCTTCTTGGGTAGATTGGAGGTATAATTGAGTCGATCTCGGGGTTTCTTTGCAAGATGCAGGCGTCAAGGAACTAGTTTTTACCCATAATCCTCTAAAACAGTCGTTGGGCGGTTTAGCTTCGACTTAAGGCCAGTGGTGAGCTTTACACATCGACCATATAACATTCAGTTCCGAAGTATATAACACCAACCCACGCCAGCATCTCATTGTCGTCAGCACTGGGCAGTCATGGCTTCAACCAGCTCTTTTGATCCCGAGTCTGGGAACTACCATATCCGGCCGAACTTCTTCCTTGGTCAGCATGATTCGCACCGGACCGAGACCCTTACGGATGAGCAGTACTACCAGGTCCTGGGCGCCGGCGTAAGTAGCCACACTCTGCCTACGATTGGAAGTGCTAACTGTGGTTTAGTTCAGCTTTGTGACGAGCCCAATCACAAATGCTTCTTTCAGGCAGCGAGTGGTCGACCTCTACAAGAGCCACCTCGAGGAGCGGGAGCAGTGGAAGCAAGAGCGCAGTCTCTCAGCCAGCCAGAGTGCCAACGCCTCCTTACCCGTCCCCATCGTACCATCAATTACCGACAAGGACACTACCCTATTTCCCAGCAGCTATGTGGGCTCCCTCGTCGCCTACGTAAGTCCATGGATTGACCTGTGCTCATCCGACCCCTTGATCTCGAGCATATCAAGACAGGTACTGAACCTGGAGGTTGGGTACGCGAACTGGTGCGGTGTTAGGAGCATCGTCATCATAGGCCCTCGGAGCGATGAGAGCGGCAAGGAGGTTGCCCTATTTGCTCGCGCTATCAACGAGCTTCTTAAGGTGTCGACTCGTGCCAACATCATCGTTCAAATGCCCATGTACCGCGAACCCGGCTTAGAGGAGAAGACGGATTTGCTGTCTGTAACTCTGGGCGTCGCAAAAGCGGATAAGAAGGACATCAGCGAGGAGATTGACCTGTTCAGCGCATGGGACTCGTGGCACACCATCAGGACGGCATGCACCTACAGCATGCGGCTGTTCGTCGCTCTACGCATTCCCAAGCGGCTGCCAGAGAGGGAACTGCAAGACCGCTGGTTCGCAGAGCCATTGCACTACCTCACCTTCAGCTCCGGCATCTTCCAGCTCAACAAGTCTGGAAATCCCTCATTAAGCCGGAATCACCAGGACCTGCTCAACCGCTACATGCGTCTGAAGAATGCACCTTGGATGCTTCTATCCGACGTTGGCCCGGATATCAGGGAACTCTCTCGGAAGTCCACTGCGAAGTCACTGGACTTCCCATCCCTGGCCGAAGCAAAGCAAGTTCTCCAGGAGAATCGCCGTGATGCACCCAACACCTACGTCGCGTACATGAGATACCTCGAGCGCAGCCAGCCCTCATACGGCAATATCGAGACACCAACTCTCAACACCTTCCAAGACTGGTTGCAGTCACCCCTGCAACCACTCTCGGATAACCTTGAGTCTTCCACCTACGAGATGTTCGAGGGCGACCCGGTCAAGTACGACCAGTATGAGCTGGCCATTACCGAAGCCATGCGTGACTGGAAGGAGTTCAAGAAGCCGACTTCCTCTGTACCATACCCCGGCCACATGGAGCCGGAGCTCATCGTTGCTGTAGCAGGAGCAGGCCGTGGCCCGCTCGTCACAAGGGTGCTACGAGCTGCCGCTGCGACAGGCACGAAAATCCAACTCTGGGCTCTGGAGAAGAACCACAACGCCTACGTCTACCTCCTCAGACAGAACGAGCGCGAGTGGAACGGCCAAGTCACCGTCGTCAAGACCGACATGCGCGGCTGGAACGGGCCTACGCCCAAAGGCTGCAGCGATGCCGTGACGGGCAAAGTCGACATCCTCGTGACCGAACTCCTTGGCTCGTTCGGCGACAACGAGCTCTCCCCTGAATGCATAGACGGCATCCAACGGCACATCGCCCGGCCGCACGGCATCTCCATCCCGGCCTCTTACACCGCCCATCTCAGCCCTATCTCGACACCTCGTATTCACGCCGACATTGGCTCCAGGGTAGCCACAGACCCGAACGCGTTTGACACGCCGTGGGTGGTGCGACTCTTCGCGATCGACTTTGTGGCCCAATCAGTGCCGCTTCTTCACCGCTTCCAGGAGGCGTGGGAGTTCGCCCACCCGGTAGAGGTGAGCCGGTCAGACGATCTGGCCGAGGAGCATGGCATGGGAGCTAAGTATACTACTCCCGGTGTGGGGAGTATGTCCGGTGCGTACGGCGTGAACGAGCACAACGCAAGGCACTGCCATTTAACGTTCGTATGCCGGTCGAGGGGCGTGATTCATGGCCTGGCTGGGTACTTCGAGTCGACTCTTTACGAGCCTATGGATAAGAAGAAGGAGTTGGTTGAGATTAGCACCGTGCCGGACCAAATTGATCGGAAGAGCAAGGACATGATCTCGTGGTTCCCTATCTTCTTCCCGTTAAGGGTGAGTACCTGCTTGCTTTGACTGTGTTGGACATCGCTAATTGCTGTTGTTAGCAACCGCTGTACTTCCCGCAAGACACGGAGCTGGAAGTCAGCATGTGGCGGCAGACGGACGACGCGAGCGTCTGGTATGAATGGCATGTCGAGGCCTATGCTTGGGTTGGACCCAAGACGCGCATCAAGGTCGGCGCGTCGGAGCTGCACAGCAGTCGGAAGGTGGCTTGTCTGATGTAGAGCTCCGGGGTGATTGATTTAGGGTCTGGCGTAAAAACAAATGCCCTTGGTAGGGAGCTTCATACGATCTTCTGGCAAGTGTTGATGAACTGACTGCACTTGGCAGCGAGTGCCCAGCATCTTGACCTTTTCGCAATGGTACCACCTTGACCGCCTCGGTGACGCATGTCTCTCTCTTCGAGCTCCCGGATGTGGCACATCGATCGTATGAGCCATGGCCGCCATTTGCTGAGGAACTCTTTCCGGCTCTGTCGGTGATTTAAGCTTCTTACCTTACCATGACGACTTGATCGGAAGCTTCTCGGGGTTCATTCCCGTCTCCGGCTGCGAATACCTACCACAGTACTGTTACTAACACCAGACCGAAGCCTTGCATGCAATGACAAGACAGCGGGCGCATTCCCCGCATGCGTCTCTTCACTCCATCAGCGAGACAGAGCGGCTGATCGTTCCCTCTTATCGACAATGATCTGTCGGGCAGCCACATTCCAAGGCAAGCTAGTGCTGTGCTCAGCTGCAACCTCGCTGCAAGCACTTAAACCTGGTCCTTTTGATTGGTCGGAGCTGCAGCCATCGCTGTCGCTGACCACATGGTGTGAAGCGATAAGAGCTATGAGCTGAGAGCTTGGGAGCTTTATCGAGCTTTCTTCCAAGTTCCCCCGCCTTGGTTCTCTCCAACTGCCCCTCCTTCAACGATGTTCTTGCTGGGTGGCTGCCGTCAAGTGACGGATGAGGGTGAGGGAGCTGCAGCCGGCTTGCATGGGCAGCTTCCAGATTCGATGATGTATTGCTTCCCTCGCTCTTGCGTCTTACATGTGGTGTGGCCGGGCCGCTGGGCTACGGCACAGGACCCTAGGTGAGAGAGATGGGCTCTGAAAAGGCTGGTTCTTCTTTTGCTACACCTTTCCTTCGCCTCTCTTCTTCTCTCGAGATCTTCACAGATCGACTTTCATGTCCTACTTGTGTCTTTCCTCCCCCACGAGTATATCCGTGTCTAGCATCATTAGCTCTCCTTAAGTCTCCTGTCTGGACAGGTTCTGAGAGCCATTGTTAAGGGAACTCCTCATATCCTGAGCTCGGCCTCTGGTCGCCAACATGGCCACCTTTGCGCTGGTGATCGGTCTAGCCGCGCTGCTAGCCACGAGCTCTGCGCAGTCCAACAACGAGCGCGTCTGGTCGTCGGTCGCATTCATATATCATGGCGAAACCACACCGGCCCGCGGCGTGTACACAACGCGAAGCATCACGCCTATCGGCGCACATCAGATGTTCGCACAAGGATCCGTGTTCCGCGCCCGGTACCTCGTGGACGGTAACACCACCGGCGAAACGGTAGACCATGCCACCATCCAGGGGGTGGAGCCGCTGGCCATCGACGGTAGCCAGACCTCCGTCATCACCACCAATGACGGCTACATCAGCACAAGCGCAATGGCGTTTATGCAAGGGCTCTATCCGCCGGTTGATCTGGCAGTCGCCAATAGCGCAGGTGGCCTCAGAGCAGCAGCCCTTGCCAACGGCACGGTGATCGACTACCCCCTCAATGGGTACCAGTACCCCGACATCAATACCCTCTCTACCCTTGACCCGGACTTCATCTGGTGAGCTCCCTCCCACTACCTTTTCCCTAACCACTTGGACTCATACAAGCAGGATAAACGGCAAAGCAACCTGCTCGAACTACTACGCGTCCATATTGAACTTCACCGACGACCCCTGGGCACAGCAGCTCCACGACCAAACCCTGCCCTTCTACCAGCGCCTCTGGCACGGCATCTTCGCGGGCGCCTTCCCACTGAGTATGGCATCTTTCTTCTATGCTACCGACCTCTACGAATATGCCGCCTACCAGTACGCCCACGACAACTCGACCCACAGCCAGATGAACCAGGTCGACTTGGCCATGCTCGCCCTCTACGCGGGGATCCAGCAGCGCGACCTGAACGGCAACCTCTCCGCCTCCGGCGGTGGCGACGGGGACATGATCCGCGCCATCGCGGGGCGGACATTGGCCGCCAAGGTGTTATCTTACCTCAAGCTGAACATGGCTTCGAAGGGGAGCAGCAACAAGCTCAACCTCATGGTCGGCCCCTTTGACCCTATGATTGCGTTCTTCGCCCTCGCCGGCTTAGTCGACGGCCCGTCCGCCGACAACTTCCAGACGATCCCCAACCCAGGCTCGGCGATGGTGTTCGAGCTCTTCTCCAACGGCGGCAACGGTTCCTACCCGGCGATGCGGGAAATGTGGGTGCGCTTCCTGTACAGGAACAGCAGCCTCCCCGGCGCGCGGTTCGTGGAGTACTCCCTCTTCGGAAACGGCAATTCCCGATCGACCCTGCGGTTCAACGACTTCGCCAGCGGCATGCAGGGGATCAGCCTCGACGGCGTGTCGAGCTGGTGCAACACGTGCGGGAGCATCAACCTCTTCTGCTCCGGCCTCACCAGCAATTCGGGGGGGTATCCGGGATCGCCGGCTACGAGCGGCGGCTCTGGCTCCGACTCCAACTACAACGACAACAGCAACAAGATCGACCCCGTAGTAGCGGGCGTGATAGGCGCGGCCGTGACCTGCGGCGTAGCCGGACTCGTCCTCCTCGCGTCCATCCTCCTCGGCTTCGTGCGCCTATCAAGCAGCAGAGACAGACGCAACAGCTCGTCGCTGGGCGGCGGGTTCAAGGGCGCCGACAAGATGACCTCCGACAACGACCTGTCGTACGCCAAGGGCGGTGTCCGTCATGAGCGGACGGGCAGCTGGGAGCTGCGGAACGGTGGAAAGGGGACGGAACAGGGTGTCACGAGTGTTACGGATGCTGGCTCTGGAGCTGCTGTCGTCCGGAGCAAGGACAGGGTGGCCACGTCGCGGACGAGGAGTTTCGATGAGGAGAGGGACGATATTAGTGTCATGGGAGCTTCGCCCGTTGAACCGAGGCAGGGTCTCTGAGACGTTTGGCTCGATTGGTTGTGTTGTGTTGTTCTCGATGTTGTGCCCCTGACTGAGTCTGGTCGCATCTTGAAAGGGGGTTGTTATTGTTGATTCTTCCGGTTGGTGTTTTTCTCATTCTGGCATTCACTTGGTATACCCCTTACAGTCCGGATGACCGCACATCTCCTCATATGGGGTGTTTTGGCTTTCACCTACCTCTTGTCATACAGGCGTTAGTTCTGGGGTTTCTCCTTTGATACCACTCTTTCTATCTGTCGAGATAGATAACTACCTACCTACATAGGATATGGGATATGACTTACAATATGCCGGCGTCCGGATTGTGAACCTGGCGATGGCTGTACAGCCCCCACGACTGGCCGAGATTGTCAAAGGTGGATTGCTGATGCCTTTGGCACATATAACCTTTGGCGCAGCACATTTCTGAGCATCGTGGCGTTTGCAGTGACTTCGAAAGAGGCGCCTGAGAATGGTGGTGAATACTCCAACACTTTGTCAACCACGCACCCATATAACCTTTACTTTGATATATACAACTGCTGCTGACCGATATCCTCATCGGTATGAATGGCGACAGACGGTTCATCACGTTACGATGCTGCCTCTTATCGAGGACCTTCGGCATCGGTCAAATAAGGTTCAGATCCAGATCCATGCTGCCGTGCTCCCTGGATCGGACGATAACGCCGCCGTCACACAGAGGTCGATGATTCACTCCGACAGGGACCAGCATACTTGGAAGAAGATCTCCATTCATATCGCAAATGCAGGTACAGATTGAACTGATTCTAGCCCATTGACAGACGCCACCTCGTCTAACAACTCCCATTCCCATGTGCGCCAGCAGCAAATCCCCTCCAGCTCTGGTGGTACACAACCCCTTATAGGGCAAAATCCCAAACAGCCATCTTCCCTGTCTCTCTTCCGTTATGTCCCTCTTCATTTTTACATGCCAACATTCAACTTGACATCCATAACCCAATCACACACCTCCGTCGCCGTGGCCTTGGCATACTCCTCGCTCGCCCACCGCCACAGGTTCGGGTCGCTCTCCCAGACAATCTCCCTCACCTTCGCATCTGCGCCCTCGGCCAGCCGACCCTGGCCGTCGACCTTCACCCTCAGCCTCAGCTCGACCATCTTCTCCCCTCCCCAGCTGCGGTGCATGTGCACGGCCGCGTTTCCCGCCTGGTCCGGACCGGAGGAGTAGACGAACCACTTCTCCTCCATGACGGATGGGTAGAAGCCGTTGAGGAGCTGGACGACCTGGGAGGCTGGGACGGTGACGCCCTTCCATTTCGTGGAGGCGGGCTTCTTGAAGGACTTGACCTCCCATTCTAAGGGGTCGACGCGCCGGCGAGAGGGGTGGCATTTCTGCCCGTAGACGGACCAGTGCTGGATTGCGGCGATTTCGTCGCGCTCGGGGGATTCTTTGGGAGACATTTTTTTTGGTGTTTGGTTGGGGGTGAAGATGTGGGTGTATGTGGTGATGTTGATGTGGGATGGCGTTAGATTGAGTGGCTTGGGTGAAATATAACGGTGTGCTAGTTTTCGCCGTTGGTTGTGTAAAGACGTTTGAAGTGTTGTAGATTGAAGGCTTGATGGGCTTGAAGGCTTGATCTAATGGCTTGATGATCATTCTATTTGGACTCCATGGCGGATTCCAACGGAGTCTTTATACAATCCTCCATTCGCATGATCCGATCCATCTCCTCATCACGAAGCCTCCGCGATCTTTCCTCCGCCCTGTGGTGGTTTTGTCGATTAAGCTTCGATATGCAAGGCGTCCCGATATGCAGCGCAGGTCGCATCACGGGGTGCATCTAGCTTTCCTCCTGCGGACTTTTTTGCAACGGGCACCAGTAGGCGAACAGTTTCGGGAAAACCAACGCCCTTGTGTGCAACAACGCAACGCAACGCCCTTCTCTGGGCTTGCTTCCAGCCGCAATCGTGAGACGATTCTGTACATTTGGGAGCCAAAAAGGCCACTGACGCATGCGTGGTGCTACCCTGGCGGACCTGTCAAAGTTTGCCTGTGTTCCGCCCTGTGTGTGCTGTGTGGGTAGATCTGAACGGGTAAAGCTGCACCACGGCGATCGAGAATTGTTGAAATCGGATCTCTTCTGATGCCACTTTCTCGTTTGACCGCCAACGGGGTTTGACCAACGCGCACACACACACAGGACTCACTTGCCACACCCCTTGTTTTCTTCCCGATGGCACAAATCAGCCCTCTTCTTCCCTTCTCAAACACATGGCCCAATTCCGCCCTGTGGCTCGGGAGATAAACTCTAATGCTTGACTTTGAGTTGACAGATCAGATAAGACCCCTTTTCCCTCTGACCCTACCCCCTACCCCCTTATTGACAGCTGTGGTGATTCCGATCACTGCCGCTATGATCGGAGACATTCGCTTGGCTGTTCTATCGGGTTGGAACCCGCGAACGTACGATTGATATACCGTTCTGATCACCATTCCGTCGTCGAGTATTTACTTATCGCTCTTCTTTTCTAATCTTTTCTTCCCGTGTTTTCGCTGGCCCCGTTCGATTTAGCGATAAATGTTGGACCGGGCCGAGACATATGGGACGATGGAATGAAGGAACTTCTCCGGCGATGATTCTTTCTGCTCGGGGCGGTTGCGGATCGATAACCTCACTGTAGGCGGCGGTAGCGTGGCATCGCATACTGTTATCTTCCGTTCCGTACGCGATCGCAGATGCGGTAGCCCGGGGTGGTGGTCGCTGAGGATCACTGAGGATCACCAACTCTCTATCCTCAAAGTCGAGATCGGAGGCCGAGGGAATGAAGCGTGCAACAGTCATCGGAAACATTGGTGATGTTCAAGTGAACCGCGAAGGATAGTATATCGAAGCGAAGCTGCGGTCTTGTCAACAGTTCTTGCAACTCGATTCAGTCTGTTGGTTGAATGTCAAAGCTCGCCGGCGATGCTCGTGAAGGACCTCTCGCTTCGTCAATCAATGTAACAGGGCGATACTGTCGACAGTTCCAGCCGCTAGAAGCCCTCGCGATCGAGCTCGTCGAGCTTGTCGAGCTCGTCGTCCGGGAAGAACTGAGTAGAGACTTGCTGCGACTATCAGCTAAGTTGCTCCCGAGCTCTCGTCGGAGTCGGTGCACGTCTCCAGCGAAAAAGACGCCTTTCGCATCGGAAGTCTGCTAGCATCCTAGTACGAATGCCATTCGAAAAGTTCCTCGTCCTAGCAATGCTCCTGAAAAGTCATCGCGACGGCGCCCGTGGCAATTGTCCATGTATGCCGCCTCGCTGACAGCGGCTGACTACGTTCACTTGTCAGAGCATGCTGAGCCAGTCACCACCTCGCCGCCGAGAACGGGGCGCAACGCCAGAAGCGCATGCTAGCCAAGACAAGAAACCTCCTCCCATGAGTGTTATAAGTGGTGTCGGCTTCGAACGGGCAGGCAGTTATTGACCGCAATCTCAACACTGCCACCATATTGCCTCAAGACCTTCTCTTGAACCACAGAGTGACAAGAGATGAGCCGCTCCGAGCAAAGCTGATGCCCGGGCATAGGGCTGCAACATGACAGCACTCTCCGCCAAGCATTCCTCCCCCAAGTGCCGTACGTGACTTGTTTCCATACGCATGTTGCGAGTGCCCAGGGGAATGACCCATGTCGACATCATGGCCATGCAGAAAGGAGAGCAACTACTGATGAGCCGCAGACAAGCGCTGAGCATCTGAATGTCCCGAATGTCGGTTCGCCGGTCGTCTTACTGCCTCGAGCATGCCTGCCCGAAGAAGAGGCGCATCACATTTTGGTGAGGGGTGTCTTGCAAGAGTCGTATGTGACCATGCTTGGTCTGATGCTTTGACAAAACAGACTGATGAGCTGATTGATGCCAACCGAAGCAGCTAGATACGACTTGATCACTGCCCAGACTCCTAGCCCTGGTACCAAGACCGGGTTCGGCCATGGTGTTGCGGCCTCGTGAGCTCCTTGTTCGACCGATATTCTCGACCACGACGGATCCAACTCGACCTCGAACAGGTGAATGTTGGCTATTTCGTCGGTTCTGTTGCCTTATTCTGTTCCGAGCGTAAGTGACCCCGCTTCTCCTATGTCGTGGCGCAAATTGACGAGACTCCAGACGCGTGTTCCCGGGCAGCTCCTTGTTCAAGATCCTGTATGAAGGGCTGTGCATCGATCGTGAGTACTGTTCTTGCACACCGAGTCGAGACCAGGAGGGGAATTACCTGGTTATAGCAGAGTTCAAAGCTCCCACATCGCCATGGCACGAGCGGAGCTCTCTCTCACAGGCGGAAGAGGCACACTAGAGATGACGCTGATCGAAGAGCCCTCCGCAATCAGGACCACTGGTAAGGAATCCCGGCATCCTGTAGTCGTCCCTGACCACCCGAACGCATTTCGACCAAGATCCAACCATGCCAGGCGGAATACCGCAAGCTCACGGATAGGTCGGATTATGAGGATGATGGTAGCGCTCTGCTCCCAGCCGGCTGATATTACAGATGAGATCGACCAGTAGCAGCAGGTATGTCAAATACATGGGGCGATAACCGGTCGCGGGAGAGGCTTGGGGGGTATCTCTTTTGTTCCATTCGGGCGCTTTAGTGGATGCCATCGCAAGCGCCAGGACTCTGAGGACCGACGTCGGGCCTCAGCCTGCCAAACTATCAGCTAAGCCCACCCGTAACAACTTGCGTGGAAACCTTACTCGCAGCGTATCATCAGTCTGATGCCAATGGATAAACCGACGCCGACAATGCATTCGAGTTCACCCTCCTATGACGCCCTACGCCACGCCTCCAATGGCCTTCACATCCAGTCCTTCCCATTGCTTTCCCCTCACATTCCTCCCCGTTCCTCTTAATCCCCCGTATCAACCTCCAAATCAAGCTGCACACCGCTACTAATCCCATAATCCTCCAAACTGAGCTGATCCTTGAACGGCCGCTCCCCCTGCCTCTTGAGCAATATCTCGTGCGGTTTCCTACCGACCCTAGCAGCGACGAGCACCCTCAGGTCCTTGATCTTGTCCGAGGGGAAACAGGGTATCTGCGCCTTCGTGCCCAACCTGTCGTTCACCGTGATGACGATCATTTCCTCTCCTCCCCCACCTCCTCCTGATGGGGGTGCTGGTGCTGCTGGTGATTTGGCGGGTTTGTCCTTCTTCTTCCTCTCGGGATCTTTGGACTTGCGTTCCTTTGTGCGGTCGGAGTCCCTGGCGCTGTCGCGGTCGCGGTCGCGGTCGGAGTCACGGTCCCGACGGGGGTAGGAGTCGGGTTTGTACCGGTCGTCGCGGTCGTCACCCCGTCGTCTGTCGCTGTCGCGGTCACGGTCGCGGTTGTCTCTTCGCGGCGAGCGGTTGCGGTACCCACGATCCAAGCCGCGACGGTCGTCCCCGCCGTCGTCGTTGGTGCTGCGCTTCTCTTTCCAGCGGAAACCGCCGCTGGTGGACTTGTTGATTTTCCTGGGTGGGGAGCGGGAGCGAGAGCGCGGACGCTCGGCTCTGGGTGGTGGTGAGTCGCCCATTTTCCTGGGTTGGGGACGTGGAATGATGAGGTTGAAGAGGATTGAAGCTGGGAGGAAGGTGGAAAGAGTTCCTTGACGTAAGGCTTGGGCTTAAAATTGTGGCGGGGCTATTGTGGCTGCGCTGGCTTGAACTGCGCTAAAGTTACAAGACTGTCACGTGCTCTGGCGTCGGAGCTCGCGTCCCATCCCGACCGACACGTCCGAGCGCGCCTTGCCGGTGACGAATGCGTTGCTATTGAATTCGCTGCTGATCTATATATCAACCCCAACAACTTTCCCACAAATACTGGAGACCTTCAATCCCTTCTACACATATCAAGGCGTCAACTCTTCACAACCCACCACAAAAGCTAGCCACAATGGTCACCACCACTCCAGCGAGCACAGCTCTAACCAAAACCCCCCCCACACCGACGCCTTCTTCCAACCCCCCCCCAACCCCCTCAAAAACTACCCTCATAAACCGCATCCTAGCCTCCCCCAACCTAACCCCCTTCCAAAAAAAAGTCTACCTCCTCACCCTCCAAATCCCACCGGGTTCCACCTCGACGTACAACCTCATCGCCCTCCACCTCAAGTCCTCGCCGAGGGCAGTGGGGAACGCATTAAGGCGCAACCCTTTCGCTCCCGATGTGCCCTGTCACCGGGTCGTTGCCACAGACGGCGGGTTGGGCGGGTTTAAGGGCAAGATTGGGAGGAGGGATGGGGTGGGGGGTATTGAGTTGAGGGAGAAGGTTAGGTTGCTAAGGGGGGAGGGGGTTAGGTTTGATACCCGGGGAAGGGTGGTGGGGACGGGGTTTGGGGGGTTTAAGTAGGGTTGATAGCTCGGAGAGGGGGATGAGGAGTGACGGTGGAAAGGGGAAGAGGACTGTGAAGTCGAAGGTTAGGAGGTATGAATGGCTGTGAGGAGGATGCGGGCTATAGGGTGAGGATATGGTGATAGGGCATTGACAGCCATAGGAGCTATAAGGAGGGTGGGGGCTGTATGGAAGAATATGGGGGCACGCAGGTCATCGGAAGGTTTGAACGCTAGACTGTACTTTTTCGTATTCGATATTGGCCTCTGGAGTTCTGCTGCGTGCTATTCCCATCAATCAGTTCAAGTTGTCGCTTTGGTATCACTTCGGAAATCGGGCAGTGAGTGGTATCAAGTCTCCCTTTTCTATTCTGGAAGCCGCAGTCTTCATGACAACATGCTAACTAACGCCTTTTTCCCCTGCTCCCTGAGTTATGCTGTGATCGTCGTGGGTTATGCCACTCGTCTTTTCCTTCCCAAGATGAGGTTGTCCATTCGTAAAAGCTCAACAAGAACAGGCAGGCAGACCAGCAGTAAAAAGAAGAAAAACAATTCCAATTCCCATGTGAATGACACGTTGTCGTAGTACAGGCATGCTTTGCTTTTCTTTCCGAAAGCAGAAAAGAGAAATCAGAAGGCGGTGTTGTCGTGCGTCGTGGGGCGAGCAGAACGAACAGAGGCTAGAGAGTCGCCGGAATAATGAGGTGTTTCCAAATCCTGCGAAACCAACGGTCCACAGGCTGGTTTACCAGCCTTGGGTGCTGCTGGAGGGTCCCTCGCCAGCGACAGGAGAGTTCGCCTAGGACTCCTCAGTAACAGCGGGGGCACCTCCACGGCGGGGACCACCGCGTCCACGGTAGCCACCACGCTCACCGCCGCCGCGACCTCCACGGCCACGGCCCTCACCACGGGGTCCTCCGCGTCCGCGGTAGCCACCACGCTCGCCGCCACGTCCGCCACGGAAGCCGCCCTCGCGATCGCCGCGACCGCGGTTGCGCTGGACAGCCTGGAAGCCGTCGCCCTCGGGTTGAGCAGGAGCGGCCTCGGCAGTGGGCTCGGGGTGGTCATCAGCCCATGACTGGGTGTTGGCCGATGCAGCAGGGGTGGCAGTGACGCCGGTCTCGGTCTCGGCGGGATCGCGAGTCACGTTCACCCACTCCTGCGACTCGGCCAGGTTGTTAGTGTTGCTCTCGGTGGCGTCCCACTGGTTCTCCCCGGCAGCATTGGCGGCACTGTCGGCGACGTCGGCGGAGCTGTTGACGTTGGGGGTCTTCTCCTCGGCATGGCCGTTGGTGAAGGGCTTGGTGGAACCCTCGTCGATCTCCGTGAGGCCGGCGTGGGTGATGGTGGGGTCGGATGCGGCAGCCTCCTTGGCCTCAGCGGTGGGCTCCTCGGGGGCTTCGGGCTGCTGGAAGAGAGCTCCGGAGGCAGCAGCGGCGGCCTTGACGTCGGCATCTGTAGACAATTACATTAGCATGAGCTGTGATAGAGGTGGGTTTTGAGGCAACGGTTGACTTACAGGTCGACTTCAAGGTTTCGCCGCTGGTGCTGCGTGTGGGCTCGTCGACGCCCTGCACCAGCTTGAGCATGGTAGCAACGGCATTCTCGTCGCCAGAGTACACGTGCAGCAGGACGCCCTCGAGCGCCATGTTCTCATCCAACTGGCTGTCGGCCTCCTCAGCACGCCGGGCGGCGGCAAGCCGGAGGAACTGAGAGACTGCAAGCAGGTTGTCGTGCACGGTCTTCGCGGCCTCCTTCTCAGCGTCCTGCTTGACCTGCGTCAGGGCAGCCTGGTGCTCCTTCTCGAGCTTCTCGGTGAGGTTCTTCTCGAAAGTAGCCTTCTCCGTGGCTAGGCGACCGCGGTACTCCTGGTCAACCTTCAGGTATTGTGTGAGCTGCTCCTGGAGCTGGGCGAGCTGGGCCTCGAGGCCGGGCTTCTTGAGGACCTGCGCCTTCTGGTCGGCATTGATGATCTTGGCGGCAACGAGCTCGTCGAGGCTCTTGTCGGGGTGGCTGGCGATCAGAGAATCGGTCTTGGACGCATTGGCCTGTCAATCGCAACGTTAGCTTGTGGACTACAGGAAAGATGTGTCGACATGTGGTGGGACGTACGATTTTCTTGTTCACGTTGCGGATATTCCTAAGGAAGCCAAGGGTTAGCAGGGGTTGACAAGTCTGAGTGGAATGCAGGAACAGGAGACAATACTCACTTGCGAAGCTCGCGAACGTATGGGCTGTCGTCCTCCTCGTCCTTGCCGCCACCGGAGGCCTGCTTGTCGGGAGTCAGGGTAGCTGTGGGGGCGGGTGACTCGGTGCGCTCAGCCTGCTGCTTGGCCTTCTTCTTGCGCGACGACTTGGACTCGGTCAGGACTGAAGGGTTCTGGATGACCTCAGCCGCCTTCTGGATGATTGAGGCTGCCATCTTGGGAGAGGGTGACAGCTAGTTGTAGGTGTTTGTCGTGGAATCGAGGTTTACTGATTATCGATACTTGGCGAAGGCGAAGCTGTGTCGTAGCCTTGCGATTGCGGACGGTGTAGAGGGAAGGAGGTAAAATGGCCGGGTGAGGGCAAATATTACGGATGAGGGTTCGGACGCGAGAGAGATGAGATAGAGGTTTATTTAGGAGAATGGGTTTGCTGAAGTGCAGAGGTTTGTTTGAAGTTTTTTGGGTTTTGGTAATTTTAGTGACGAAGGCTGCCAGAAGCTCTTTCCCTGCCTGCCTGGTATCCGGAACACAGACCATCTAAGCTAAGACCCCACACTCCACGGCCCAGTCTCCACCTAAACCTCAAAATTGGAGGCAGCCGCCGTGACAAACGAAGACAACCGAATCAGTAAGAACTTCCCTCAGCCGCCTTGCTTTCCTTCTCCAGGTTGCTGCCCGCACCTAATGTATTCCGGGCCTGTGGACATACCACAGTACAATGTTTGTCCATCAGTAAGGCACATTAACGCCTCTACACGTATAAGCCAAGAGCAGCAGTGCGCCGAGTGTTTGCCGTTCTTCAAGACCGAGACCATCTCCAGATGTCCAGGGCTAGCTGGGATGCCCCCATCGACCCTCGTCATTTCAAGACGGACCTCACGTCCGACATGGTCTGGCCAGTGCCAGACTTCATCCACTTCTGCCCCTCTGACTCGGCTTGAAGAGGTCGAGAAAGACACAGTAACAACTCTGTAAGATGCTGGTGCATGGACGTCACGCATCATCCTTTGAACTTGGCCATAGTGTTCTGGGTTTGAGAGTCAGTATCGTGCACGATTCAAGGGGTGGATGCACGAAACAAACGCGTACATAGGTCACTTTCTTGACGCTGCGTGCCGTCAGGCCCTTCTCCCCGGCCTTCTTGGACTCAATAGCCGCTTCCTTGACGAGACTGCAGCTGTTGTTAGCCGTAAGAATTGGATGAAGGCGTTCGTCCGGAATCGTCTTACGATTGCATGAACAGGACATAGTCCAGGAATATCTGGAGACCATGTTAGATTACGACACAGCTCGTCTAGGGAGGGGTAAATGGCATACTGCCACATCGACGTTCTTGCTGACATTGCAGTTCGAGTGCGCCTTGACGATCTTCTTGACTGTTGCGCGAGGGTAGAGCTTCTGTCCGGGCGCCATGTTGATGGTTGTCAAATGAAGGCTGAAGGCCGTGATAGAGACGCGTTCTGACCGTGTCCGGGCCGGAACTGCCACAGGAACTCCGTGTTTAGCATGCAGTACCTGCTTGAGAATCGAAATCGACTATGCACAGCTTATAACAAGGTGGTTGAACGATAACAGGAGTTACAAGGAGTCCATGCCCTGGTGATTCTTTAGTTAATGGTTGTTGTTCATGTTCATGGTCGCACTTCGGTGAGCGGCCAATCGTGAGAGACGGGAGAGACAGACGACCCACCATAAATGGTCCTCCAGGTTTCGACACGATGCTCCACTTATTGCTCGCCAAACTCCAGGCCACCAAACCGTCCAAACGCACCTCACTTGATTGCTCTCAATGATCTTTAAGGCAGTATCAGCCTTTTGTCCTCACCAAACCCGATTACCACTACAGTCGACGAATAGGCATGATGAATCGACGAATGGTAGGATATCTCTCTGCAGTCTCTCCTGTCTGACACGTCGCTGATATCCTCTATAGCTCAGTAAGGAAGATGAGAAGGAAGCCGGCGATGAGATCGAAGTCAGGAGAGAGGACCAAGACAAGATCAACCGTTTCAGCAGATTACACCAGAGGGAGCTGCTTATGATGGATGAGCTGAAGACCCTTGCGGTGAGTGACATCCTGGATCTGGCCGTCCATGACTGCAAACGCTGACAGACCATCTGCAGAAGGAGAGGGAGGAACTCGATGATATTACAACAGAGCTGGAATTGGCTGATGAAGACGAACTCGTCCGGTAAGCTCAGTACTGTCCAAGCCCGTCCGTAACTTGTCGATACTCATAGGATAATCAGGTACAAAATCGGCGATGCCTTCTTCCACGTCGCACTTCCTGTTGCACAGGAAATGCTTGGATTCTCTACGTCCCGCGTGGAAGAGAAGCTGAGGCAGAAAGAGGAGAAGTTGGAGGATATCAGGGCAGAGATGACCGAGCTCAAGGTCGACCTCTACTCGAGGTTCGGCAAGACCATCAACCTCGAGGTTTGATGAGCTTCCGGTAGGAAGATCAGAGCGAGGTGCGGACCGCCGACCCCAGTGGCGCGCTGCCGCAATGATGTGGCCGAGGGGCCTCGTGACCCCAGGGAACGACGGACAGGAGGGTTTAGGATGGACACTTTCCTGTTCGCCCTTGGGATGACTTGGTGCAGCAATTGCAACTACAGCGAGCAAGCGACTTCCGTTCTTCAGACATCAATTCGAGGCCGAACACGCAACATCATTGGCTATACTGTTGGGCCGGAGCGCCAAGATATCCTCAGTCATCAGTGTGCATCAGCCGGCTCGTTCCCGGGACAGACAATGTACGATTAGTGGAGACGGGACCCCGGCCCGGCTGCATGGCTCCGATAGCGGGACCGGCACCGGGATTCGCATCGCGGAGCATGCAGCGAATTCAGCATCTACTTTTGACCTTCCGGATCCGAACTTGCTTTCATAACGCGGCATCATCCCCTTCTCGACATCAGACCGATCGGCGCCCGATATCGCTTGGTTGTCGGTTGGAGTAGCCCTATCGGGCTATAGTTCGATCCTTTTAGTGAGCATTCCCCGCGGTTCACCATACCCGGGGCCCCGCTACCTCGTAGCCAAAGACGCTATGCCCATTGCCGGGTATGACGGCAGCCCCTAACAAGCCCAGCGAAGCATGCTGCCGAACAACAACCACGGCCAATCAGCACTTTGGAAATTGGTGTAATGATTGACTTTGGCCCCGGGAATACCATCTGCTAACTCCTCCGCCGAATGTCTTTGCCGCTCTCCGCACCACGTCCGGTCGCCAGCACCTCATCGTGCATGGTTGCCCGCCCTTCCTCTTGTCATGGAATTGTGTCCCTCATGACCATGTTGCATTTTCTTTCTCTTTTTAATTAATTCGTTTTTTGCTTGCTATATTTGTTGTTCCACTCTCCAACCTCTAGAGATGGGTTCTGCACGGCAATTGTGCGCCACTTATAACAGGATATAATCTGATCGGACCAAGAACTCGGCCCGGGATACTGGAGCAATGGAGGGAATAGAAAGGATTACCAGCCGTGAGTCTACCCATTCCTCACCAGCTAAGCAATAATTAACAGTTCGGAGGCGGTAGCAGTATGCTGTTCGGCCCGGATGTCGAACCACCGAAAAAAGGGGCCGGCTTATTTACTAAGGACGAAAAGAACGAAACCACAAGCAACGAGTCGACCTCAACGAGTCCGGAAGACGACATCACCGTCCTCGCGTGGGAGAAGGACGACCCGGAGAACCCTTACAACTTTTCGAAACCGAGGAAAAACTACATCATCTTCATCTCTATTATCTGCATCTTGAACGCAACACTGGGGAGTTCCCTCCCTAGTAATATTGTCCCGTTGCTTTCGAAGGAGTGGAATATCAACTCTACTTACCAGAAGATATTACCTATCTCTGTTTATATCATAGGTGAGTGCTAAGTAACTCTCGTTCTGCCGGTGGAATTCGCATGTCGGCATGGCTGTTGGGCTACTGGAGAGTGGAATTGAGCCCGCAATACCGCACAAGGAGACGAGGAGACGACAACACCAACCCTCACTCTCATTTCCTCATCATGCGCAACCCTCCCACAAGTGAAGCTGTCGAGTTCCCTTGCTAACCATTCCATCAATACAGGCTATGTACTAGGTACGTCATCTCCAACGCCGGCTGTGGGGGTTGTTCGCTCAGACACATGGACTGACAATCAAAAGGCCCAATATGTTTCGCACCCGCCTCGGAGCAAATTGGCAGGAGATGGATCACCGTGATCACGTTCTTCTTCTTCACCGTCTTCACCATGGCGTGTGCCGTGGCGCCGAACTTTCCCGCGTTCCTAATATTTCGGCTCATGTGCGGGATCTCCGCCTCGGCGCCGATGGTGATTGCGGCCGGCATCTTCGCCGACATCTTCGGTGACCCCAGGTCGAGAGGCAGATCGATGGCATTCTTCATGGTGGCCACTGTCTTTGGGCCCCTGATTGGGCCTATCATAAGTGTAACTGACCATCCAACCCGTCCCACGCAAAAACAACACGCTAACCCAAACAATCAGGGCTACTGCGCCGAAACAATCGGCTGGCGATGGACCTTCTGGATCGGCACCATCTACGCAGGCATCACCCTCCTCTTTCTCTTCACCCTCCCCGAGACCTACGGCCCGATCCTCCTCCAACGCCGCGCCGAACGAATCCGCAAAGCCGACCCGACCTCCCGCGTCTTCGCCCCCCACGAGCTCGAAAAACCCAACCTCAAGACCCTCTACACCGTCGTCCTCACCCGCCCAATCCGCATGATGATGTCCGAGCTCATCGTCTCCCTCTCCTCCGCCTATCTCTCCATGGTCTACGGCGTCTTCTACATGTCCTTCTCCGCCTACCCCATCATCTTCCAGGGCGTGTACAAGATGTCCCCCGGCGTATGCGGGCTGACCTACCTCGTCGTCGGCGCCGGCGCCTTCCTGTCCCTCCCGCCCTTCTACTGGTGGGACGACTACCTCTTCAAGAAGCAGCAGGCCAACGTCCCCTGGGCGCACCAGGAGGAGTACCGCCGCCTTCCCTTGGCCTGCGTCGGCGGGCCCCTGTACGCCGTCTCCCTCTTCTGGCTGGGCTGGAGCGCGAGGGAGGACGTCCACTGGGCGTGTCCCATGATGGCGGGCTTGTTCTTCGGCATGGGCTGGATGCTCATCTTCATCGCGCTGCTGAACTATTTAACAGATGCGTACGAGATATTCGCCGCCTCGGCCAACGCGGCGGCGGCGATGGCGAGGTCGATTGTGGCTGTTGTGCTGCCGCTCTGCACGCAGCCGCTGTTCGCGAGGCTGGGGATTGCGGGCGCGTGTAGCTTGCTGGGCGGGCTGGCGGTGCTGTTCTCGGCGGTGCCGTTTTTGTTTATCTGGCAGGGTGTGAAGATCCGGGCCAACTCGAAGTTCTGCGTGTACCTGAAGCAGAGGAAGGAGGAGATTGCAAGGAAGGCGGAGGTGCAGAGGGAGAGGGAGCGGGAGAGCTTGGAGAGGAAGGGTGCGGGTGGGGAGAGGGGGGAAGAGGCTGTTTAGGAATGGCCCGTTTCTCCTACTAACCGCTGAATGAAAAGCAGATGCGTTTCTGCGTGGGGGTTTGGGAAAGCTTGAAGTGTGGAAGGCGCCATGAGATAAGGATGGACCTTTCTGATGTTCAACAGTCGGAGGCTGCCCGATAGATCGATGAAGTGTGCTGCCAAGGTTTGTCGAGATGCATTTCTCTGAGATTCAAACCCGGAACTATATCAAAATACTCTTACAGCTAATACACATAGTGTCTCGCGTTCGGCTCTTCATACATTCGCTTTTGATCATCGTTCAATTATCCCTTTCGCTCAACCTCACAGAGCACATTCGCACCAAGCCACATCGACGCTTGCAAGCGGCCCGCCCGCAGCAATTGCAGACGCTATTTCGGGATAGCAGCAGCTACCAGCCACCAAGCCTACGCAAGTCTCTTTGACCCTCGTCCTCGACGCCGACGTGTAGTTCCGCACAGAGTTTCCGGAGAGAATGGCGACAATGAATATGGGCCTAGAGAGGCACGGGGAGGAGCACATACAAGTACCTGTCTACGAGGAGCCCCCTCTGCCCCCTCTGCCCCCTCTGCCCCCTCAACCCCCTCTGCCCCCTCTGCCCCCTCTGCCCCCTCTGCCCCCTCTGCCCATGCAACCCCCTCAGCCCATTGAGATCCCTCGGCCAGGTCAGCCCCCTGAGCCGCCTCCGGCCCATCAATCTGTTTGTTCCCCATTTCTTCAAGGCGACATCCTATCTAACGGTCGACAGCGTACTCGAAACATACGGGACCACCACGAAGACCTCTTTGTCTATCTCAAAATCGGTGGCGTCGCTTTCAGTCTTCCTACACACTCCGAAGCCCTGACATTGTCTTCGCCCAAGGAGTACAGATCGGTATACCACAGGCTGTCTGGTGCATTCGGACGCCGCGGGTCTGATGCCATCGACATACAGCACGTGGCGCCACGATGCGGGCCTGGCTTGAAAGACGTTATAGCGCAAACAAGGATCTTTCTGTCGGACGTGGAGCGATTCGAGTGGCACCGGCTGGACGAGAAGGAGGCGCTTGAGGAGCTGAAGGGATTCCACGGTGACACGAAACAATTCAACTGGAACAAACACGTCACAAAGCTTACCTTCTACACCATGGGGTTCGACGTGACACCAGGACCATGCACGGCCTGTCATTTGGCTGGCATCTGCAAAACGTGATTCCGGCCCGACAGCTGAGGGCACTGATCGAGTTCCTCGGCTTTGTAAGTCCGTTCCAGCCTTTCAAGGTTGAGCTGCTCATCCTCCCGACGTAGGGAACCCGTGGGCTGAGTCCAGAGTACCTCGACACCTTCTGGAGCTCATACTTGCCCTATGAGGAACAATGGGAAGGCTGGAGAAAGGACCGGGAGAACCACGAGGACCCGAGGGTTCGGGCACACGCCCAAGCCATGTATGAGCTCCATATGGCGAGAAATCCCCGGTTTATGCCAAGCGAGCAGGACAGGGAATTTGTGCTGCCGAGGGTGACGGGGCCGGACGCCTGGTGCTACCTGTGTGAGACGGGAGGCCATGAGGTCCAAAATTGCGAGTGCAGGTTCGTGAGTTTGAATGATCTCCGGCTCCAGGGGGATCCTCAGGAGCTCGCCCGCCGTTGGAAGGACTGTTTGGACTGGAGGGCGGAGAAGGACGAGAAGAAAGAGACGAACGATACATCCAGCGACGTTCTAAGAAGGCAACTGAGGGAAAACGAGCACTACTTCTGAGCGCCAGTGGACGGTCGTCTGGTTTGGTAGACCGTCGGGCAGAACCAGACCACTCACAGAAGAACTGCCGACCAGACAGCGTCGCGATGCCAAGGGGACTTTGCTTCGAAATGAGTTAGATATGAGTCAGCCAGCGTAAGATATTAATATCAGGATACGAAGACAAACCGACTACTTGTACAAGAGATCGTCCCTCCGTCTCCTTAAAGCAGGAATTCCGTCGACTGCACCGAGGGAAAAAGGGGCAGAAGGGGACTCAAGGTTACGTAAGTCGACCTCATGAGAAACGAACATGGACCCCGCAATTAACGGCCAATTGGCCAATTTGGTAACTCCGAGTTTCGGTCTGAGTCACACAGCTCGGCTACATCGGACATTGGAAGGATTGACGCGCATACCAACGGCAACAGCTTTATCTGATCTCCTGATAAACCTCGGATCTCCGCCCTTTGGTGGGATTCCACTTAGACTTACCTCCGTCCACTTTGCGCCCTCACATGAGCACGCGTTTCTTAGACCCAGCCGATACCTCTAATTTCACACACCCAATTTAGACTAATTTTCGCCATGTCCGAGCCGAGCAGTGTCCGTGAAACCAGCAGCCCACCGCCACGCGACGGCGAATCCAGAGAAGGGGACAGCCCTGACGGCAACCCACACCCCCGGAAGAGGCAACGGGTTCGCCTTTCCTGTCTCGAGTGTCGCAGGAGGAAGCTCTCCTGTGATAGGGAGCTACCGTGTTCGCGATGTCTTCAGTCCGGCACTCCTGAGAAATGCGAGTACGAGGCCAGACCGGGCGGGTTCACGCCCAACCGCCCCGGCATCTCGCAGTCTCTCCTGGCCAGCATCGACGGCCGCCTGTCTCTGCCTGGCGGCCCTGGGGACTCGCTGCTGTTCACAACGAGGAAGGATGCATTGCGCGAGCACGACAGGATACGCAAGTTGGAGCTCGAGGTGGCCCAGCTGAAGAACCTCCTCACCAAGCAGGCGTCGCTCGACAGCAGCAGCACTGTTGTTGGACACTCGCCGCCGTCGCCCAAGAACCATGACGGACTGCTAGGGCAGGGTGATGCGAGCGTGCCGTCCTCGCAGCAGCCGCAGGATATCTACGCCGAATTCAAGCAGGACGTGTTTAGCGATAAGGAGGAGCTGAGATTCTACCGTGGCAGGGAGTTCAAGACTAGGTTCTATGGTCCCACGAGCGGGAGTATAGCTCTCAAGGAGGTATGTTGAATGCGTGTCCGCTTTGTGAACATCAAAGCTAACGACCCGCAGCTTGCTGGACTATCGCCTGTAATGAAGTTCATGAGAGAGACCGGCGACGAGTGGCTACGGCCACTCCTCTCCGCATCCGGCACGATCAAGAAGGATCGGGAACTGGATAGGCAAAAGAGGGAGGAACAGTTCCTGCAGCCAGATAAGGATCTGGAAGCCCTGTTGCCGTCGAAAGAGGAGGCAGACTCATGCGTCCAAATTTACTTGGAACAGTTCGAACAGTTACACCGGATCGTCCACATTCCCAGCTTCCGGCGAGACTATGCCAAGTTCTGGGACCCCAAGGAGACGCGATATACCGCATTTACTGTGCTGGTGCTTGCGATATGTTCTGTCACTTCATGCATTAGCACGCACGCGGCGGTAAAGTTCGAGAAGCTCGTCTCCACTGCGCATACGAGGGCGCTGAGGTGGATCAAGGCTTGCGAGGAGTGGGAGGAGAAGCAGAGCCAGAAGCATCGTCGGCTGATCCACTACCAGATATCGTGCCTGCTGTACCTCTCGAAGAGGATCAATACGGTCAAGAAGAAGCGCTTCTGGAAGGGTGCGGGCGGGCTCATCCTGGATGCTGTTTCTGTGGGCCTCCACCGTGAACCTCACAGCAAGGTCTCTCCGTTCAACCAGGAGATGAGGAGGAGGATATGGGCGACCCTGCAGAGCTTCGATATGCAAGCATCGTTCGACCATGGACTGCCATCTCTATTAGCCTCGCTGCCGATCAACGTCAAGGCACCGCGGAACATCGACGACGAGGACTTTGACGAAGATACCGAAGAGCTTCCTGAGTCCAAGCCGACAACAGAGTACACTTACGCGTCGTACCAGCATATTAGCCGACAGAGTTTGCCCCTGCGCCTAGAGCTGTGCAAGGTGCTCACCGGCCCGGGCGAGCCGATCGATTACGACGACGTCATCCGATACACGAGCGAGATATCCAGAGAGATCGACTCGCTGCCGTCATGGGACGCAGAGGAACTGAAGACCGGGGAAGCAGTCAAGAAGCCATTGCTGGCGTATACCCTCTTGCACATCCAGCTCCGGGCTTACATCATTCCTCTGCATCAGTCATACCTCCGTCTGCGCAAGACGAATCCCAAGTATCAATACTCCGAGATGATATACTACAGCTCCGTCCGGGACATGATTCTCCTGAATGATGCGCTTATGAAGCAGGGTCTCCGCACGCTGAACTTCTTGCGGGAGGACAGTTTGACGCTGGCGATCAACCTTTGCAGTGTGACCATGCTGCAACCACGAGGCATGCCGCCCCGCTTCCCATAATAATTTCGTCCCTTTCAGTACTAACAATTATTACACAGGCTCAACGAACATGATAATGATATCCTCCCAAGACACCATGTCCCTAATAGACAAATGCCTGCAAATGCGCGAGGACCGCGTCCTCCGCTGCGGTAACAACGAGCCGTGGGGGTACTCCATCCTCTGCGCGGCAAGGGAACTCCTCGCCGTCCACCTGGGGGAGAAGACGCCCGAAGCAGCGAAGGCGGCAGCCGCCGAGCGGTTCGTAAACATGCACCTCAAGATCCTTGCCTTGCAGGATCCGCCGGCGTCCACCCAGCAGTCACACCAGTCTGACAAGCAGGCACTGCTGTCACAGCTCCCGCCGCCTCCGCCGAGCCAGTCGGCGCAGTCGGCGGCGGCTGCTAACCCGCTTGCTGCGCTTGCTGCTGGGCCGGAGGTGTCTGGGTTTAGGTCGAAGGTAAGCTCACTTCTATCTCTTTAACCCTGATACAATTCCATACTAACAGTCATTCAGTCCGCCACACCTTTCCCCGCCTCGCAAAGCTCAGCAACACAGGTCAACAACGGGCCGATCGAAGTGCCCGGCACGCCGTGGTGGGTTCCGAATCCGTCAGATCCCACTGCTATTACACCCGTAAGCTTGCGTTATCCGCTTGTCGGTGATCAACCTGGGTCCACGAGTGTCGGGGCTGATATGAATTCTCTGCCACAGCAAATGCAGCCTTTGAATCCCGACTTCAGGCCTGATATCACGTTTGAGCACTTTGGGTTGGATCTCAACTCGCTTTGGGGAGGTGATTTGGGTGATCTGGGCGATTGGGATGGAGAACTTGTGATTTGATTCGGATGCCCAGGTCTTTTTGTTCGGTTTTGGGTTATGGTCTATTTTTGATACCTCTCTTGTACAGTATGGCGTAGTGTTGGGTTTGTTTGGGTCAAAACGGTGGTGATATGCTTGGATGTTCTGCGGCGTCCAGCTATGCTAATGACGGTTAAAAAAGTCAGCTTGATGATTTGGAGCGGATTATTCACAACTCTTGGATATGAATGATCTTTTTAGGACTTAACTTCTATGTCCTCGACAGCTTCAGACGCCGTCGGGTCCGATCTTGGTGTATGCAAGTAGAGGGGCGTATGCGTTTGTCTTGGCGTGACTCGGGTCCGGCCGGTTAACGAGACCCGCAATTCTATTTCAACGCCCTCATCCGCACCGTCTCTGCTCATCAGTGGTCGGTCGTCCCTCGCGAATCATCTCCATTTTACGATCTCCAAACCAATCGAGCTCAGCCCTCACTCTCAGTCCCCATCCTCGCCATATCCCACCACGATGTCTATCCCAAATGATGGCTCCAAAGAGCGAACGCTCTCACACGTCCGTTTCTCAATTTCCCCCCCTACCTACCAGTAACACCTAACTAACATTCCCCCAAGATGAACAAAGACCACCAACACGACCTCTCCGCCATCATGCAGCACCAACTCGGAGTCGCCTGCTCCTCCCCGGTCCTAACGGATATATCCCTCTCCACCCTCACCATCACCACCACCGCCGCCGCCGCCAACCCCTCCCAACCCCAACCCCACATCATCCCCATCTCCCCACCCATGTCCTCCTGGTCCGACCGCCGCGCCCGCTTAGTAGACCTCACCCTCGACGCCCGGCGCGCGCTAAACCTAGACGCCAAAGGCCAACCCCTCGTCGTCAAGACGTTCCTCCCGCCCAGCGGGTTCGGCGCCGTCGTGTTTGCGGGGGTGGTGTTTTACTTCTCCGCCTTTGCGGCCGTTAAGGTCGGGCTGGTCGAGCCCGGGACGCAGGCTTGGAGGGCGTTGGAGCTGGTGAGGTTCCCCGGCGGGGCGGAGGGGTTTAAGAAGGTTGTGGGGAGGATCTTTTGGTCTGTCGTAGCGATTCATGTCGGCGAGTGCTGGTGGTTGTGGAGGAGTCGGTTGAGTAGGTATAAGGTGGAGGGAGCGGTGTGGTGGGCTTGGATGGGAAGGTGCTTTTTGGAGGGGTTCACGAGTTTTGGGAGTTTTGATGAGGTTGTTGAGGGGTTGAGGAAGGGGGAGTAGGGATGGAGATCGGGAGGGGGGATCGGGGGCGTGGAAGGGAGGATGATGTTGGGGGGAGGTGGTGTTGGAGAGGAAATTTGACGACAATGACCAATGGAGAGAGACGGGTTCTAAGCTATGCAAGCCGCTGCTGCAAGTCCATCTCCCTGTGCCAGACCTGGAATACTAGCATTGATGCGTCATAGGCGGGATAAAGATGAAGTTGGAATCGGACAGGTCGAATCAGATATCACGAGTAAGTTGCTGTTTCGTTGTGTACGTTATTTGTATACGGATATGTTTTGACATGTTATATCCCGCAGGTGCTTTGTTCTCCTTGTTGCTCGACGGGACCCCTTGTGTTCTTTGTGCTGGGCACCAGCTGTCATTACTTGGAGTATCGTCCAGTTTCCGCCCTTTGACGATTTGACCATCAGATGTTGGCCGAACGCATTACTCGTCTTTGAGAGAAGTGATCAAATGGGTTATTTGCAGGATTGGACGCGACACGCAGGTCCATACAGCACAACAAAATCTCAAACTCGCCTACTTCCTGTGGTGATGTCGAACTGCGAACGAAAAGAGGGCAAAACACACAGACCTGGGATACAAGAATTGCCTACTCCTCCCATCCGAACCTAAGTTCAGACGCAGTATATCGACATCTGTTCCCGACTTTGTGGCATCCTCGACAAGCTCGAATACCTTACAGAAATGGCGCCCTCCCGGCCAGCCCAGCCAACTAAACCAACCAAGCCGTTGTCGCAACTTTCAGAGCAGGAACAAGATGAACTCCGATACCGAAATCGTCATGTCTGCACTCCAGCGGCGTTGTACCTGGTAAGGACTCTCGGGAAGCTGGACATCTTCACCTTCCCCGAGTATAATTTTGACGATCCGCCAGACACACCGAAGTTCGTGCAGCAACAACCGCCACAGCAGCCACGACAACCACAGCAGCCAAGTGCCACTCCCATGACGTTTCAGGGTCATCGGTAAGGAGGGAAGTGACTGTCGCCTGGAGGGTGTCATGACAGTGATGGCCCGCCTGCCGTGTTGTAGGTGCATCGATCGCATACTGGATGGCCGATTTTTGCTCCTGGTTTGTTCTGTCATTGGCGATTGTTGAGACTGGCAGAAACAACCCGGGGTATGGGGAAGGAAGAGAAGCATACAACCGAGCTGAAAGAGTGTGAAAGGAAGGGAAGCACTCAAGCATGTGCAGGAGACAATTGGGGAAGTGCTGCCATGATCGTGGGGAGGTGAGAAGCCGGTTTGTGAGCCCTCAGGCGCTTCTTGCTGCGAGAGAGAGAGAGATGAAGAGAGAGAGAGAAAGACTTCAAGGCACACACCCAGCTTGCAAGCAAGTGCGTTCGACAACGTGGACGGTACATGAGCTGCCACTACTTTCTTCTCTGGTACCTCCAACTTCGGATACGCGAGTTTCTCCTCCAAACAACATCCCCACAACTACTTTGGTCGTATCATTGACATAATTACCAAACTTGACTCGAGTGCGAGACTTGGAATCAACTTCAGACGTCGACAGATATTTGGTTGTTTCTCAGTATTTGGCCTTCCGCACACAAGGTCACAAGGCTCACTACGATCACTTCACCAGTACGTCTCTCCGTCCGTCATCAGCCCTGGGACTGGTTTCATTACTGGCCAACATCAGGTCTCAACAACCATCGACGTATCGACTTTCCCTCTCGGAACTCCTTCTTCTGGCAACCAGTGCACGGAACCCCCGAAAGCGTCTCGCAACGTCTGGCTCTGCTGTGACTTATGGGTTCGAGCGGGAGGACACACCCTGGGCGGGTGTCAGTCCAGAACACGACATAACAAGTCAGCCAAGCCAGTCTGTTGGCTCCAGTACCCCCGCACTATCCCAAGATCCTCCCGAACATCATAATGCGGCGCCCGAAGCTCTTCAAGGAAGCCAACATGCTTCGACTCAGAACGCCAACGGTGCGCCACCCATGCCGCCAGGACACAGCGATGACAGCCGCAGCCAATCTCGCAGTCCTCCGGCCTCCGACGCGCGAGAGGAATCGAGACCGCGTCCTTCGCTGGCACAACCCCAACCTCAACGGGCAAGGCAAAGCCAGGTTCTAAACCGGAGGTCGCCCTCCTTCGACTGCTCCACTCAACCGTCAGAACCTCTGGGGTTTCACGATCCTGAACCGCCAAGTGCGGGTCGAGAGCGGGCGATCGCAGCTGCATCTTATGACACAAACGACCATCCCACAACACAGCACCCTATCAGAGACTCAGACAGACGGGCTACTGCCAATCCGGAGACTCAGCAGCCAAGACCATCGACAACCGCTGGTCGGAAAGTCTTGCCGAGCTTCCCAGGGCAATCCACATCCAGTACGTCTGTTAGACCACCCCAACGCCTGAACCCAGTTGCTGCTAGCCCGGCAGGATATCGGGGACCCGTCGAATCCCAGCCATCACACAACCCACCGCCAAAGCACCGACGAGAGGATGACCCCGTAAACCCGAGCTTTGCGCCTGGTGGATCGGAGAGCGGGCCGGTGAAACGTCAGAAGTCAGGAGAGAAACGGTCCACATTTGAACCTCCACGACAGTCGGCAAAAGGAAAGGAGAGGGCCAGTAACAATAACGCTGCGTACACCCAGCCTGGACAGACATCCCGGCTTCCGAGCAACACAGGGTTTTCGCCACAACACGCTTTGGCGGGGCCACAGCCGAGCAACCCACGCCTTGTAAGGCCGCCCCAGAATCGAGATCTACCGATTCCGTCGGCCCCGATCCCGTATAGTCTGATGATGGAACCGTCAGCGGACCCCTTTAATTCTCGGAGGCTCACTCAGACTTCCCGGGGACCACTGATTCCCCAGCAACCACAGGCTTCCCAGCACCGACAGAGTACTTTCCAGCAACCGCAGCCTACTTTGCCGCAACCGCAGACTTTCCTGTGGAGGCCACCACATCTGCGGCAACATACACATAGCTCCACAACGCCCCAACATCACCAGTCCTCCGTCAATCCTCCACCGGGGCCGGCAAAAAGACGGGAGACGTTCCCTGGTTTTGTATCTGCGAGTGATATATTGCTTATACCCGCTCCTTCCTCTCGGGGCCCCCAAGGTGGCTCGGCACAACCTACTTTGGCGGGTGGCCGTCCGAGAACTCCAAACTTCTCTCAATATGGGGACCTAGATTCACAGAGAGATCCGAGAGAATATGGTGGGGTCGACCCATCCCAGCACGCGTTACGAACTGCACCAGAGCGTCCAGCCGTCCCATCCCAACCAGAGGTGCCCAGTGGCCCACCGCATCAACGCACCGACGACTCATCGCGGAGATGCACTGCCTGTCAACGATATGGACAGCCTTGTGCGTGGTCACAACGATACAATATCTGCGTACAGTGCTTGGAAAGGCCCGGCCGCAACTGCAACCTCTCCGCTCCATATGCGAATGAGCCCGCTTGCTACAGGTGCACGAGGTCTGGATTGACCTGTATTTCCAAGTGTCTTTCGGCGCGGTACACGCGGACCTGCTCACGCTGCCACAATAACTTTATCGGGAAAAGATGTTTGTACCCGGACGACAGCTGAAAAAGGAAACGCGGGAAGGGACGCGAGAGCAAACCCGGGAGGAGATGCAGGAGGAAATGCGAGAGGAGACGCAGGGGGAATCGCGTAGGTAAGACATCAGATACAGGGCCCAATGTCTGCCTGATGCTAGATTCGGCTCGGCGCACAGTCCCTAAGAGGGAAGGGTGTGTCCAAGACCGGAAGACAAAAGTGTTGGGAGGCAGGGGTTACTCTTGCACACACAAATCTTTTTTGGTGCCAGGGGGAACTGTCGCATTGCAATTTCTCACCAGAAGCGACATAGATCAGCGCGGCGGGACTACAGATGGGGTATAAGGAGTGATTCAGGGACAGGAAGGGGATATGGCTGTTCTGGCAGAGTCTTCTGTTAAACATCAAGATAGACCGGCTAAGGGGCTTCAAGAAGGGGATACTATGAACAGAGATTCTGATTGATAGCAGCGATTCTCTTTCTAGACTTACATCATACTAAGCGTTTACTTTGAGTTACTTCGCATGATATAACTAGACTGGATGACATTGGTACGTACCTCTCTTAGTCTCGTCTTAGTATACTAGTGATATGTTATATTGACATGGAGTAGCCTTCATCCATCTACGCCACAATAGTTTTGACGGACGGAACGTAACCTACACAATAACCGCGGACATAGCATCAATTCCTAACACGGGAGACCTTCTTAGCAACCTCCTAATATTAAAGAACAAGTAACCAAGAAGATCTATTTCCTCCGAGACAACCACCCGCATACATTCACTTGCCTCCCAGTATCTAGTCCACTATAATCTACCTGATCAGGCTTGCTCCAAAGGACTCGACCAAAGAGCCCTATTTTCATGTAAAGAACGTTAGCTATGCTTCCAACCCGGCGGCCTGATAGACAGGCATTGGAGCAATGTCGCTGCCCCCTACTCCGAGTTCGGGCCGACTCTTGGGATGAACCACTCCCGCTTCCGCTTCCGCTGTCACACGATGCTCTTCCTCCTTGAACCCGTCAATACCGTCCGGGTGCTTGGCGAGCAGACGCCGCATCTCGTCTTTCACACTAGCAGCCGTCAGTATTTTGCAGTACAAAAGTTCAATAGGGACGAGACCAGGCGGGGCTCACTTCTGTAGTAACGGACGCCATTGCGGCCACATGCCGACGGTCTCTAGGTCGCAGCGTCTTGTGGCTTGTTAGTTGTGCGTCGTGACAGGGAATGGCTGGCTGGCTTACATCGAGTACAGCGTGTTCCTGTCGTCAAAGTCCTGCTGGGGCTCGGATGCCCCGACTTCGTTCTTGTAGGCGTTGACGAACGCTGGACCGACGGCGTTGCGGGTGGCCCGCATGCATTGGAATTCCACTTGCTGGTGTTAGTCCGAGTTTCCTGCCAGTTCTGAGGCCGAGGAAAGACCCCGACAGCAATTCCCCCTTCATGAAGATCGGGAAGTCCGGGACATCGTAGCACATCACATATGCATCCCAATATATGCATGCCCCTTGCGCGTATCCGTTGGCCAAACTGGTAAAGAACTTATGGAATGGGGGAACATACTCTCATGGTGTCCATAAAAGCAACAAGGGTCAAATAGAATGGGCTGGTTCGTTGCCGAATCGATCTGTATATTGGCATCGTAGAGATCACCATGGCAGAGCGTAGGCTTGATGCTCCTCCCACCCGTCTGGAGCGGCCGCAGAAGTCGTGGGATAACCTTCCGTATAAACTCCTCGCCCAACTCGCACAGCTCCTCGTCCCTGCCGTGCGGTATCTGGCCGTATTCGAGCGCGGATCGGAATTTTCGTGTGTAGTACTCTTCCCATCTGTCTGTCCAGGAGTTGTCCATCGGCGGAGGACCCCAGAATGTTGTGACGTGGAAACCGAACTTACCGGTTGGGGAAGAAGATGACTGGTGTAGCTTCTTGACCACGGATAGGAGCTGGGAGATGGTCGGCAGTTGCTCGCGGAAACATCGGAAATGTGTCATGTAAAAGGCTTTAGACGCATCCTCCCGGTACCGGCCCCATGCAATGGGCGGGACGATGGCCTCGGGGATGTGTTGCATCAGAGCCTTGGAAGACTCGAACTCGCCCTGAGCCATCTCCTCGGCTCGCGGACGATCCAGCACCTGGACACATCGTTAGACAGCCACATAACTTGACATCCAGATGACTTGCCTTCAGGAAGTACTCCTGTTCCTCATTATCGACCTCGTACTCGATCTTGTAACCGGTCGACCACCAGGTGGCTGGTGTGAGACTTGAAGTCGAAAGTAGAGCCGACGAAGCTTGATCATGCTCTTACATTTGTTCTCCCATGCACATATACATCAAGTACCTTGCCTCCAGGAGGAAGAGCTGTTGTTGACTCGTCAAAAGGGGCTTTGGTTTAGCGCACTGTGAGATGGACAACAGGGGGCAGCACCCGGATCCACTATAGGGGTTTTCGCTCACCTGCAAGAACTGCGGCATCCAGTCTGTTTTCATCTGACATTGTCATCTCAAGTTTCGACCTACTTGTGACAGAAGCAGGCTTGACGAAGCAAGACAGGATCCATGAACAACGACCTGGATCGAATGTGTTTGCAGCTATCGTTGTTAGGCATCTGACCTGCGTCTTGGGCTCCAATCCGCCATGCATACGAATATTCCCGCGCTTGTCGTTGCAGTCGTTCCCGCCGCTAGACCTCTGCAGGCATGGCGCCATGCGGACTACCTGCATCGTCACACCTTGTGCATATCAAGTTCCGACCCTCCTCCACTGGACACCTCTCTTCACGATAAGCCATACCAGAGGCACTTCCAGCACCAGCAAAAACGCGAACACAGCAAAGCACCAGCCCAGCCTCGCTGCGTCCGCAAGGGGCTGCATCGCTGCTATGGCTGCGCCCGCGCCCAAGCACCTGACTAGACTGCATGCGCCCTGAGCGGTTGCCGACTGGTGCTTGTTCAGGTCGGTAAGGAGAGTTGCAGACATCTGGCCGTCTTGGTTAGCCCACTACATGCAGTTACATTTTTACGATCTGACAGACGGTAAAGATCCCAGAAGTTGTAAGGCCAATCATGAACTGCATGATGATCATGACCGAGATATGCTGTTGGCGCAGTTAGACGGTGTTCGTGACAATACGGAGACGTAAGATTTACTGCTCTCGTCATGAGAGCCAATCCATAACCGACACTACCAAGGGCACTGGCGATTATGAGGACATATGCGCCTTTCAGGCGTATCGCTTCGATCGGGAACTCCGCCGAGTCTCCATCCATGATCTCCTGACTGGCGGATAGTGTCGCAACTGATAGACGATACGTTCTGTCGAGGTACTTCCCTGCAAACACATTCAGTACCTCACCCACGAAACCTTTGGGTGCTCTGATTCCACCTACCGGTGAGGAAAGCAGCCACGGCGCCCGATACACCGGCCGGGAGGTATATCAACCCAGCCGTGAGGTAGTCGAGGTGATATATCTCAACGCATTGCACTCCGAGAGACGCTTGAAGGGCCATCTTGACAGCGTACGTGATCGAGTACAAGAGTATCACGATCAAGGACTCCTTGTTACCGAGTATACGCAAGCAGGCGAAGGGATTCGGCCACGAGATCCGAGGCTTCATAGCAGCGCTCGTCTGACGTCCTCTTATCTCTCTGCTCTGAAATACGCAGAACAGACTCCTGTATACCCCTTGAGCCTTGAGGCTTCCGTCTCCGACAATCTTAGGCTGCGTCTCCGGGAAGAAGACCAGCATAAGAAGAAAGTGCGACGAGGTCAGGATGACGAGGAACCAGAAGATCCATCTCCAGCCTAGTTGTTACGTAATGCTCCCTCCTATGACCGGGCCGATGCTGAGGGCGAACTGGATTCTGGGTTATGTTAGCGTTCCTTATGCGCAGACATGGACTTGATGGAGGAACTCACAAGAGGTCGAACATCCCACAGTAACCACCTCGTTCACTGCGGGTAGTGACATCCGCTATAACTCCGTATGCGACCGCAATTAGTCCTGTCGCTTGGGAGTCAGCAAAGGGGCATCTTCGCGCTGTATTTTGGCCTCTCTCTGTCTCTCTCACCAGACGACCCAGCACTCTGCAACATCCGCAGCACCAACAGCGCAGGGAAGCTCGTCTGCAAAGCAATGCCCACATTTGCGCCAATGAACAAAGCGAACATGAGAATGTAGATCGGCCTGCGTCCGCTCTGGTCCGCCATACTGCCCATTATAGCAGGGGCAATAGCCGCCACAACGAGGTAAGATGTAATGGTCAAGTTGACTAGAATTATCGGGACGCCGAGTTCGGCGGCGATGGGAACCAGGGCTGGGTAGTAGATGTAGCTGCATAGCGTCGAGAAAGCGCCTGCTGGTGAGGACATCTCTATGGACTCTCGTGCAGATCCCGTCTGCGTACCACTTGGATACTTCTTCCCTATTCTCCTCGATATATACGGCCAGCTGCTCGGCACGAGTTTCGAGGTCAGCCTTGGAATATTGACGGGGAGTCTCCTCTTCGGCCATAATTTCGGGTCTTGTAGAAGTTCGGTACAGGTGATGTTGCACTTTGATGTTTGTGTTTCTGGTGGGTTGGTTCCAGGTGCGATCCATGAGAAAAGCCCAGATACGGGGTAAACGCCGTTTTTATGTCCAATGTTACCAGACTCGGACTTGCAGAGTAATCGACCATTTGGCATTCTTGTCTTGAGATAAAGAGGTTGAGTTGTGTAAAGCTTTCTTGCCTCCAGGGGCGAACAAAGGTCGGCTGCGATTGGAAGCTTTGAGAAACTTGCCATATTACTGATGTCAGAATTCCATAGAGCACAAAGAAAATAGAAGATACTCATAAGAACGTACGAATAGTACATGCTGGACATCTATGAATAGCTATATTTCCTTCCACAGGGTTGCTTCTGCCTTTGAGCGGACTTGACTCAACAAAGTTCCTATTCCTAATCCAAGCCACTTTGAGTCAAAGAACAAGACCACAACCAGGACAATGACATTGTCCGGAGGGCATTAGACTTGGTATTGGGATTCGTGCTACATGTCTCACTTCCCCCACGGAGAGCCCACAACTTGATTGTGGTTCTCTCCCTCGCCGCTCTCTTTGATATGCTGTACGTGCTGGGTAACGGAACTTGATGTTTGAGTATCTGGGAGCCGAATGTGTGACCGACGAAGGTGAATCTAGGCACCCCAAGACGAACAGACACTGGCGCAGTATTTGACCACTCTATTAAGTACAGTCAAGCCAATGATACGCTGAATAAGTGCATACCGCGGAGGCTTGAAAGGAGTAATGTTTGCAATTGCTGGCCTTCACCTTTGATACTGTCGTGGATCTTAGGGCAAGGAGGCTTTCATCCTTCGAATCAGAACCCCATTTGAACAACCACAACCACGCCCGATACCAACTTGCAATATGACTCGGCAAATACCCAGTCCCCTCCTAACCTCCCAGTCTTGACATCAGCCGCCAAATCAGCTTTGCTTTAAAGAAAGAGAACATGTCAACCACAAAACATCCCAAAACGCTATGCTATGTTCATATAATTGCAAATTCTTCGACAGCGAATTTGCCCGTCTCTAGTCCTTTTGTAAGGGAACCGAGCATAATATCCGGACCCATTATACCGCTTTTGACCTTTACATTAGCCGACTTCACGGAAAATAATGGCCCAGTGTTAGCGACTTACCTCAGACCAACAAAGCGCCATGAACCCTGTTGCCGGCGCAGGATGCACGGCACGCCAAGTCCCAGAAGGCCACAGATACAGTCATCCTCAGCGATTGCTGCATCTGTGATACCAACTAATCGCATTGTCGCCGTTTGGAAACACTGCGGATCCACACGCGGTGTAGCCGGACCGTTTCCGACGCCAACCTCCTGTTCAGCAGTAACCCAAGCTCGAGCATTACCACACTCCTGACCCAAGACAGAATCCCAGTATCCCTCCAGCACAGACTCTTCTACTTCATCAGGTTGGGTCGCGCAAATGCGCTTGCCATAACTTACGGCACCGTCCGCCTTAAAGTTCTCCACGACATCCACGATCCTGGTCGAAAATGTCTGAATCGTATCCACTCGAAAGCCCGTGACGATGATTGTTTTCCTTCTCAAGTCAAACGTGCAACGGCTCTGGAGGTCTCCAGTAAAGGCGAAGGTTCCTGAGAGCTCTCTTGAAACGTCAACCTTGTCTCGCCACCTCGGTGAGAAGCGCATACGGGAGAATATTGGTGGGTAACTAGTCGGAAGAGTAAAGTCGGGTGCCCAGGAAGGCAAGCTGTGGCCTCTTATCTGGTCGATGGAACGATTGACCTCTACCAACCGAAGGAAGTTGAGATTTTTCCCCTCACTGTACAGCCGCTCCGTGGCCCGCATATAAAGGTCACACACCGTCATATTGCGATACCTCACTTCCAGCTGCGAACTGGTTCCAAGTCCCCGAAGAAGGCCTAGGATTCCGTAGACTTTATCCAATGGATCGGTGGCGTTATAACTTCTCCCCATTAATAACAGAGTAGATAAAGGGCACTCCTCGGGCAAGCGGGCAGACCCCATGCTATGCTTAAGGAGTTTCAAGCGTTTGAGGAGACCAATACCTCGTAGGGCTGGACCGAAATGGTCAAACTCTCCCGTGCGGAGGGTTGCTTCAGAAAGTTCATCAGCAGAGTTGTCCATCAAGACCGTTGTCGCCCTGCAGAGTCGAGTCCAGCTGGCGGCCCAGTGGCCACAAACAAAGATCACGTCGTTCGCCAGGACAATCTCTTGTACAATCCACATTCGCGTTCACCAAGACCGTGCAAAGAAGTTGCCAAGTGCGATCCAGGAGCTTCTGAAACTTTCGTTTGTGGCACAAATGGCGAATTTTGGACCTCGCGTTATCCCCCGACTCGTCCCAGAGATTGGATAGTCCAAAGAGCATTCGAAATGCTGGAACGGTGTATTCATCTTCTTCCCCCAACCAGGCAACGACAATTGAAGCCTTCGTGAAGATCTCATACATCAGCGAGACTTGTTGACTGCGTTCGTCCATATTTCTCTGATTGATACAGACAGCGTCCACCCAAAGGTATGTTGGGCAAGTAAACTCCTGGGGTTTGTGCTGGACCGGGGGATGCTCTCGACACACGCAGCTAAGGTCGCAGCACGACAGTTGGTTTTGCCGAAGTTGTCTGAGGGCCGCCGCTAGATTAGGGCGGATGGAAAGCTGCTTGCCATCTATCCATAGATTACACTCCGGGTGTATATCGCTCCACTCGTAGGACAAGGCCTTATATTCCACGTTGGCATCATCTAGAGATACCGTGTCCAAGGAAACATTGAGTGGTGACCCTAGTGGCCCTGGCGCCAAACGGAGCAGGCGAATTCTCCGACCTGGAAGCGTATCATAGGTGTACTGAACAACAGACGCCATGGTAAGCAGTGGTGGTTCGGCTTGTAGTAAAGTCTCAAGGACGACGTCCGATGCTCCCACGCTCGGTCACAACAAAACCGCGAACCGGCAATAGAGGTCGTTGCTTTCCGGATAAGAATGGAACAAGGCGTAGCCCTCGATCGGTACGGAGAATGCAATGATAGATGTATATAGATAGGTAGCCAGTTCAGGGTTGCCTCCTGGCGGGACATGAGATAAGCGTTCGAGTGCGGCGGTCTCTCTGGTGGTGGTGCGATCAATAAGGCTCAAACGCGAGACCGATCCGTACGGGTCAGTTCGTGCCATCAGGAAGAAGCGCAAAAGCTGTAGTTTTATGTTTGCAAAGGAACAGAACAAGGAGGGGCATAGCCCCGAATGCCACCCAAACGTGCGCAGACCATGGCCAGCGGCCGATGCACGTCAAGCAGTACCAAGACCACCAGCCTCAATGAAGTTGCAGTAAGGCCGTTTTGGCATTACCTTAACCGATTTACAGGCGCAAGAGACCAATCCGTAGCTCTACCTCTGTTGCACCAGCGTGGCTCAGCGGCTACGCATGATGCCTTGGCGGCTCTGCTGTTCTATTGGCCAAGGTAATAATTATGAGCACGAAGTACTCTACTTCTCTCTCTGTGGCTTCCCCAGTGAAGATCTCCCGTCGGCTTCACTACAGATCTCTTAAACCCCTTTCTTCGTCCAGTTGAAGACGATGTCATGGGCTATTGGCGCCCTTGAAGAAAGAGAGGTTTGGAATATGGGCCGCAGCCATCATAAACTGGACTCGGAGTGCAATCGGTGACAGATCTGAATGAGGACGTGGGACACCTTCGACACATAGCAGTGCTGAAGCCTGCACTCGGAGCCAGCCTTGGATGCCGGAAAACGCGTCTTGGGGTATCATTTTACTCTTGCCTCCCTTGGAATACCGGCTTCAGCCATGCCACTGTCGATCTTGCCACTGTTCCTTCCTATACTCGAATATGGGGATTCTCAGTGCGAGCTCTTTGATCCTGTCTCGTGTATGGGGGGCGGTCTGGGGACCTCGGACTCTCACTCATCAAGTGGGTACTTATATCTCTCTCATTTGCGATTTGCAGTTTGCACACAGGAGGCACAAGACATTTGTTAGGACTGAACTCCAAGGAACACCACGCAAAGGCTTTCTGATTAGCCAGTTAAACTTCAAGTTCGTACACGACAAGACTTTCAATAAGGGGAACACTATCAGGCAAAACCCATAGCCATGGGCTTATCGCCTATCGGGCCAGCACAACCGTTGAGCGCGGCTTGCCTCTGCTCTCCTCACTTTTGCATCTTCAGCCTTCTAACCTCGACATGTCCATACTGTTCTTCTCCGGCCGGGCGCATGTTCGATCCATTGACACGCTCCCAAAGCTTGATGGTATCTTTACCCGCCAGGGCTCGGCACATACCGGCAGTTGTGAAAAGTACCTTCACGGTTTTGCCCTTCTTTGAGCCCTGCTCGCGAAGGATGCCTACTAGCCTTCGTATGTGATCGCGGTTACACGAACCTGCGGAGCCCTTGTCTGCGAAGTCGAAACTCGAAATGCCATCAATCACAACAACCAGCTTGCTCGGAGCCTGTATCAGTAGCTGTCGAATCAGCTCGAGCGCAGGCTCAACGTGTTGAATCGAGCCGTCCAGCTCCGAGAAGTGACTCTCTAGACCTGAGTCGCTGCTAAGTGGCTGCTGCACCAAGTCTATAAGCTGCTTGATGAATGAGTAGAGCATTGCAATTAGACCACGATCCCGAGGGTCAAGTCCTGAGAAAGTGCGAGAGGAGTATGTCAGACTTTTGAAGAACCACAAGCACGGAGTGCCAGCTTCGCAAGTTGCCTCTGTGACCCGGACCGCGATTGCCGAAAGGTCTGCCCACCCAGGTCCCTGCACCCAGAGCAAAGCCGATGTATCGAGGTCCATCCAGCGTTGGATTTCCGATGAAATCTCCTGTGGAATGCTGCTGTACGGACCTGCCCTCCAACCTCTAAAGGCTTGCTCTCTGCCATCGACAGCAAAAGGATGTATCTGGTCTTGAAGAATGATCCTTGTCTCAGCACAGGGAACCGACGATGAGATTGCACCTAGAAATGCAAGTCAATCGTCGTAGTTCACAGGCAGAGCCAGACGGCTAGTAGTTTAGTGTTACCTTCGCGACCTCTGGCTATCTTCTCGTTCGAAACGGAGCTCATGGTTCCGATGTTGAGGATGGATTGATCGACAGAGACTTGTTCTTCTTCTCAGTGTTCAAGTCAAAGTGGACCGTTGGAAGCTAATGTATGCGATAATGGCAAATCAAAAATTGAGGATTTCACGATGTCAGTGAGTGCGGGCAGAGGCACACAAGCCAGACAGAAGCGACACTTTTTATACGTCACTAGACTCCGGTAACAAAGCGGCATGGTTTACTGACACTTATAAATCATTCCACCTTACTGTTGATACGTCAGGCGATTCGAGGTTGGTTGGCACTGATAAAGCAGAAAGCAAGCAGTTGGGAGAAATAGGTTAATGAATAAAGAAACGTGGTGAACGACTCCCACATATTTTCCGCGTACCTTTCTTCCACGTGCCTGTCAGACAATGAATCACTGGCAACGTGGTCATTCAACGTCCAGTTCACCTCAGCTCCAACTCCCTGTCGTTGGTATAGTCATCAAGACTCCTGACCGGCAAGACCCCATCGCTTCGACCTCCGGTCCCAGGATCATAATGCGTACGAATCCCTGGGCTTAGGCCACTCCCAACACCAGTCCGACAAGTATTCGACACGCTGCTTCCTCGAATCTTGCTCATCGACGCAGTCAACTTAGGCCAGATGCGCGTGACCAACAATCTGATCGCGGGCAAGCTGACCACCATGACGGACACAGCAGCCTCCAGACCCGACCAGATAATCGCATCCGTGTAGTCCCAGCTGGGATTCGAAGACCGGGCGAACTTCACAATCGAGCGCAGCCGAATGCAACTGGTGATAACAATAAAGATACCAAGGGAGAACATGACCATCACCTGAACCTTCGAGCGCCACCCGACCTGCAGTCTCGCAAGTATCGGCAGGGGCAAAGCTAGAATCACCAGGTCCTGTGCAATACTAAAGCCTGCCGCCGTGAAGACTAGGGTGTTGACTTCTAGACACTTGTGCGGTCCGACGAAGTCGCCCTTCCAGCCTTCCCAGGAGTAGGAGATGGGTATGCACTGAAATATCTGCATGGTGAGGAGGACGATGCCGGTGATGCTCACCCAACACAGAACCAGGTAGCATGTCCTCCGGAACACAGCTTGGGGGAAAAGGCGGATATAGAAGAGGAGGATCGCCACCTTGGTCAGGAATATGATGGACAAGTAAAGACTCTCGTCAATGAAGAATAGCTGCAGCTTTTGTGTCAGATCTAGCTGCTTGCGTAGCTGCGTGCAGCGTGATCCAGGAGCAACGAGCGCATACCTTCAGGGCATAGGTCAGTGTAGCTGCATCCACGGTCCAGATATCGACCCCGAAGCCTATCATACCCGCTTCACAAAGTCAGCTTCAAACCAGGTTGATGCTTTCTAGGAGACAATCCCTACCCATCTGCCCAATAACCAAAAATGGTACGAATGTTCCGGTAACAATTACCATCACACAGTCGTCGAGCGCAAATTCCGTGGCAATGTACCACCTCGAAACGAATCTCAGTAGTGCGCATGTCAACGCGGGTATTTCCACCGCCAGCATTGCAAACATGTCATGCTTCCTCGATCTCTCCGGCCTGTGGCACATGGTCGCCGTGGCGCCGATAGTTCCTAATCCCGTCGGTCAACTCCGCTGGTGGCCTGTTGTTGATGACTAGGGCAACGTACCGATTGCATCGACAACGGTGCATTCCTTCTGCAAGCATTGCTGAACTGCCCCTTGCAGGACCTGGTCGTTGCATAGGCATGAAGTGTTCGTGATCGTATGGCAAGGTGAGGCAGGTAGCTTGTCCAGAATACAGGCCAGTCCGCATTTTGGGATATCAAGAGTTGTGTCCTGTGAGTTACTGGCGCAGGAGAGAGCGTATGATAGAAACAAGACAAGAACAGTGACTCCTTTTTGCATCACCATATCTGAGCCTCACTGAACTGGGGCCTGATGCTGGGATCTGGGGTCAACCTTAGGGGCCACATGGTAGAGATATTTATAAACCTTGTCTCTGCGATGAGTTCAGTACTACTGCTCGTCTACTTGTCGGGATATCAGAATTTGGCACGCCGGCCGTTGCGGGAGATGGTAACATCACCCGGAATAGCCTTCATTGTGAAATGCCCTCAAAAATTTCCAACTGGACGATTGGAAGTGTCACGGAGTATGACTGGAGCAGGCTTACTCCCCGTCATAGCCTAGGTTGGAAGAGCTGGACTGTAACATCAACCAGATGTTAATGAAACAGCCGACTGCTTTAGGTTCATTGGCAGGTCAGAGTGTTGCACCGCTTGTGATCATCCACACGTGTTAACACATGGTGTTTGCTTGAGAAATAAGGTTGCTGAGGGCCGGGTTTAACAACTGTACTCAATCATGGCCATATCACACTGTCTTGGATATTGCGGCGAATAGGAATTACTCACGGTGTGCTACGCGGAAGCGTAACGAACGTTCGTGGGAGGCTCGTGGTGGTATCCGTCGGATGTATTGCGGTCTTTCCACGGGACGGCAAAGAGGATGTTTGCCTGAGCTTGTGCCAGGAGGTTGTTGGACATCAACAGCAGCGGATGTAGAGGTCCAGTATCACTCAGACAGAACTAGATCCCGGAAGCTGTTGACCTTCCCGGCGCTCTGATGACGAGTGAAATGCTCCCTGCGGTTGTGACGCCAGGGGTTCGGACAGACACTTGGTCTCAAATAGTGACACCACTCCTGCCACTTGTTGTCCTACTGTAACAATGTCTCTTGCACCTGCCATGGGTGCAACCGGGTCGTAAGGCGCCTCCGTCGGTTAAAGGCCCCAGACAAAGTCCGGGCCTTGAGCCCTTGGCTGGCAATGTGGAGGGTGCCGCTGAACTAACTGATGACTCTGGTATTCTGCGGCCCCCCCTTCATGATAGCTGGGCAGCAGCCAACCATGGAGCAACACGGGGTCGACGTCATGGCAGACGCCAAACAATGAGGACAGTATGGTGAGGGCCTTAGATGGAGCAGAGGGTATCCTTGTCGTCACCGCATGCTGGGCAGCACACTGCCCACCACACTCTTCAACCCGCATACATCATAATCAACACATTGCCCTCAATCTCAGCTGCGTAGGAGTGGCGCCTAGGTATCTAATGAAGCCTTTAAAGCCATACGGAGAGTCCGGACTCGAGGCCGCGGCACAGTAGGGGTGGAGTGAGGTCTACCCCGACTGGCATTCGTTTGAGCCCGAAAGGACAGTTGGCCTAGAGGAGCTGGGCGTTAAGGATCAGCTCCCTGGCTACCGTGAGGCGTTGACTGTACTGAAGGACCAGCTTGTGGTAGGCCTGTAGAAACCGGTGTGCATTAGGGCATCGCAAGCCAGTGCTCTCTGTTCGGACTCTGTTCGGAAGCTCGACGCACAACGATTGGAACGGACGATTAACGACGAGTAGATAGGCTACATACCGATTGTAGCTTGCTAGTGTGCTTATTCGTAATCGCATAACCTGAATACATTGTTTTCAAGCCCCCCGCTAACATGCAGGTCGTGTCGGGATCATGCGCTTGGAGATGCAAGTTCCAGCTCAGCTGCGCAGTCTGTGAGCAGCGCGGGGCATGTTTGGCATCATCGGAGCTGAGAGCTGCGCTGAAGTTGGACAAGCGGCATGCAAAGCCTCGCGGGGCCCGTCAATTCTGGTCAATCGAACAATAAACCGTGAGGAAAGGACCATGTAGCTGCCCGGTAGAAAACTACATTCCACCATCGCGATGGGGAACTGCGCTACTACCGAGGCGGAAAAGCAAACAGAGCCGTCAGCTGAGCCAAGCTACGGCCTCCCGACCCCGACTTCCATACGTCTCCTCAAGATCACTCACGCTCACATCCCAGAACAAGGTGAGCGCTCGGTCTGGTTCACCATCTGCGCCTTCGAGCTCTCCGATGCCCCGGACTTCCTCGCCCTATCCTACACGTGGACCGACCCCATGCGGCCGGACATCTTCTCCACCGACGAGACCGCACCGGGCATATTCGCCCAACAATCCATCCCTTCCGGCAGCACCAGCTCCCATGTCGACCCGGACAACACCCCGGCCTTCATAGGAGACCGGAAGTACAAAGCGACCAAGAACCTGCGCGACGGCCTGGCGCAGATCTTCCTCTCCGGACTGGCGAGTAACTGGATATGGGCGGACGCGGTGTGCATCGACCAGGAGAACGACACGGAGAAGGAGGTGCAGGTCGGGATGATGGATGAGATCTACTCCCGCGCTATGGCGGTTGTGGTCTGGCTGGGTGCTGATGAGAGCGATCTGGAGGAGTTTGTGTGGATACACGGGGAGTTCTTTAATGCGCTGAATACGTTTGTTGTCGAGAATGGCGTGGAGGCGATTCGAGGGCAGCAGGGGCTTGATCCGGCTTTTACGTCGAGGCTTGATGTGACGCCGCCTGGTGGGAGCTGGGCGGGGGTATGGAAGGCGTACTTTAGGTTTTGTCGGCGGCGTAGGTGGTTCTCGCGGGCGTGGATCGTGCAGGAGGTTGTTCTGGCGAGCCATGTGGTTGTGCTTTGCGGCGGGAAGGATATCGAGTGGCCCAGGATGGTGCTGATGGCCGAGTTGGTTGTACTTCTGCAGTGGCAGTCTCAGGTTGGTGTTGGGGTCGAGGAGGGATTTGGCAGGGCGCTGGGAGACGAGGTTGTCCGTCTTTCTGCGGCGAGACGTATCATGGATATGGCGACGCCAAGGAAAGTTGGCGACTCGGAAAACGCCGACGGCGGTGAATTCGGAGAACAACCGGATAAGGATGAGCAAAGACGGAGGTGGTTCACTGCTTTCATCGAGATGCTGCTTCACACACGCGTGTACTCGGCAACAGATCCCCGCGACAAGATATACTCTCTGGTTGGGATTTTGAAGAAGATGCTGCCAGCGGATATGGATCTGCCCTTTCGAGTCGATTACTCGGAACAGATGACACCACAAAGGTTGTTTACATCCATAACCGCCATGTTCCTCCGAGAGCTGCCAGATCTCAGAGCTCTATCACTGGTCGAGGATAGAGGAAGCAGAAAAATGCAAGATCTGCCGTCATGGGGACCGGATTATACCTGCCATCTCACAGGGAGTCCGTTGACCACCATCCGGACCGCGGCTTACGCGTTTGTCTGCGATCCAACGCATGCAGCTCTGCCACCTGCCTGCCGTATATCAGAGAACCACCTCTTCGTTCAGGGAGCGGAGATTGACCGTATCCTGGCCACCGCCGCGCCAATGTGGGACGTCATCAGAACGCAGGTCCTTGATGACTGCCTTGCTTTGTGTGAGGACTTGAGTCCAGAGTATCTCCAGACACACACCGGTCCGGGCGAAGTGCTTTGGAGAACCATGACTGCAAACACCTTCGAGCAACAGCCTGCGCCAGGGAGCCTCGCGACAAGCTTCAAGTCGTGGATGGCCGTACGACTTGCAGCGCAGATCGTGAAGGGAACGCTCCGGCATGATGAGGCAACTGACGAAGTGACACTGGTAGGACTCGAGGAGGTTTTCAAAGAGGTTACAAAGATGGACTCACTTCGCATCCTTGCCCGTCTCCGTGCACAAGACGGGCGGGGAAGCGCAGAAGAATCCAGGAGTATTCCCACCATCGACGAGGTCTTCCAGGTTGCTCAGCAGATGTACAATTCCCAGCTGCACCACATCCTGGCAAAGCAGGGCATCACCTTCACCGACCCGCCCATCCCACAGCCCACCGTTGAGGAAGAAACGGTGCGCATCGAAGGCGAGGCAGCCGCTTTTAAGCACGCGATCTCTCCTGTCCTGCCTTTTCGACGGCTGTATCGGACCGAAAAGGGTTATCTCGGGCTTGGGCCCGCCTCTACTGAACCTGGAGACCGAGTGTACTTGATTCGAGGTGCCAAGGTACCGTTCGTGCTGAGGACTGTGGCGGATGGGGCTTTCGAGTTGATGGGTGAAACCTATTTGCACGGCTTCATGGATTGTGAGATGGGGGAGAGGGTCGGCGATAGCGTGTCGGAGGTCGTCTTGGTGTAGCAGTTCTTGACTTTCAGGTGTTCTTCTGCTTCTCCTCCCACCACGCCGTCAAACCAGCAACATCACACCACCCCAGCTCCCTTGGCTCCTCGAACCACCACCTTCCCCCATTCTTCGGCCTATCACTAGCATACTTCTTCAGACTTCCGCCATCGAACCTGTGATTCTTAGCCCCGAGAATGAGCACCACGCTCCCAACGGCGGGGTTGAAGTCATCCGGATCAAGAAAGACCGTCAGCAGGACCTGCTTGGAAGTCGACGGATCGGCCAGCCGTGCCGTCCGCTGGTGGTAGGGCGGTAGATGCGAGGGCTCTACTTCCGAGAGCGACGCCACGACTGCCAGGACGTTGACCATCCAGTTCTGCTTGTAGGGCAGATGCGGGATGAGGTGGAGGGAGGTCAGCTTGACAGGTTTTGTCGGGTCGTCGGTTGACCAGGGGAGGTGGTGGTAGCTTGACGGTTGTGGGGCGTTACTAGACGGCCGCGGAACGTGGCTTGACGGCTCGACTGGCTTCACCAAGTTCGAGTCTGGCTGCGCTGCTTCCGACTTGGGTAGTGCAATGGAGTCAAGAGCGCTGAGATCGAGTTCTACTATGGTGCCGCCGTGGTCTGGGCTTTCCTCGCGATTGGACGCTGTTCTATCCAACGTCTCCTTGTCTGCAGCTGCCACCACGGGAGGTGGCTGATCCTTTTCGTCCGCAATCAACCGTCCGCCGCGATTCGCATCCGGCTCCGGCTCCTTGTCCACGACGGCCGGCTCAGGTGACGGTGCCTGTTTCTCAGACTCCAGGATCTTCATGTAGGCATTGTTCCAGCCCACAGTGACTGGATTATCCAGCAGAAGATACACCATCTTCCGCCTCTCGGTCTGCCGCTCCTTTCCCTTGCCTTTCAAGTCCGCTCCTCCTCCATCCGAGATATCGATGAAGCGTAAAGCGAACTTGTCCACTCGGACATAGCATCCCTCATAGATCTGCCCGCTGTCCACCAGCCCATGCGTCTCACCCTTCAGCACGGTTTGTACGCATGATATGCCGTCGCTGACCAGTAAACGTATGGCGCGGTACCGCCTCCTGATCGGACTCAGCCGGTCGATAGCTTCCACCAGGAACACAGACCCAGGGATGCAATACCGAGTGCGCAACAGATCTTCAATAATCGGTTTCACCACAAACGGTTCATTTGGATCAGAGAACACAATGTCCGCTTCTTCATCTGGGTTGAAGGACGACCCTATCATCGACGGCGGTGACGACATGGTAACCAGTCATTGTCGAGTCAACTTCTGGTAGGGGCTGTGATGTCGGTTGATGTTTAGTTGCGTCGCGTCATTCCCCCAGTGAGACGCGCCGGCCCTTAAACGTTTGGCCCATACATAACCCTACCCCTCACAAATCCCAACAACCCTTTCGCCTCACCGCCTTCAGACCCCTGACCCCACACCAATTCTGCCAGGGAACTTTCTCCCGTCACCGCCAGAGTCACCAACCTTCCGCAACACCAATGGTTCCTCGCCTTCTCACCTCTCGTCTAGTCACTACCTCCGGCACTTCTCTCCCAAACCTCTCCCGCAGTTACATCCGACCGCTCCACAAAATGGCGCCCAGTAAGTCACCTCCCCCCGCACCCTGTCGCTTGATCCCCTCCTCCGCCCCCCCCGTCAACTTCCATACAACTAACACCCCCCTCCTAGCAACCTCCAACCTCCCGCCCGACACCCGCCCCCTAATCATCTCCGGCCCCAGCGGCGTAGGCAAAGGAACCCTCTACAACCGCCTCTTCGCGACCAACCCAAACACCTTCCTCCTCTCCGTCAGCTGCACGACGCGCTCCCCCCGCCCCGGCGAGCAGCACGGCGTGCACTACCACTTCGTCACGCCCCAACACTTCGCCGACCTCGTCTCCCAGGGCGGGTTCCTCGAGCACGCCACCTTCGGCGGTAACAGCTACGGCACGCCCAAGTCGGAGGTATCCTCCGCTAAAGAGAAGGGGAAAGTGGTGGTGCTGGATATCGAGATGGAAGGGGTGAAGCAGGTGAAGAAGAGCGGGGTGGATGCGCGGTATGTGTTCATTGCGCCGCCTAGTATGGAGGAGTTGGAGAAGAGGTTGAGGGGACGCGGCACGGAGAAGGAGGAGAGTATACAGAAGAGGCTTAGGCAGGCGGTTAATGAGCTCGAGTATAGTCGCGAGGAGGGTGTGCATGATTTGATTATTGTCAATGATGATATCGAGAGGGCGTATGCGGAGTTGGAGGAGTTTGTTTATCGGCCTGTGCAGCAGTAGGGGGAGAGAGAGATCATGAGAGTTGGAGTTGGAAGCGAGGAGTTGGGGTCTGCGAAAAGATGGGAGGCTAGACGGCGACATGGCATTAGACAGCGCAGCGTGTTGAGCTTGCGGTGTAGATCTCAAATCAGATCGTTTGCAATGGTCACAGGTAGACAAGACGGTCAGGTGAAGCGAGGCCATATCTTCCTTGTATTCCGTCAGGTATCAAAACTCAAAGACCAGCTGGCTCTCTATTAGACGACTATGAGGCCCGGGGTTTGCTAATTAAGAAACAAATAAAGAATAGGCAAGGGAGAATATTTTGAACGTGCTTCGCCAACGGTTTGGGGGAATACTAAAAGGAAATAAGGCTAACAACGTCCCAGTCCACGGAAATACTGATCAACTATCGCAAGAACACCTTTTTCGATACAGAGGGGGTATGACCTTGCGACCTTCAAACCTCCGCATCTTCCACTCTCGCTACGCATGAGTCTGATTCGACGCAAAATACTGAACACCGGCTTGTCATGTTGTATGAGGGTTCGCCAATATGAACCACACACAGCTTGCCCACGAGCGCAAATCACCCCTAGTTATAGCCGTTCATGGTCATCCGCTGCGAGCTCCTGCTGAGCTCGCGGTCAGCGGAGGGGCTGATGGGCCGGCTGCCGTGGCCCTGTGCGCTGCTCTCCTTCAGGGCCAGCAGCTGCTTGGCGCGGAAGGTCTCGTAGTGGATCTGCGACGTCGTCTCGATGAGGTCCTGCAGGTGCGTCCGGAGCAGGAAATCGCGGAGGTAGACGAACTCGCAGTGGTTCTCGTCCTCGACGTTGATGACGCCCCACCGGTTCTGGCGGCCGCGAACCTGCTTGCCGTTGACGATGATGGACTTCTCGGATCCGACGACGGCGAAGGGGATGAGGCCCTGGGATAACGTTAGTCTCTTGTAGGTCTGGCTAACGGCAGATACAGTGACCTACCCTGATTTGGCTGTTGACGTTCTTCTCCTCCTCGTCAAACTCGTCGTTGTCGTAGGGGTACATCTTGAGGTTGTGGAAAGCGAACTCTTCCTTGATGCGCGCCTTGAACTCTTGGCGCTCCTCGAGGGTGAGCGAGTCGGCCTTGGCGATAACGGGCACGACGTTGACCACGTCGGAGAGCTTCTTCAGCACGACAATGTCGATGGGCTTGAGCGAGTGGCCGGACGACTGGATGAAGAACAAGCAACAGTGGATGCGCGTGTCCTGGATGTAGCGCTCTCGTTGGGCGGTGAGCTCCTTGCGCAGGTAGGCAGAGTGCTGGTCCTTGATGTACTTCACGATGGGGTCCCAGCACCTGTCGTTGTTGATGAGGTCGCCGTAGCCGGGGGTATCAACGATGTTCAGCCTCAGTCGCACGCCGTTCTCCTCGATGATGTGCGATACGGGGTGGATCTCGGTCGTGGAGCGGATGACCTCTTCGGGGTGTAGTCTGCCCTTGGACTCCATGAGGTGCGAAGCGAAGATGGTGTTGATGAGGGTCGACTTGCCGAGTCCGGTCTGGCCTAGACGATGGAAGCAAACACGTCAGTTTATCTGTGGCCTCGGTCATGGCGCGTTTGGCGCAATGGTGGCCCCTCTCTCCCGGACTCAGAACTTACCGACGCAGATGACATTGAACTGGAATCCACGCTTGAGCAGCTTGCGCTCAATCTGGGACGTGATGCTGTCGAAACCGACATGGCTCTGGGGGTAGATGGTAGCTGCCGGCATGGTGGCCATCGTGGCGGTCTAGAGGGCGATAATGAAGCTCGCGTAGCTCAATTCAGGGTCCTGTATTCAAAAAGGGCCGGACTGCAGTTCGTAGCTCGGGTATCGCGAACTTGCAATTGCGGTGGGATGGATTTGGTGTTTGGTGTTTGGAGTTTTGGGATCGCGGGTTGGAAGATGTTCCAGCAAATGTGCAAAATGCCCAGCACGGAAGTTTGTCAGGGGACGTTATTTTCTCTTGGTTGCACTTTCCCGCTTCTTGATTGCTCCTTCACACGATGTGCCAAACAATAATTTCCAGGGGTGGTGGTCGGACGAAGTGCTGGAGAAAGGGGTACAGGGGAAGCGCGACCTGTGATTGGAGAGGGGTCGTCTGAGCTGCTGGCAGTTGATGATTGGACGACGGAGCTTTACCTCTGTCTCAAATACTAGATGGAAATCGGACTAGCGGCAAGGCTGCCGTCTGGGGTTCAAGCATTGAGAGTCGAGACTCCACTTCAACATTTTCTCGACTTCGCGATCTGGAGGAACTGTTGGAGAGCAAGACTTCTCAGTCCAAACAACTCCCAACACATCATGGCGTCCCTCAGACTAGCATCGAGCTCCCAGATGCTCCTACCGAGACTCTCGGCACCCGTATTCTCCTCCACATTCCGATTCGGCGCAGTCTACACGCGACAGCTCTCTCTCCCGACCTTCCCGTCTCTCCTCATCGCGATACCCTCGATCCAATGGAGCATACCATCATTACCCGGCCTTCTTGAGGGCATCTGGGAGTCAATACTACGCGCCGTACCGAAGAAGAAGACGTCACATTCGAAGAAGAGGCATAGGCAAATGGCTGGCAAGGCGCTGAAGGATGTGACATCGCTGTGCAAATGCCCGGCATGTGGACAAACGAAGAGGATGCACTATCTGTGCCCACACTGCCTAGAGAGTAAGGAGATACTTCTCGTCTGTGACTGAGAAATATGCTAACGCATCGTTTTAGAGCTGCGGACACTCGGAAGGACGAAGGAAGCAGAGGCCGGGGAGAACGGAGAGACGGCGGCATAAACGCTGCATGAGGAGAGGATAACCGGATGAGATCCCAGGACGAGACGGCAACCGGAGAATCGCCACAGGGACTATGAGATTGCGATATACCGACTCTCTTCGTTCCATTTGGAAGATTGAGGAAGGGCAAAGCTGCCTAGCACGAGCTCGGGATGCTGTCGAGGAGGAGGACAGCTGAAGGGAGCTGAAGGGAGCTGTACAACAACCTGTACATATGTATAATACAAACGATAAACTGAGTACAAGGTGTACCTATTGGGATGGTTGTGCTGGAGCCATTCTGCAAAAAGGGTCCTCATAAAGTCCCATTATGGTTGGGTGTTGCGGGTTCAATCCAGTCGCTTCTTACAACCCTCCACCAGACATCCTGCAGAAACACAAATCTAAGAGGTGCATTTCAAGAAAAAGAACCCCCATCAGGTTTCCATAAACCAAAGCTTTGGGCCACTTCCCTTCCAAGTCCGCTTGTAATCGCCATTTCAAAACCAAGAGCCACTTTGCTGAGGCAGGTGCAAACGACGTCACAATCCCTACCCCACATTGACAATTGACATCGCGAAGCTTCAACCCGTCTTCGCATTTTCAACCTTAACAACTCCCGCAACAAGCGCATGGATCTGTCGCCATGGTAAGATTCACTTCAGACATGGTCTACTCTTGCTATCATACTAATATCCGCCCAGTCGAAACAATACCTCACCCTCCACACAGTGGACAACGGTACTCTCTTTGCTCTCTGCCCGTCCAAACGCCAGCCCTCTACACCTGAACCAAGCTCCTGTCGCTGTCTCCATGCCCTTCAATTCCAAGCTAACACCTCTCAGCCCACATAGCCGACATCTTCTCCCTAGCCGCCACGAAATCCTGCCTCCTCTCCGCCTCCGGATCCTCGACACTGCACATACACGCGACGACCACATCCTCCTCCTTCCCGCTCATCCAGTCCATATCCAACGCCCACAAGCTCGGCATCCACCACATCTGCACATCCCGCGGCGGCGCCGGCAACATCGCCGTCTCCGCCGGTTTCGGCGGCGAGCTGAAAGTCTGGACATGCAAGGACACGGGCGACTGGGTGCTCTACCACGAGTTTGCGCCCGACAAGACGTCGCATGCCTGGGCCGTCGCGCTGAGCGCCGACGAGAACTTCCTGGCGGCCACGACGGAGGACGGGAGGGTGGTTGTCTGGGATCTGACGGCTAAGAGCAAGGTGCAAACGTACGAGACGGGTAGCACGAGTACGGGCGGCGGTCCGTTCGGACTTGCTGTAGACTTGAGCAGGGACGGGAGGCTGACGGCCAGCGGACACCAGAATGGCGGGGTGTACGTGTTCAACAACGACACGGGGCGGATGGTGTACAGCCTGTCCGGGCTGGCGAAGCCGGTGAGGGCCGTGGCGTTTTCCCCGGGGTGCAAGAGGCTTGCTGCCGCGGGAGATGCGGGCATCATTGCGCTCTACGACATGGAGCACGGCGAGCACGTGGGGAATATGGGTGGTGGAGGGCTGGGGAACGCGTGGATCACGAGCCTGGATTGGAATGAGACAGGGGAGTATCTGCTTGCCGCGTCGCTGGATGGGAAGGTCAAGGTGTGGGATGTCGCGAGGGGGGTTTGTGTGGCTACGCATAGCGAGACGGATAAGGCGCTTTGGAGTGCCAGGTGGTTGCCGAGGAGTGATAAGGCTCTGGGACCCGGGATGGCGAAGGGGGAGATGTTTACTACTGCGGGCGCGAACAGGAGTATCACGTTCTACCGGGAGGCTACGGGGCCTTGAGCTGGATGGAGGGAAAGCGCCATGGTACAAGATGGAACTCTGCTCAGAAAAGTTGGCTGTATCTTTCTGAGAGCAATTTGCGTGCTTAGAGAAAAGCAGTCCGGCGTCAAGGTCTGCATATGAGTTTAGCCATAGAGACGGGCTTAGATAATGCTGAAGTTGAAAGTGCCCATGAGTCCAAGAGGCCAGCTGTTTGCTTTACTTTAAACTCCATTCAAGTTGTATGTCACTGCAATCCCTGAACCAGGGTAGTGTTCTAAGAACATGCAACAAGTCTGCCATACTCAAGAGCTCAAGAACCTCATCCAGATACGTAACCCTAACCCGGAACGCAAGCTTCGTCCAAGTGGAGAACACTTTATGCAGGGTCCACCCTTCGCTTCAGTCCGGGTCGCAGTTGCCTCGCCGACCGATCGACAGCCTTCCATTTTCAGCCTCGAACTCACAACTTGAACCTCACTTCATTCATCAAGCACCAACCACTCACCAAAATAAGCCCAGCAAATTTCACCATTTCTACAGAAGAACTAGTATCTCAGAATTCTCGAAATCCGCCATCATCAGACACATTTGTTCGCAACATCTCAGTACCCGAACCGGCATCTCTGACGTCACGCCACAAACCATCAACATGCCCACCACCCGTCGCTCATCCTCCGGCCGCGGCCCAGCTACAGGAAAGCAGAGCAAGCTGTCGTTCAACAACCGAGTGACCAAGCCGTCAGCTAAGTCGGCCAAGGACAAGGTCGCTCCCTCACCGCTCAAGAAGGAGCTCATCCAGGAGCACATCGAGTCCCAGAAAGAAGAGTCCGTGGAGCCGGAGCAGCAGATCCAGCAGGAAGCCGAGTCGGAGCAGACAACCGGGACGCCAGTCTCGGCCAAATCGGACGCCGAGATCAAGGCCGCCAAGCTTAGCGATGCCGCCATCACGAAGTACTGGCGCAAGGTGGAGGCGGAGCGTATGAGCAAGCGTGTGCACCAGGAGGAGCTGAGTCTTGGTGAGAAGGTGCTGCGGTACTTTGACGTCTCGTCGCACTATGGCGTAAGTAAACCCCTACTCGAAGAGTGAGGGTAAGCTGGCTAACATGGCGCAGCCCAGCATCGGCCTCACTCGCATGAGGCGCTGGCAGCGGGCGCAGCGGCTGGGGCTCAACCCGCCTATCGAGGTGCTCGCAGTCCTGCTGAAGGAGGAGGCGAACGGCAACCATGACATCGAGAAGGCCCACATCGACAGGATCATGAACTCGACCGCCATTGGAGCGGCCTGATCGTTGCGCTTCGCGGGGAGTGTGTTTGGGTGAGTACGAGTAACGACTGGCGTATCGGAGGAACGGCGTTCACGGATGGAAGGGGAAGACTTGATCCTGCGCATTTATGCGGACAATACCAGCTTTGCTTCAGGGGTTATTGCTTTCTATAGTCTATGGGTATCATGACAGACAGTATCGACAACCGATATATTATTATTACTTATACGCCGATGTGCCCGGAGGGCATTCGGTACCTCTACCTGTCTATTTACATAGGAAACCTTACCGAAGTTGGACTAAAACCTACGTACAACGCTCTGGCCGCAATCTGGGGCGACTGCACGTTCTCGGCCTTGCTATACTGGGGTCTCACCACCGCCAGCTTAGTGATCCCATGGCCAACCCCCAAACACCATCCACCCCTGTACACCCGGCGCTCCTACCCCGCCGCCCCCTCCTGGGCCATCTCGTCCTCCCTCGCGATCTCTTCTGCGAGCCTGAACTCCGGGAACCTCCGGAGGCTGAGGAGCCACTTGACGACGGCCCCTGCCGTGGCCGGGCCCGCCGTTAGCGCCGCGAAGTCTCTGCTCGTACGGAGTGCCCTAGGGCTTACGGCTCGCTCCAGTGCGCGTCTCTCGTTCCGCAGCTCGTCACAGAACACCGTCAGATGGAGAGGCGTCTCCCTCGCTTGGCCGCACTGGCAGAGCGGCGTCCATACGTCCGGAACCCGTCGCCCGAAGAGGAACGCCCGTAGGCCTACCTTCCCGGTCCGTATCTGGACCAGGAGCGAGCTCTCGTGCTTCCGCAGCGTTCTGTGCTTCCGGAGCGCGCCGTCGAAGTCCGGGCTGTCAGCCGGCTGCGTTATGCGTCCCGGTCGTCTCGTCGTCGCCCTAGCGAGTTCCAGGTTCCATCGCGTCTCCCAGTCCCGTCGGAGAGCATCTCTAGTCTCGAGCTCGTTGCACCACGCTTCGGCCCATGCCCCGGATCTCTCGCCTCCCCATCCAGTCCGCGGTTCGTCCCTGTCGCCCGTCGTTCGCCGGCGCCGCCGGGAACGAAGTCTCGACGCTATCGCTGCGCACGCGTCACGGATTTGCGCGGCCCTACCTGAACTGTGGAGTCGGGCCTCGAAGTCGGCTAGTCGCTTGTTGAGGTAGAGGTCGATAGGCGGTACCGCCGTCTCGACTTCTAGGCTTCTAATGGGTGTGGCCTTGTAGGCCCCAGCCACGATCCTGAGGCTCTTTGACTGCGCCCCGTGGAGTTTCTTCGCGATTCCCTGCTGCTTGTCTGTCGTCGGCAGGTGCCACGCGGAAGCTCCGTACGAGATGGCGCTCCGGATCACCTTAGTGTAGATCTCCCTCGCTCGCGTGAGGCTGCATCCCCAAGCCGACTTTGCGAGCTTGCTGAGGGCCAGCTGCTGTGTCGCTAGCTTCCTGTTGATCTGCTTCAGGTGGGCTCGCCATCGGAGCTTCCGGTCTAGCCAAACTCCCAAGAACCGCGCGGATGCGACTGGCGTAATCTCGGTTGTCCCCAAGCGGATTCGTCGTTGCGGGGCTGCGTGGGCACGGCTGAAGTGGAGGAGCTCGCTCTTTTCGGGAGCGAACTCCATCCCCCTAGTCACCGCCCACCGCTGGCACGTCTCCCACGCCTCCTGAAGTTGGTGGCAGTTGTCCGCTTCGTTACGGCTGAACGCCATCAGGTTTGTGTCGTCTGCAAATCCTACGACTAGGAGGTTAGGGCTCCGTGCGAGTGCCTGGTATAACGACGCGATGTAGAGAAGAAACAGGATCGGTGAGAGGGGCGAGCCCTGAGGGACTCCGGCCCGGAGGTCGATCGGCGCTGACGTTTCTCCGTCAAAGTGTAGTTGGACTGTCCTGTCCGTCAGGTAGCTCCGGACCCACGATGCGACCCAGCGCGGGTAGCCGAGGCCGCGGAGCGTATCCACCATTCTGGTGTGGTTGACCGTGTCGAACGCGCCCTTGATGTCTAGCTGGAGTAGCGAAGCGACTCCTCCTTCCCGCCACGCGGTTCGTACGGCGTCTGTGACAAATCGTATCGCTACCTCTGTTGATCGTCCGGGGCGGTTGCCCATCTGTCCGTCCGGCAAGAGCCCGTTCTCTTCCGCAGCTCGCGCCACGCGGCGTCCCATCAGTGCCTCGATGACCTTCCCGATCGTGCTGAGGAGTGCGATCGGGCGGTATCCGCCTGCCGTCTGGTACTGGTCGGTCGTCTTTCCGGGTTTGCGGAGTACTACTACCCCCGCTTTGCGGAACCGTCGAGGGAAGTAGGCGAGCGCGAAACTCGCGTCGGCGAGCCGTGCGATCGCCTCTGCTACCGGTTCACCGCAGGCTTTGAGGTATCCGACTGGGAGGTTGTCATCTGTTCCAGGCGCTCTCCACGCGCCCGTGTCCCGTAGTATCTCCGCGACGTCTTCAGCGCTCGCTGTCCTTTCGATCCGTACGGACTCGCTATAGGGAGCGTCCTCTGCAATATCCGACAGGTCCGCGCCCCGGTTAGGGAAGAATCTCTCGGCTAAGACCCGGGTCTTCTCCGCATGTGTTGTCGCCGGGTGGGCCTCGGGTGCGTCTCTCCGAAGTGGCGGAATCGTCGACGCTTCTGGTGTGACGTGGCTCCTCAGCCGCGCCCATCTCTCAAGTCTCCAAATCGCTGAGTTGTCGGAAGAGGCCTCGGCAACTAGGCGTCGCCAGTATTTCGCTTGCGCCTTCTTGATCACCCTCCTCTGTCGGCAGCATGCCCCTTGTAGGTTTTCCCACGTGTATCTGGACGGTGTCGTGCGATACCGTCGTCTCGCCGCCTTGGCTTCCGTTACGGTTACTTCGACCGCTTCGCTCCACCATCCTGCCCTGCGTCCCGTACCCGTCTTCTTTCTCGGTGCCGCGAGTTCCGCGATCCTCGTGAGCTGTTCTACCAGTGAGTCCGCCGCGGCGTCGATCTGCTCCTCCGTATGGATGTCCAGGGGAAGTCGCACGTTTACGGCCTCCGCCCTAGCAAGTCCCTTGTCGAGCTTCTTCCAGTTCCATCCTTTGGCCTTGCCACGGCTTGGGCGCGGCCCGTCGTCGTAGTACTTGACAAGCTGTGCGTGATGATCGGATCCCGCATAACCCAGATCCCCTAGAAATTCCACGCGAGTCCCTTCTGTTGCCCACGCCAGGTCTATTGTCGAGTCGCGGTTACCTCTCTTCGTTCGAGTTGGTTCTCCCCACGGTGTAGCGAGGTAGAGTCTCCATTGTTCGGCCAACAGTAAGAGGTCCCCCACCCCTCTGGACTCCCTACCCTCCTTGTCCCAGAAGGGGTGATGAAGGTTGAAGTCCCCGACAAGGATGTTCCGACCTTGCGGCTCTATTGCTCTCAGCTGGTGGATCGGGCTGGCCCACTGTTGGTTCGTCCGGATCGGTGAGTATATTGACCAGACCGTTACCGCCGTGTCCCCTCGTCCGAATGTGACGCTACACCAGTCCTGTCCCGTCCGCTGTTCCCACGCCGTTACCGCATGACGCTTGTGCACATATAGCGCCGCTCTCCCACTTCCGTACACTCTGTGGTATCGACCCCCGCTCGGGCAGTATGTCGTCCGGAGCTGCGGATTGATCCACGGCTCCTGTATCGCGATAACGTCGTGCTCTTCCCTATCTTCGAGCGCCACCGCCGTCGGCGCCTTACTTCCTGCCGTATTCCAGTAGACGATACTTAGTATCATTACTGGGTACTAGCCGGCTGCTGCGTCTGGGCCGCTCCGCTGCCTTGCCGCTGTAGAAGCTGCGAGATGGGCGTGACTCCGGGGGCTGGCTGCATCGGGAGTTGATCCGCCCGCGGTCTACCCCTCGTACGAGGGGGCGGCGGCGGCGTTCCCGGTGCCCGCCTCTTGCGCTGCCGTGGTACCTGCCAGCCTCCTTCCTCGCTCGGCGTGGTCTCGTCGCCGTAACTGCTCGCTGTGCCAGACGACGGGACTGTCGACCCGCTTCCAGTCACCGCGAACTGCCTCGGCCGGTACTGGTACGACTCCTCGATCTTCGTACGGTACGCCTTCGCCATTAGGCAACTTCGTTCCCACGACCCGTGCCTACCTCCGCAGTTGACGCACTGCTTCCTTCCGTTGGGCCCCTTCTGGGGGCAGCTCGCCTCGCCGTCCCGATGCGCCGCTCCAGCACAGCAGCCGCAACGCGCCTGTTTCGAACAGTACCGCGCAATGTGGCCAAGGCCGTAGCACTTGTAGCACTGGCGGAACTGTAGTTCCGTCGCGTACGGCTCGCAGTAGAAGATCTGGGCCTCCCAGATCAGTCCCTCGTCACAGAGGACCTTGGCTGCTTCCACATCATTCAGGTGTACAACCAACGATGCACGAGGGTTGCCCGTGTTCTTGCGGAACATCGGTTTAGCCCTCGTGATCGCTTTGCCATTCTTATCCTGCAGCTCCTGGAGGAGGTTCTGGGCTGCTTTTAGCGGTCCCGTCGGCACTCCCTTCACGAGCACAGCGTACTCGCGCCGGGTTACCTGGGCTGCCGGTCCAAACGCGTCCTGCACCCATTGTCCCTTCGTGTGTTTGTCTGCCGCGTCGCGGAAGGTAACGACCATATCGCCGCTCGGCATCCTCCGCGCGGCAACTGCCGCGTCGCTCCCGATCGCCTTATTGATCGCTTCGAGTGTATCCTTTGCTGCCCGGTTGCGAATATCGGGCGTAGCGTCCTTCGCTCGGACAATCACTTCCCTCGCGTTTCTAGCCGGGACAACTAACCGCGGCTCCCATGCCGGGACGCCGGCACCGGTACCCGCGCTCGCCGCCTGGGCCCATGTCTGTCGGGGGGCGTTTACCACTGTAGGTACGCCGCCTAGCTCTGCGATCGTCTCCTTGACCGTCCTCTTGATCATCTCGTCTGTCTCACTCGGTATAAGAACGCCCCCTGGGCATCTCTCGGCCTGTTTTTCGTTTGCATCGCGCGTGGCCATCTGCCTCGCCTCGTCGAGCATCTCCCCTATCACGCCCTTCGCCGCCTCCGCTACCTCCTCCTCCTTGCCTGGGATCACCAAGCCTGCGATTGTCTTCATCAGCTTATCGATAGCATCCGTCCACTGCCTCCCGTCCTCGCTGCGCGCCTGCGTCACGTCCGCTGGGGGTGGTCCGTGCGCGCTCCTGCCGGCTTGCGGGTGGTGGCGGCTATGAGCGATGCCACGCGTTCCCGCGTCGACGACCATCGGATCCGCCATTGTGTACTGCGTCGTCGTTGCGCGATCGATGCAGGTACGTGGCGTAGGGTAAACGGCGTCGCCGGATTCAATTCCGGCGTCAAATTTGGATTATCTCGCGATTTCGATTGGCAATGTCCGAAACAGCAAAAGTCCTTTCGACAACCGATATAAATCCAGTTCAGTACCATATACTCCTCGTCCTGTGGTGAGGCATGCTCTCCTTTCCCGCGGCCTCCATTTCTTTCATCAGATCGTACAGGAAGAAGTCTATCAAGATGGCGTTCACCCTTGCCTCTGGGTGCTGGCGGATGATCTCCCGCCGTATCAGCTCCACGCACCAGATGCTGCAGCCTGCACGTAAGTGTTAGCATGTTCGGCTCCGTTTGCTCTTCACATCTGTTCTCACTCACCTCTCATTTGCATCTCCCAACTCGAACCACTGTCAATCACCTCTCCCCTCCTGACCGCCGCATCCAGCTTGGGACTGTAACTCATACACCCCAGCCCGCACAAAATTTGCGGCACCCTATAATCCGCAAACATGGTGATCTTATCGATATCTCTAAACTCCCCGTACCCTTCGCCCTCAAAGCACGCCCACAAATCAGCAACAAAGATCTGCGCCCTCTTCAGAAACCGCACCAGCTTCCTGCGGCCCTCGAACACGTGCTCGTCGCGGAAGGCTTCAAAGTCCCTGGCCAATATGTTCACCAGCTCCGCCGCCGACCCGTTTGCCGCTGCGATGAGGTTGGGTATGCTGCACTGGTACTTCCCGTAGAGCACGCGGCCGGCCTCGCGGATGCAGGCTAGGCGCTGCTCCAGGAGGGGGATCTCCTCGTCTGAGGTTGAGCGGAAGACGTGCCTGAGGGTATCCAGGGTGAATTCCTCTTCGTTTATCCAGAAGTGGGGGTCTGTGATTGGTATATCTGCGATCGATCAACACCAATGCAGCAGCACATGCAGGAAAATGAGATTACAGACGCACCTTCATCCAACGCCCGCTGAATAGCAGCCACCAAACTCCAGTACCCCGTCCACCTCCTGCCCCTGTACATCACGGCGAACCTCTCACTCTCCGGCCTCTCACTCCAAAAAGAGAAATTCAGCAAATCCATGAGAAAGATGAACCCCACCGTCCCCTCATCTTTGGTCTTGGGGTGCAGCTCGTGGTCGGACCAGGTGGAAGGGGAGTAACTCCGGTCCTGCATCTGGGAGTAGATGGCCTCCGCGGCGTTCTTGGTCGAGCGCATGTCGAGCGCCACGTCGATGGAGCTGTTGCAGATGTACTCCGCGTCTTGGAGGACGCCGGTCTCTGGTTCTTGCGGTGGGGAGGGGTTGCCTTGGAGGGCTTGCCGGAGGAGGGCAAGGAGTTCGGGGTCGGCTTCGTCGTCTGACATTTTGAAGGGTTGGTGAAAGGAGATGCTGCGGGCCGTGTGTGAGATGGCGATCGGGTTATACACCGCGCTAACATGCGTAATCCTGGAACAGGTGTAGATGGATGATGAACCCCTGAGAGGTGAGCTTGAGGTCCTAGAACCGGCTAGAGGAACCAGGCAGTGAAAGCCTGCAGGGGTAGGTGTCTTCACAAAGCCACTCAGTGTCCGTCTTCGCTTGCAAAAGTTGAGATTCTTTGGGAGAGTCCTCATTCATGGGATTCATTAAGGTTCTCATATGCCAGGTCGTCTCTCACGTTTTCGTCCCATCGGCAGCCAAACGGTCCACTGCATTTCAAGTCCCATCGAAGAACAACGCTAATCCAAATCAGTCTTAGCCTCCACCGGAGCTAAGCTTCCACTTCCCATGGAACTTTTTGGCGATGCGCGCCATTCCGCGATTGCGACCACTTCAATTCCGCAGAAGGCTGTCATCGCTCTTTCAACTAGGTTCCTTTTATCTTTCTCCCCATCAGTCTCTGCTGAGGGCATCGCGCAACCAACAACCCTGCCCCGATGCTCAACTGTTACCGATAAACTTCCGCCAAACCAAGATCGAACGCAGCTACACCTCCCGCCCTCAATCGCATCCTCCAACATGGATACGCAGCAGCTTCCGCTGTCTGCGGCAATGTTGCCCCAGCGCCCCAATCCGTCTCCGGCCGCCGCGCAACCCGCAAAGACTCGCGACAGCTACAACCGCCAGTCTTTTGGCCGGGGCACGAATGCTTTGGTAAAAGAGGTATCTCAGCTCCAAACTGTTGCGCCTACCTTGCCCGGAACACGCTGGCAGTCTGGGCGGTCGCATTCGCCGTACTCTCCCGTCGCCCTGCACTTCTTTCTTCTCACCTCAAGTATAAACTAACTTGCTAACCATCTTTCTCGACAGTCCCGCGTTCTGATGGTTGGCGCCGGAGGCATCGGCTGCGAGCTCCTGAAGAACCTCGTCCTCTCCGGATTCGGCGAGGTCCACGTCGTCGACCTGGATACAATCGACCTGAGCAACCTCAACCGCCAGTTCCTCTTCCGGCAAGAGCACATCAAGAAGTCCAAAGCCCTGGTCGCTAAGGAAGTCGCCCACAAGTTCAACCCGAACGTAAACATCATCGCGCACCACGCGAACATCAAGGACAAGCAGTTCAACGTCGAGTGGTTCAGGAGCTTCAAGCTCGTCTTCAACGCCCTGGACAACCTCGACGCACGGCGGCACGTCAATAGGATGTGTCTGGCCGCCGATGTGCCACTGATCGAAAGCGGAACGACGGGTTTCAACGGCCAGGTGCAGGTCATCAAGAAGGGCGTCACGGCGTGCTACGACTGCACGACCAAGGAGACGCCTAAGTCATTCCCAGTGTGCACGATCCGGAGCACGCCAAGCCAACCGATACACTGCATCGTTTGGGGCAAGAGTTACCTGCTCAACGAGATATTTGGTGCTAGTGAGGATGAGTCTGCGTTCGACCACACGGCCGACTCGGATAACGCTGCCGAGATTGCAGAGCTCAGGAAAGAATCGGCTGAGCTGCGCAGGATCAGGGAAGCGGTTGGTACTGAGGAGTTCCCCAGGATGCTGTTCACGAAAGTCTTCGAAACGGATATTGTCCGGTTGAGGTCCATGAAGGACATGTGGGAGTCGCGGAAGCCGCCAGAGCCGCTAGACTACGATACGGTACTTAAGCAGGCCAATGAGCTTGGTACCTCTGCCGAGTCAATACTGCAAGACGGACAGAAGGTGTGGTCACTGGAGGAGAATCTGCTGGTATTCAACGACAGCCTAAGCCGGCTGAGCAAGCGGATGCTGGAGCTGAAGAGGTCTCATGACGGCAGTGGACCGCAGCCTATCATCACCTTTGACAAGGATGATGAGGACACGTTGGATTTCGTTGCGTCGAGCGCTAACATTCGGTCTACCATATTTGGTATCGATCGCAGGTCTGAGTTCGACATCAAACAGATGGCTGGAAACATTATTCCGGCCATTGCTACGACAAATGCTATTGTGGCCAGCTTGTGTGTTCTAGAGTCATTCAAGGTTCTGAAGGGCCAGTATCAGCAAGCGAAGGAGGTATGTGATGGTTTCAACCCTGCCTTCCCAAATCTCAGAGGCGTCTGCTAACTCAGACAAGGTCTTCCTAAGTCCCTTCCAGCCAAATCGACTCCTATCCTCAGACAAACCGAGGGGCCCAACCCCAGACTGCCCCGTCTGCAGCGTCTTCTATGCCACAGTCCACGTCGACTTCTCTAGAGCCACCCTGAACGACCTGATCGAGGACTTCCTGAAGCCCGATCTTGGGTACGGCGAGAAGGAGTTCTCCATCAGCAACGAGGTCGGCATCCTATACGACCCCGACGAGACAGAGAACCTCGACACAAAGCTGGTCGAACTCGGCATCAAGGAGGACAGCTTCTTGACCGTCGTCGACGAGGATGATAACGAGCCGTTCGTGAACGTCCAGCTCAATATCCAGGAAGCGTAAGTGCCAACTGAGCTCCGTGTAAGATTTGCCTGTGCTAACGACCCAACAGCAAGGGCCCGCTCGGCGAGAAGGCCGTCCAGGGAAGCTTGGCTCAACAGCCCAACATCCCGCACAGGCCCGAGAAAGCGCCCGAGCCAGCCAACGGCCATGTTCCCGCCACCAACGAACTCCTATCTGCCCAGGCCACGGTCGAGCCCACATTAGGCAAGCGGCGTCGCGGTGACGAGGACGACGAGACGCCTTCCAAGAAGGCGAAGAAGGGACCCAGTGCCGACGACGAGGTCCTCGTCATCGACGATGACGGAGCCATTCTCATCGCCGACGACTGAGCTGGTGGACGAAAAGGGATTATGTTGAACATGTTGTATGATTGAAAAACGTCCGCCGGAGGAGAAGCGTGAACGAAATCCTCAAACGGCGCTGAGACCGCCATCGATATTGAGGATACAGTTGCTCGCATAAGGGTTCTTCGCGAGAAAGGCGGCAGCGTCTGCCACCGCCTCGGCGTCGCCCACTCGGCCCAGGGGAATCTGGCTGAGCCTGGCTTTGGAAATCTCTGAGGGGGATTTGTCAGTATGGGCGCATCGTTGTACGAATAGTCACGGGGGTAAAGGGCTCTTGAGGGATTTTGGGCGTTGCGTTTGCGTTTGCGGTCTTTTACAGACAGGGGAAAAGGATGTCGAGGGGATATCTGGAACACGGGGGCAGTGTATCAGTGGCATGCTCACCTTCTGTCATGGAGGTCTGGATGTAGCCCGGCACCAAGGCGTTGACGCGGACGTTACTCTTGCCGTACTCGACGGCGAGGGAGGATGTTAGACCTGGAACAGGAGCGAGGCGTTAGTTCCAGTTGCGAAGAATCACAAGCCATGAATTCAAATCAGAAGAAAGAGGTCTCACCTAACAACCCGGCTTTGGAGGCAGCGTAAACTGATGTCCCCTCGGTGCCTTTGGTAGCAAGCAGACTGGACACATTGATGATGCAGCCACCTCTCCGGCGTTTCATCATGCTCTTGGCCGCATAGCGACATCCCAGGATGGCCGAGTGGAGGTTCGTGTCGATGATAGCTCGGGCTTCTTCATCCGTGGTTCTTACGAGAAGCGATCTCTGCGTGATGCCGGCGCAGTTGACTAGTACGTCGGGATCTGGCTGGGTCTGCCTTTCAGTCTTTTTGCTCTCTCCTATGAGATTTCACTCAAGATAGTGTATCTTGAAGGGATGAGAAGCAGAAGCAGAAGCAGAATCAACTCACCACCTCAATCCCTATCCTGTCCCACGTCCCCCTGACACTAGCATCTCCCTGCACAAAGCTGAGTTTGCCAGTCCGATTGTTCGTAACAACTTCACCGCCGACCATATGTACATCATCGTTCAGTTCTTCCGGCCTGGACCGCGCGACGACGGTGACGAAGGCGCCCTCCGCTAAGAACCGGTCTGCTACGGCTTTTCCTATACCTCGTGTCCCGCCGGTTATTACGCATTGCGCTCTGGCTAGAGAAAAGAGACCCGGCATGATTAATGGTGCCGTGGGGTGTGTCCAAGGTAGTCAGTCCCTAGTATGAAGATATTCGAATTTGAAGTGGTGATGGTCAATGTACATACGAATAAGGACAAGCCACATTAAGATGGTCGAGCACCGCAATTGCACCAGCCACACTGCACATGTCAGACCCCTGAAATGTGGATCACATTTTTGGTCGCGCTTACGGGGACGACCCACAGATGTCCGTGCCGGCCGCCTCGCGGAAAACGGTGGTCGGAAATCACCGACCGCGGGAATCTGTGGCACACGGCCATAGTATTCGAGTCCAGAGAAGTTAAGGGTTGAGAAGACTTGGACGAAGAACAGATCTATACTGCGGCGAACACAATTGAGAGACCTGGCAATCTGCGAATACCTTCTACCGCCGATCAGTCCGACCCGAAGAAGGACTCGCACCACGAAGCAGCAACAGCGCATAAGTAGAGCGAGTTCCCGACCGAGACATTTCCTCGACACTCGACGCGCCCGGCTTTAATTGATGACAACCCGGAGAAGAGGAGCCGCGCAACTCGACACATGACACAACACCACCATGGCTCTAGCTACGGCTCAGAGCTCGCGGCCGAGAAGGGCACCACCACGAACGGAACAGCAACCGGCGACCACAGCCACCCGCATAACATGGACACCGATCGACAACCGGTAGACGCCGGGCTCAAATCCCTCGACCACTGTACGTTCCCCTTTCCCCCATATCCCCCCCTCCCTCCTCTCTACCTAATCACTAACATGACTGGCGCCCACCAGACCGCCAACGCCTCTCCCCCTGGCGCTACCGCCTCCGCTCCTCCCTCCTCCCCCTCATCCGCTGGGAGACCCCCTACCTAGCCTACCTCCAGTCCCTGCTGCGCACGCCCGCCCTCGACCGCTACTTCGCCATCACCGCCAACCTCGGCACGCACACCTTCTTCATGATCGGCCTGCCCATCCTCTTCTGGTGCGGCTGGCCGGGGTTCGGAAAGGGGCTGGTCCACATCCTGGCCTCGGGCGTGTTCTTCACGGGGTTCATCAAGGACATGCTGTCGCTCCCGCGACCGCTGAGCCCGCCGCTGCACAGGATTACCATGTCCGGGTCCGTGGCGCTGGAGTACGGGTTCCCGAGCACGCACAGCGCGAACGCGGTTAGCGTCGCCGTTTACGGGATTTTGGTGCTGAGGAGCGGGGATAATATCTTTGGGCAGGGGGTTACGTTTGCGCTGGAGGCGGCGGCGTGGTTCTATGCGCTGAGCATTATTATTGGGAGGCTGTACTGCGGTATGCACGGGTTTCTAGACGTCATATTCGGGAGCGTGTTGGGGGCTGTCATCAGCCTCGTGGAGTTTCACTACGGCCCCGGTCTCGAGGCATGGGAGCAGAGCAGCAGTTCTTACCTCGTGCCGCTGGCTATTGCGGCTGTCATAGTGATTATGGTGCGGGTACACCCCGAACCGGTGGACGACTGCCCTTGTTTCGACGACAGCGTGGCGTTCGCGGGGGTCATCATCGGCGTCGAGGGCGGCACGTGGAGGTTCGGGAAGCACTCCCCCTTCTCGGGCATCTACCACGGCCCCGAAGCGAGCTTCGACCTCGCCGCCCTGGGACCGCTGACGTCCGTCGCCCGCATCCTGGTGGGCGTGCTCGTCATCTTCGCCTGGCGCGAAGTGACCAAGACGACGCTGCACAAGGCGCTGCCCCACCTCTTCCGCGTCATCGAGACGTACGGCCTCGACCTGCCCAGGCGCTTCTTCGTCCCGGCCTCGGAGTACAAGAAGATCCCCGAGCGGCTGCGCGACGACAACGTCCTGCCGTCCATGACGGATTTCGAAAAGGTGGTCAACTCCATCCGCGGGCCGACTAGGGGCCGGGCCGTGAGCGTGGGACCGCAGAGCGCGGCTGATGCGTACGAGACGCTCGCGTACCGGGAGAGGAGGAGGAGGGAGAGTGTTGGTAGCGAAGAGGGGGGCGCGTCTGGCGGTGGCGGTGGTGGTGGTGGTGGTGATGGGGTCAGGACTAGGAAGAGTTTGGGGGAGCTGAAGGAGAATAGCGCTGCTGGTGGTGGTGGGGAGAGGGGTGGTTCTGCGGCTACGGCCTCGGGGGTGCAGCACAGCAGTCTGCAAGAGTTTGAGAGCCAGATGGGGACGGGGACGGTGGTGGTGTCTAGCCCTAGCCCGGAGAGGGAGATGGGTGGTGACGAGGAGCCGGAGATTTATATCGGGTCTCAAGATGAGCTGGGCGCGAAAGAGATGTTCAGCCGGCTTGTTAAGCCGCGGGTGAGGTACGATGTTGAGGTTGTGACGAAGTTGGTTGTTTATGCTGGTAAGTTATCTGTCTCCTATTCTCATATGGAGGTTGTTGGCATGGCTCAGTTTGGCTTACGGAGGGGCGAGTGTTTTCTTGGACCCCTCTATCCTGAGCTCATGCTTCTACCATCCTTGAAGGAATCTTTGTCCTACAACACAATTACTAACCACCGGCTGCGCTATAGGCATCGGCTGTCTGGCAGTGGATCTGATACCGACACTGTTCGAGTTCATCGGCCTGGGAGCCGGTCACCTGGCGCTACAATAGCACTCGTTGTTTGGGCTGGTTGGGATTTATGATTGCATGTCGTGACGAAGGGAGAGAAGACCTTCCTCTTCGTGTTGGACTCTCGGCGTCAGGGGTTCGCTGGGCTATGTTCATATTCTACCATTCTTCAGATGGAGGGCGTCTGTCCGGTTGAAAGCACAACATCTTCAAATGTTGAAGCCACGGTATCTTCCGAGTCTTGTTCTGAGGCCTTCTTGTGATGGGGCTTGTCGATGTTTGCCCCCTTTACCCCTCGACGGCTTCACCTGGGTTTACCGGTGGTCCGAGTCATCCCCGCTGGACAGAGTGGCGTCGCCTTCCCGATATAGGGTAGCTGTGTCTTTGGTCTACCTAATTTTCACGAAGAAAGGAGCGGGGGTCCCCAAGTCGTGGGCCATGCCCAAGATGCTTGATGATCCCAATGAGATTCAACGTGGTGGTCGGTTTCCATCTCTGTCACTGGCATCGAGGCGAACTATGTCAACGCCCCGGGGCGTCTTCCTCAACCCGGAGATGTGTATACTTTACCCCTCCCTCAGCTTATGTTGACCGCAGCTGCGTATGTAGCACCTGTCACGCATTCATTGGCCCAAACGAGTCTGAACCTAGTCGATGGGTAAGGGTTTCGGCCTGGGGAGGGGAATGAACTGACCCCACGATCCGGAGCTGCAAGGGGGAGGCCAGGGCAGGGCAACGTTGACGTGCATGATGCACACACCCTCGACATAACGATCTTCAACCCGGTCGGTCGTTCACTGTCCTCCCCTTTGGCCGATCTGGATCGTCCAATCGGGAGATTGGCGTCCACGACATGGCGCTTGTAGGGCTGATATGTTAGATCGACCATCTGAAGAATGTCGGGATATACCTATGCCTTGAGATATCCTTCCGCATGTTAAATAGTCAACAGTACGGTGCAACATGAAGAATTGAATCATCTTGGGGACGCTCGAATCTGTTCTTCACTCGCCAGTTGCTCAGCTGCATGACCTGAGGCACTCGACACGAGAAACCCCAGGGCGAGACATCTCATTCATCTGTTTCTCAGTACAGATCATCCCATGAACAGGTATCTGTGTAATTCTTATAGCGAGTGGATTTCCCGACGCATTGCACAGGGACCTGCAGTCCTGCACTGATCTCAGCCACAGCTATCACAGATCATCGAGGGCAAGTGGTGCGAACGCCAACGCCATGGGTCGGGACGTTTCATGATCTAGACTAGGTAGTAAGGTAGGTAGTAGACGATGGGATCCATAGCACCTTAGCGGTGAGTTGAAGAAATGAGGGTACCTTCAGGAGAATTTGTTGAGGTTTAGGGTGACACGTGACCGAGCTATGCCGACGCTAGGCGACTAGCAGCCCATCTCAGGACTAGCGTCTTGCGCTAAATTGTTAGGCTGTCATGCTTTGGAGGACCTAGAACCTTGGAATTCCAGTCCACATTCCGCAAGGGAGGTGCGATAAGACACTTGCCCTGTGCGCAAGCTGTATTCGTAGCCTCGACGGAGGCTCCGTTTGCTTGCTTCACTCAAGTCGCACCTTTCTTCCAAACACGATAGAAGTGTTTCGTACTTGCCGTTTTCAAAAAGTGAAGGGATCTAATACGGATAGACTGGAAAGTTAAAACATAAATCAGATTAAACTCGTGGGGCTCAGAAGCGGATTGCCGTAAATTGTGATATCACTGGTGTGCCTCGATTCCCTCACCGCCCTTAAATCTGCTGCGCAATTCCCCACTCTTTATTAACTTTATCCCGATCAGCCCAGTGTGGTCCAAAATCTGGCCATCCATGCCAATCACGCTCTGAGCCTCCCATTTGCTCCCTGTCTCTCTTAGCTCGTCCGTCTCCTTCTGTGGCGCCCCAACCAAACCCCCCTCTTCCTTCCACAGCACAGGCCTGTAACTCGGACTTGTCACGACACGGCCAAAGAGCACAAGGCGAACTACGAACTGCAATCTGACACAACTGCCACCGACAACGCAAGGCCCTATCGAATTTCGATCCCGCATCGCACCTTCCCTTCACCTTCGACATTCACCTGCCAAACAAATTACAACCCGAAGCACCTAAACGCAGGTGACTCCACACCTGATTGTGACGAAGCCGCCAGCATTCACTCAATCATCGCCTGTTTCGTCGCATCATCATCTTCCCTGGAGGAAAAGCACTCGTTCCGCCGACTGCCGACAACCACACTGGCTCCGTTTCCTGGGCACAACGCAGTCGCCTCGCCAGCTGGCCGCATGTAGCTCAAAACAGCGAAATGTCGTCCGAAGCGATTGGCCTAGTGCCGGCGCCCGACCGCAACGATGCGTCTGTCCATTTCGGGGACATGGGCATGGACGGCATCGTTGACCTCGACGCCGGCCTCAGCCCCAAGACTCGCGAGACAACCCCCAAGATGACCGGTCTTCATTCGCCGCCTGACAGTAACAATGCGGCGAAGCTCGACGGCAGTGAATCGGAACTGAGCGATATCGAGGACATGGTCGACGAGCAGTCCAACTCGAACTCCGACTCCAACTCCGGACAACCCACTGCCGAACCTGTCGACGACATCGGAGAAGTCCTCCCGGACCACTGGTCGGGCACCGTCCCCGTCTTCAAGCCTACCATGCACCAGTTCAAGGACTTCAAGCGCTTCGTATGGCTTCCATTCCGGTATCCCTAAGCACCTTCGGCGCGCTGCTAACCGCTTCTGTAACAGATGGAGAAGATCGATTCCTACGGCATGAAGTCCGGTATCGTTAAGATCATACCACCCTCGGAGTGGAAAGACTCGCTACCACCCCTCGACGACCTCATCAAGACGATTCGAGTCCGCGAACCGATCAAACAAGACATCATGGGATCAAACGGAACATACCGACAAGTCAACATCCTCCATCAGCGATCGTACAATATCCCTCAGTGGCGCCAGCTCTGCGATCAGAGTGAGCATCAACCGCCCGCGCGGCGAGGCGAGCGCCGTGCACACGTCGAGAAGCCGAAGGGCCCGCCCCGAGCAACTCGCGCTACTCGATCCGCGGCCACAGCAAGCACCACGAAGCCGGCGGCAAAGCCAGCGCCTGGTAAGAAAAAGCGCGGCCGGCCTGCGAGGAAGGCAGCAGCAGCGAAGGAAGAAGACGCTGAGCCGGAGGACCGTCCCCTGACTCCTGTTTCCCCTGCACCGGAGGAGCAACCCTTGAAGTCGGTCGAGGAGCTAGGGATTAAGGTGGAGGATGAGGAAGAGTGCGACCCAGCACCGGTCGTTCGGAGGATGGGTGGCGGTCGTCAGCCCAAAGTACAGTCGGTCTCGGCACGCCGGAAATACAGCAAGCGTGAGGGTTCGGCCCAGATCGACGAGGCTGCCTTCAAGGACTTCGACTACCGCATGGATATCTCGGACTACACGCCTCAGCGCTGCGAGGAGCTGGAGAAGACGTATTGGAAGACCTTAACATATGCGCCTCCTCTCTACGGAGCGGATCTGATGGGGACTCTGTTTCACGAGGACACTGAGCTTTGGAACTTGAACAAGCTTCCAAATCTGCTCGATGTTCTCGGCACCAAAGTTCCCGGTGTCAACACGGCATATCTCTACCTTGGCATGTGGAAGGCGACCTTTGCCTGGCATCTGGAGGACGTCGATCTCTACAGCATCAACTACCTCCACTTTGGCGCACCGAAGCAATGGTACAGCATCTCCCAAGCCGACGCCCGCCGTTTTGAGGCCGCCATGAAGAGTATCTGGCCAACTGATGCGAAGGCCTGCGACCAGTTCCTTCGGCACAAGGCCTTCCTTATCTCACCCACGCACCTGAAGCAGTACTTCAACATCACTGTGAACAAGGTTGTGTCCTACCCTGGAGAGTTCGTTGTCACATACCCATACGGATACCACTCTGGGTACAACCTCGGCTACAACTGTGCTGAGGCTGTCAACTTTGCCCTGGACAGCTGGGTACCGATGGGTAAGATCGCCAAGAGGTGCGAGTGCGCCCAAGCACAGGACAGTGTCTGGGTAGATGTCTACGAGATCGAGCGGAAGCTCCGTGGAGAGTCTACGGAATACGAGGAAACTGAGGAAGAGGAGGACGAAGAAGAGGATGACGAGGACGAGGACAACGACACCGGGTTACTTAGCCCGCCATCTAGCCACACTGTCAGGGTCAAACCAGCAGTACGGGGGCGGAAGCGAAAGCGGGTACCGGGCGAGAAGGACACCAAGGTCAAGAAGAAGAGGAAAATCAGGCTGCGGCTTAAGACAGCGGTCGAGCCTCCTTGCTGTCTTTGCCCCAACGACATCCCCGGCGCAGAAATTATTCCTACCGACGATGGACGGAAAGCGCATCGTATGTGCGCTCTATACGTGCCGGAGACATATATCGAGACCATCGACGGCAAGGAAGTTGCTGCGAATGTCGCCAAAATCGACAAGGCTCGCCTCGAGCTCAAGTGTCTCTACTGCCGATCCAAGCGCGGGGCTTGCTTCCAGTGCTCACAAAAGAAATGCGCCAGATCCTATCACGCGACATGCGCCGCGGCGGCGGGTGTCTTTGTGGAGGAAGAGGAAGTCCCCGTGTTCGGCGAAGACGGAACCGAGTACAAGGAGCAAGCTTTCGAATTCAGCTGCCGATTCCACCGGACGAAGAGGGAGAAGAAGCTGGACGGTGACGCTCTGGATAACAACTCTCGTGTGCGGAAGGCTGCGGCAGCCCTCAAGAAGCATGACATCTGTCAGCTCCAATACTACCGCGGCGACATTTTTGCTGGCGTTGTGATCGAGAACCGAGCGGATGAGGAGACGCTGCTACTCGACATCATCCCCAACGGGTATGTTGTTGCAATCAACCCTGTAAGTAAAATACGGCTAACAAGAAACAGTGACCGCGTCGAAGTGGAGTGGAAATGGCTACTGCTGCCGGATCCCGCAGACTTCCGGCTTCCCAAGGCTTCGGCAAATGCGTTGCCAATGCCGACGACCAGGAAAGCACAGCAGGAGCTCAATGCGAAGAAGAGGCCGGAGGACGAATTGCCCAGGAAGGACGACCTTTTCGTGGAAGGAGGATTTACCTGGGCCGAGTTCAACTCCTGCGACCCCATCCGGAACCCTGCGCAAGTTGCAATCGATGTGTCCAAGGAGAACCAGCTGTGGCATTACCTTGGGAAGAAGTCGACGGAGACAAAGGCGCAGTATACCGAGGATCCTCGGAGACCTGTGCACAACACGAAGAGCAACTACATGGACACCGTCCCCAAACCCGTCATCAACCTGCCTCCCCGGCCTCGCAAGCAGTCCTTCGCCGCCTCGTATCCCAGACAGGCAATGCCTCCACCGGCTGCTCCGCTGGTGTCGGCGCCACCGAAGCTGCTCCCGCCGCTACCGAAGCAGCAGCCCGCTCCTCCACGGCAACAGCAGCCCGGCCCAAAGCCGCAAGATTTGGGGCCTGCCCAAGCATCTCAGGAGAAGCCGTACGTGTACAAGCCGAGGAAGCCAAGCGTGTCCCGTCCTCCCAGCGGAGTGTTCACACCACAAAAGTTCGCCGCCAAGCCCGCACCGCCAATATCGCCGGTCAGCCAGCAACTCGTGGCAAACCAGCAGCGCGCGGCCAGCCAGCAACACTCCGCCGGCAAAGGACTCTCTTTTGGCACAGACCCTCGCTTCAAAGGTTCGGCAACATTTCGTTCTTCGGCGCCCTCAAAGGCTCCGGACCGTTTCTCCTCTCCTTCTGGAGGTACAAATGGATTCCCCGAGCTTCCCGGCTTGACATGGCCCCCTGCTCACATGAAATCAGGGTATTCTCAGCCTCAAACGAGAGTCTGGCCTCCTAACTCGACATCCACCTCTGGACCCGGGCCAGAGCGGATACCCATGACGTCGTCTGAGCTGAAGCCAACCTCTCCTACAATCCTTAAGGTTGGCGCCGCTGGCTCCCAGAAGACCGTGCAGGCCTATCAGAAGTACACCTTCTTTCAGGTTAACCACAACAGGTGAGAAATACGTTGGCTGTTTCTGACTTGGACGCCGATGCTAACTATTGTCAAGGGACGTATCGAGATACCGCACGCCTTATAACATATATGGCGGGTTCACGAACGGGTACGAGGGGAACCTGCGGAGTTTCCTGCTGAAGGCGCAGGAGTCGTTGTCTGGTGGCAAGGTTCAGAGCCAAGCCAGGAGACTCCCGTCTCTACCACCACCGAAGCAGCTTCTCGCTGCCGCCAACTCCGGTCAGCATTCGAGCCATCAAGGCTTGGCGCCCTACTCTTCGCCGTATGGCCGTCATCTCACTTTGTCACCGACTTCCTTCCGCGCAGACCTCTCTGTGCGCGGTGATACGCCGATTTCACCATCACCATATCTGGCAACACCATACTCGCCGGTCGCCTCCACCCCTGCTATGTGGGACGTCAGGCAACCCAGCCCGACTCCTCTGCACCCGGCCATTAGACCGCAGTACAACAACCCGTGGCAACAGAGCTTTTCACAGCAGGGCCATGGCCAGCATCATTACCAACAGCAACTGTACGGACAGCAGGCTTATGGACAACAGCAATACGGACCCCAGAATTTTAACCCTGTGCAGTTCGGACCAGAGCCCAAACCCCGGTTCCCACATATTTCCGCACCGTCGCCAATGAATAGCAGGGCGCCCGCCTTCACGAAACAGAGTTTCAGCCCGATACCCCTTCCATCTTATGTGAAGAGGCTGTCTGTCTCAAGCAGGGCGTCGTCACCCTCAAGTCTGCTGGCGCAGCATAGCACGACGATATCCGGCGATAGCAAGCACCTGTCGGTTCCCACGGTGCCTCACCGAAGCGTACCCTCACCCGCACCCGAGCAACAGCAGCCGTCCACGTACCAGGATCAGCCGGACCGAGCAGAGCACAACAGCTCGCCCCTGTTCGGTCTCTCGGCAGACTCTCCTCTTTCGTTCTCGGGCATCGACTCCGGACCGCCAGCCCATACCGACCTGCCTAGCCACGTTGATAGCGACGTCAAGCCAGAGAGCGAGATGAACTTCCACCACAGCGCGATGCAGTACCCGCAATACATGAGCGACAACCGCTACTCGCCGATGATGCCGCAGATGGGCCACAGCCCCGTGATGCATCACGCGCACCACCACCACGGGCACCAGATGTCTGCCTCGGCGGGGCAGAACGACTTCTCCGACGGGCTGGTGGAGAAGATGATGCTCGATCTCAGGCGGGCCAGCACAGGCGGCGGGCTCTAGTGGGGTTGATTGCCTGTGACGATGTGTGGCGGCCGATGGCCCTTGTAATGAGTTGCTGTTTTATGATGCATGGTTTTCGGACGGATTGGTGATGAGGGTTAGGCTTTTTGTGTCTGAAAGTTTTTTAATGAAAAAAATGGTATACCAGACGGAAAGGCGCGGAAGAGGTCGAGAGATATGGCGTTTTTACCGATGCATGGGATGCAATGTCAACACTCAAGGAAACTTAAATAGAGGCGTTGTCTTTGTCCTTCTGGACAGCGGAAGGGCTGGGGCTGGACATTGTTGGGCCCCCTTGGGGCTTGTATAGCGCCACGGTATGTGGGTTACGGCTTGACAGTAGCTGAAATGGACTTTCGAGACCACTTAACTTGCTTTGCCGGGGTGACTTTGTAACATTAATGCCCTGGATTTGGTGAAGTTGATACGATTAACCAGGACAATGGCATTCTAGGCAATGCCAGTTCCCGCCAGCCCGCCAAAACACAATCATGGAACCTTCCATGCATTCCTCATCCGCCAGCGCAACGTCAGATGCCCTCTCAAACAAGGACTGGAGGTTAAACCGGGTCCCAACAACCGCCCAATCGTGGTACACGTTGTGGGGGAATCCGATCGATGCGACCGGGGAACCCTTGAAGTCACACCGGGAAATGCTTGGCACGAGCAGACGCGGGACCATCAGCGCAAGTCAAGTTTTGGGCCACACCTCTTCCAAACACACCCGCCTGGCGCCAACTTTTTCTGACGTCAACCTTCCAAGGGTTCTTGGAGCTGAACACAAGCCACAACCGGGCCGGAACTTGGACCATATCCTGTTTTCGGGCACCTCTGTGGCTCTGTCATAAATATGGCGGTTTCCTCTCCTTCGACGTCTGGAATGGTAACCATTCCTTACTGGACTTACGACTCGAAAAGTGAACAGTACACGACGTCCGCTTTGATATCTAACACCTAGTCTACACTGCCCCAAAGCGACATTGAAGCTTCCCAAGACTAAAGAACAGCCACCCATGCCAACCGTACTCGGGCTTACCAACGACGCCAACAAGCACGTCTCCTCATCCGCCAAAATGGGGGGCAAGGATCGTCTTGATACCATTTCGAAGAGGAACCGTACGTCACCCTTCCTTCCACTGAGCTCAACACCGACCGACTACAATGTCCACCCCTCTTAGACTATCCCACTACTCTCCCGGGCTACGCTCCGTTCTGCCTGCCTTTCTTCCCCTACCTCCTCCACTTCTCTCTTCCCGCTTTGCCCCTTTCCCATCGTCCAACGGCTCCCTCCCCCCCCATGATCCTGGCTCCCCTGTTTACTAACAGTGTAACACATATACAAAGACCACGCAGCAATAGAAGTGGAAACCCTCTTCTGGCGCGCCCTCTGCGACAGCCCCGAGGCGGCGAAAGAGTACATGTCCGAGGACTGCGTCATGATCAACCCGCTTTTCGCGGGTGACGGGTCGGCGGAGCCGATGAGCAAGAAGACGGACCCGAGTATCGACAAGATCCTCGAGGGCGCCGAGCCCTGGACGAGTTACCGCATGCACGGCACGCCGGCGGTTGTGGAGATTGATTTGATGGTTAGTTATTTTCCCTTTTCCTTTTTCTGTACCAAGTCCCCGGTAGGGGTGGAAGGGGTAAGGGAGATGGGACGGTCGATATAAAGAGGCGAGGTATCGGGGTGTTTAGCATCGGAAGAGGAGCAGATGATGGGGAAGGGGGGTAGAAGGAAGCAATGGGCAGGGAATGCGAGAGGAGGGGTCGGAAGGTGGGAAGTGATGTCAGGCGAGAGAGGATGGGCTCGGCGAAGGGGAAGATGAAACCGTAGAGGTGGAATCAGAAAGCTAATGAGGTTCACAGGCTGTGTCCGTGCTGTACAAGATCAGTCTGTACAGGCAAGCTAAGGAGGGTGGCCCTGTCGAGGAGTACCAGGCCTCGGTTCACAGTTGCTGGAGGCAGACTGCGTAAGTGCTTCTACGGTAGTGTTGGTGGAAGGACGCTGGCTAACAATGAGACAGGGGCGCGGACTGGTTACTGGTCTCCCAGATGGTGGCCTATGCCGATTAGATGCAGAGGCCTTGAGACGAGGTCCAAGACCGTTGGGAGGGTGCTAGGAGTTCGGCCTGTTGAGGATGACAACGCTTAACTGGTGGTTAGCTTCGCGCAGTTACTTTTGGAGGGGGTTGACTTGTATTTATGCTTGTAATGATACTATGATGTTCGGCGTTATATGATCTCCAAGGTCTGCCCAAGCTGCACTGGAATTGTATGCCGAAGCTAGGACACTCCCCGGTCGCAGCGAGTCCATTCCTATCTATAGTCGCCTTTCGGTCTATATTGTTGACTGGACGAAGCTATTCCCATCTCTTGTGGATGGAGTTGTGGACTAACCAAGAGCCTCTGGACTTGACTTGACACGAGACCCATAGCAACCAAAAGTCCAACGCACACCCCTTCACCGGTCAGCCCACGCCACCAGGCGCCCGAGACAACAGAAGTCGTACGCTCAATGACTGCCGTGACCCTATACCTTCCTCGGGGTCAAGTACACGTTCAGAGGCGGCTTACTCCACAGAGTGTACGCCTTCTGATTCAACCAGTCCACATCCTTGTCCGCGAGCTCCATGTCGAAGTTGTACAACACCTTGGCCAGAATAAGGCGCATCTCCGCGTATGCCAGGCTGCAGAGACATCGTTAGCAAAATGCCATCCAATAGCAGTTCGAAGGTGGCCGGTCACTCACTTCTTGCCAATGCAGTCCCGAGGTCCGACACCAAACGGCCTGACAGCATCCAAGTCGTCGCTTGCGTACGCTGGGTCGTGCATCCATCGTTCCGGCCGGAAGGAGAAGGGGTTCTTGAAGTGTGCCGACCAGTGGTTCGTCGCCCATTGCCATACCGCCACGAAGGTCTGTTGTTGACTCGTCAGTATTTCATCCGCCTTTGACCTAGTTGGGGCTGGGAACACTTACCCCTTTCGGAACAACGTGTCCATCAATAACCGCCTCCCCATTGTACGTCCCCCTCGGCATCCCGCCCGCAACAGGCGGGTACACCCTCAACGACTCGTTAAGGCAGGCAAGCATATAGCTCAACCCGCCCACCGACAAAAGGGTAATCTCCTCGTCCCTCTTAAACGAGCTCCTCACCTCCTCCGTCACCCTCCTCAGCGTCTGCGGGTTATTCAGCAGCAGGTACGTCACCCCCGTCAAGAGCGTGGCCGTCGTCTCGGAACCCGCCAAGATCAAGGTACTGGCGTTGATGCGCATCCTGTCCGGGCCGAGCTGGTCCTTGACCGCGATCAACGGGGCGATGAGGTCGGCCCGCTCGTTCTTCATCTCGATCCTGCGGTCGAGTTTGTCCTGCGTGCGCGTGGCGTGTTCTTTGCGCCCCTTCATCAGGCGCTTCATGAGCGGGAAGAGGAGGGGCCCGAGGTTGAAGTACTTGGCCGCCAGCAGGAGGACGGAGGAGCGGATCGTGGCGCCGATGGCGGATACCCAGGGGTGGTACTCGGCGCGGTCGAGGCAGCCGAAGGGTTCGCCGAAGGCGAGGTCGCTTTGGGGACGATGTCAGCTTGGGAGTTTACGGTAGGGGGTGATGAAGACGTGTTCAGGCGTCTTGGCGTGGAAAGTTGCAGGTCTCATTTGCGCACACTCACCCGATGATATCAAACGTAGTCCAGTTATACCAGGCCGTCATATTCATCACCCTCCTCTTCTGCAGTCCCGTCCTCTCATCCTTCCCATCCCGGTCAACACAATGCTCCCCTAACCTCTTAATCAACAAATCCACATACCCCCCGATAATCGGCTCCTGCTCCCTCATACTCCTATCGCTAAACCCCACTCCCAACAACCGCCGCAGCATGGCGTGGTTCTCCTTGTCCTCGGCGACGATGCTAGGCGCCACCCCCGCCGTCCGGTAAAACACCTGCGACTTTGGTAACTCGTCGCCTCCCGGCTTGTGGCCGTAGATGTCCTTCCACGCCTGGTGGGAGGAGAAGGCCAGCTCGTTGGGGGCGATGCGCACCACGGGGCCGTACCGCTCGTGTAGCGGGAGCATGTCGGTTGCTAGGGTGCCGCGGAGGAGTCTGTAGACGTGGGGGAGGCGGGAGGCGCGGTGGAGGAGGGGACCGGGGAAGGTGCGTAGCGGGTGCAGGTAGAGGTTGTACAGTGTGTGGGCGATGGCGTAGGCGAGGAGGCCGAGGGCGATGAGGGCTGTGTAGGATGGTTGCGCCATGGTGGCGGTGGTTTGGTTGCGATATCAGTAGGAGTTGAGGTTTAAAGTTAAGGGTTCTGTTTGCTTGTTCATATAAGGTATGCACTTGGTAGATCTCGCTCGTATCAACCGCGCGGGAAGTACAGAGCTTATATATGACTTGGCCAGCACAACGGCGGCGTAAATGCGGATGCGTATCAGTAGTTTCGCGTAAGTCTCCGCATCAACTTGCCTTACGGCTTACAACATTTACTGGAGGCGCCCGCTCGGGTGCTGTGGCCGGCCGTATTCCCTTCCGGCGACAACCCTGCACAAGTCAGTGGCGCCTAAGATGGTCAAGCCGGTCCCAGACATATTGCGTCGATTGACAGATGCGGGGATCGTTACGTCGTCACGTTGGAACCACGGCGACACGATGTCACCGGTCTGAAGCCAGTAGATGTTGGTCGAAGCACAAATTTAGACAGTCTGAACCAAGCGGGAAGGGAAAACGGAACTTTTAGTAGCGATTCAGGATCTCGTTTTGCCCAAAGGGGTACTTCGTAAACAACGAGGGGTTGTTCTCCATAGCCGTTGAAGGTTTCAGCTTTGCTGACAGGGTCTTCAGCCCCCTTTTGTCCTGGCTGAAGGCTGTCGACCATTCGCATCGTGATCCGAAACTCCACATGGCGCTGGGGTCTCGTAAGGGCCGGAACCCGGGCGGAGACAGCTTTTTTCAACTTCATCATCGCCTTTCTCAGCATTTTCTGAGTCAGTTTGCAAGCAGATCAAAGACCAAAGGAGGTCTCCGTGTGACAGATACAGTAGAGGTCATTGATACGCTAGTGGTATAACTACTGGGCATAAAGCGGATATAATAACCTGGAATGCTGTGGAATCACTGTCGGTCTGTCCAGACGAACTCCTTTCCCCGATGACAAACAACCGAACCCATCGATACGAACCGCTTGAGAATTCTTAAGCAGTCAGCACCTTGTCCTCCACTCCTCATATAGTTCGCCTCTTCTAAATAACCTCCAGCCGCATTGCCTGGGGATATCAACCGCTTACACAAAAAGAAAAAAAAGGAGAAGAGTGCCCCCACTCGTCACGCACGCACAAGACTGCCCCCCAACTTCAGAACGTCCCCCCGTTGCGCATCTCAGAAGTAATCAACGACCCTCGGAGCAGTCAGTGTCTTGCCCTGACGAACGGGTTGAGCGTCGGGCGTGCCACCAAGTCCACGATTGCGCCCGCGCATCACCAGGCGGCCGATGGCCTTGCCCATGTCCCTGACGAAACCGACGACGGAGTCGACGCCCATCAGGATGAGGCTCATCGCCCCGAAGACGATGAACGGCAGGAGGGTGTATGTGGTGAAGACTACTAACCGTTAGCAAACTTTAATCCCCTCTCCTCCACTCAACCATAAGAAACAATAAAAACTCACAGAAATACCCCCCCGTCCGCGCAACAACCCCAAACAACTCCCCTTCCATAACCCGTCTCGCCACCCCCGGCCTCGCCCAGGGCCCCACGATCCGGAACTTGGCGTTGAAGTTGGGACCCATGGCCCACGTGTACACGCACCGCCAGCTCGTGTGTTTGACCATGTGCCAAAACGTGGGCGCCGCCCCCAGGTCCAGCGCGAGCTGGTAGGCGTAGCTCTCGTGGTCGACGCCGCGCTTCGTTTGGAAGAGGTCGTAGCTGCCGCGGGCGTGGAGGACGTAGTCGAGCTCGTAATGCGGGATGACGGACTCGGACTCGGAGGGGTCTGATGGTTGCGGGAGGAGACCGGCCTTCTCTGGGGAGGAGGGGGAGGGCGAGAGGGTGGTGGTACGGCGGCGGGTTAGACCGGGGTTGCGGTGGGCGAGGTAGCGGTACACCCAGAGCTGGGCTTGGAGCTCTGCGAGAGGGGGGATGGCACCTGTGGGCAGGAGGTTTAGCGGGTGTGAAGGGAGGGCGGGATGGGTGAAGGGGGAAGAGGACGAACCGATGCTCGGACGGACAAAGCCGATGTAGGCAAAGCCCTCTGCGATGTCGCGGTAGACTCCGCGGACGGCGGCCTCCTCGAGACTGGGGTATTGACCTTCCTCCAGGAAGGGGAACGAGGTGCGATATCCGGTGGCGAACACGATGCGGTCTGGTTTGACGACGTACGGTTCGTTGCAGTCCGGCTCGGGAATGTGCAGGGCCTTGTTCTCGTCCATGTGGCTCGGCCAGCCCTTGACTTCGATGCGGCGGTTGCCCGTGTCCTTGATCGGGACGTTGACGAAGAAAGCGCGCACGGCGTTCCAGAAGCCCTTGCGCTGGCCGGCGGACATGTAGGGTACGGCTTTGTCTGACTTGACGAGGAAGACTGGGAGAGGTCAGCAAGACGGAGTAAGAGCATATGTTGAAGTTCAGATAGACGATGGACTTACTTGCGTCCGCATACCGGCGCCTCGGAGGCAGACCGCCCACCCACTGGTCGATGCCTTGGCTGGTTCCGGCGATCAGGAAGAAGATATACTTGATCCAGCGGTCGTAGAACAGCCAGAGCAGCGGCCCACGCTGCAGCAGGGACGGGACATACATGGTGTCGAAGAGACTAGCGATTGTAGTGTCAATGGGCTTGTTCGGGCGCTTACCCGGGTACGGCTTGCCCCATGTGCGCAGGATGATGGGCTCGGGAGTGATCTTGGGGGCGATGAGGAACCCGTCGCGGTTGCACATGACGACCTTGGTCACATCCGGGTGGTTTACGGCCTGGTAGGCGATGTCCATGGCCGTCTCGCCGGCGCCAAATACTGCCACAGTGCGTGCGCCGTTGAAGTATTCGTCGCCTTTATAATCACTGGAGTGGATGGGGAAAGAATCCACCTTTATGAGCAACATGTTAGCACCGTACGTCAGATCTTGCTTCATCGTCATGTAGATTACGCACCTCCTTACCGAGCAGCTTATAGAAGAGCCTGGCCGGACGACCCTCCTCGCTCAGTCCAGGGATTAGCTCCTTCAGTCCAGGGATCTCCGGCTCGTTAGGCCACACATTGAGGCCAGAGCAGACAACGACTGCATCGCACTCCCATTCGTCGTGTTCCTCGCCGACAATGCCGCCCTGGTCCCCTATGACGGCCTTGGTAACGGTGAGGATGTGACGACCCTCGGCCGTCTTCTTCACATGGGAGATAATGGTACGGCACTCGATGTAATCGCGGAGGCCGAACCTCTCGACATATGCCTCAAGATAGGCGAGGTAGGACTCCGGGGTGGCGAAGTCGGGAGCCTCAACTGGGAAGCGGTGGTCGGAAAAGGCAGTCAGGTACTTTGAGCTGACCAGCTAGAGAGAGAGGGCGGATAGGGTCAATATCAAGGTAAGGTAGGTTGGGACATCCATCTTGGTTGTTGATGGTCCCGACCGACTTACCTCAGAGTCTTTATAGGTGCGGTAGCGAAAGGTGCCACCGATGTCTTCCTGTTCTTCAAACAGGCGGACCTCGATGGGGTCCATGCCTTGGAAGTACTCGTGTGCTGTGACGAGGTACTTGAGAGTCACCAGTCCCGAGGGACCGGCTCCGATGATGGCGACCTTCATGATGCCGACGTTGTGAGGGGTTGTCGGAGCGAGGTTTTGAGAAAGATGAGGCTTGAGAGTGGAAGGGAGAAGGTTCTGAGGAACTATAAGAGGTAGGTATTGTTGGCCCGAGCACAGAGGACTGGTGAAGATGTTTTTCAGATGGCCAGAGGTAGGTAAATCATTGGTGCGAAGCGAGCGACGAGTGAAGTGAATGTAAGTCCGCACTGGCCATCTAAAAGGACAGTCACTCCCTTTAAGTACTACAGTTCCCGTGCCTGTTGCCTCCTTCCAACGTCAGTGATTGTTGGTAGAGAGGTGGTGGATGGCGAGTAACTACCATTGGCAGCCTCGGATCTCTGCCGTGAGGAAGTACCACCCTCTGTGAGATATTCGGTAGAGGATGATGTGAAAAGACTTATTTGGGTTCTTTTCGATAAGCGCGACCGGTCGGAGCTGAGCAAGTCCCCCAACTCACTTCCAGTTGGCGGTTAAGTTCCGCGCGGGCCGAATCCTACCCTTTTGTCATGGATGTTGGTAGCAGGTCCCATCCCGCCCGTCGACCATTGGGCAGTCTATGCGATACCTACAACATCGATGAAGATAATAGCCAAGTGGAAGTGTGGTTGAAAGTGGGTAAACGAAGCCACAGAATCACGACTAGCACCTGCAAGCCATTGTGATATTTGTACAAAGTCGCATTGTTTGCACATAGGTTCTGGTGCTTCTCTGGAATCGTTGACCCCCCATTGGTCTTTGTGTTAAAGATCTAGAGGTAAGATCCCTGGGAGGTCGGGAAGTCGGAGCAAGCTCTGCGTTCATTGGTCCTTTACCCAGGTGTACGCAGGTGTGACTGCAGAGATCCAGATGCCGTGTCACCATGCCGACGAACATCAACACACTGGCAGCAGCAGCAGACACATGTAGGTAACCAGTGTCAAGATCATGCAATCGTGACACTGTGTCACTCAATCTCGATCCAGCCTCACCCCGGATGTCCCCTTTTTTGCTACCACCCCCGCATCGGCGGATGATGTTCGTCCCATGGAACCGGGATGGATCGAGACAAGGAATACGACCAGGGCTTCACAGGCCCACCGGGCGTGACTTGTGTAACTTGGAGGCAGCATAGATATGTCATTCGGGGAGTGTATCTGATAAACCAGTGACACATACCTAAAGCTTGGCGTGCCATGAGCCCTCGTGTGCGTCGCTAAGCATGCTGGCTTCGATAAAAGATGAACACCTCGCTGATGGACCAGTCTCGATCTGATGCCTTCCCTCTCACATCCCATTAGTCGGATTTCTCCTGCTTGATGAAAGGGAACTCATCCCTGCCACGAGCCAATCCAGAGGCACTACGAGACCGAAAAGCGATATCGGGCTTCCGAATTTCCTCGTCCTTGATGCCGTACTCAGTCTTGGCGTAGCCATCTTGTTTCCCTTTTTTATTGTCTGCCTCCTTCTTGATCTTGACGAGCGGGACATCCAGCGTATTCTCGGCGAAGTCATACATCTTGTTCGGGGTGTCCTCTCTCTTGATACCCGTCTTGTAATCGTTGGGCTCCTGCTTCGTGTCAAAGGCCGTAGCTGTGGCATGGTTCGCACGGCGCTGTCCCTGGGACGCTGCTCTTCCTCGCTGGAGCTGTGCCATAGCTGCCTCGTATTGCGCCATTCCGGCATCGTACTGTGCCATTCCCGCTTGGTACTCCGCTCCTCCAAGCTAGAATCCTAGTCAGCTACAAGCTTGGAAGCGGAGTGGTTTCACGGCGACTTACCTGATAACCCGCCGCTGTGGCTCCCCGTGCCCGACGCCTGTTGCTGTTCCTCTTGGTAGCCTTTCCTGGATTCCTGGCTCGATCTCGGTTGCGGTTGTTGTTGTTGCTGCTGCTGCGAATGTCCTGGGAATGAATGTTTCCGATACGATTGTTCCCGCCGAAGCAGAGATCCATGGAAAAACCACGACGTCCGATAGTGGCACATACATTTCCGGCTTCGACGACAAAGTGATCGAAGTGACTGGTGATCGAAACGAGTCCGTTGGAAGCAAAACGGTGGTCCTCGCTGGCACCGCCTTGACGCCAAAAAACGACCACACCATCCTGAAAGGTCAAAGCCCAGACATCGCCGTTGCCAAGCCGGAGGGACTTGCGGCCTTGGTCGGCGGTGAGGTAGGCGCCATGACATATTGTGGTTCCCTGGTTGCGAGTCACTACTCTTGTCAGCATGTTTGGTCTGCGTATCCATCTTGGACTTGGTACAGGGCGAGCGTCGGGGGTGGATGGCTTACTTGTGCTGGATGCTTATAAAAGAGCAGAGACTGCTTCTGTGACCAGAATTAAGCCGGAGTGGTGCGTGAGATGCTGAGATGGTGAACGAATCCTGGAAGTGATGGCGAGAGGATGGAAGACGTTAGAAGAGAGTCATTCAGTCTCCACCCAGAAGACCTCGGTCTCGTCATTTGTCCGCGTTGAACCAGAGGAGGAAGTCACGAAGCAAGCGAGGGTGGTGACTTCCTGTTTTCGTGGCTTGCGGGTTCCAATTGCGGTGTCGAGTACTCGAGTTCATCGAGGAAGGAACAGCTGCCCAGGTGGTGGCTGCAACTTCCGTCTGGAGATGCAGGTGGCCAGCCATCGTGACTTCTCCTTCCAGGTTGTCATCCAAATAGCAATCCCTCCAACCCCTGTCCCATCTACTTCCTGTTCCAATCTCGGATTGAACATCAAAAGATGTCACAGTACCTACCGCCCTCGGGACCACGGATGAGTGATGTCTGGGGCAGTCACGACTCCAGATGTGATTCAGGGGGGAGCGCATCCTTCGCCATGTCCTCCTGGCGAATTTAAGACCACCAACCTTGAAGGTGCTTGTTGATTTCGAGCCCAATCCGCCTTGTTGTTTGCCGTCGGTTCATCCATGACTGCTGCATACAGCTGGCGGTTTGGAGATGTGTGAAAGAATCTTGAGGTGTTCTCTTGCACATCTATTCTCCACGCCCCGATGACGCCGCATATCTTCAACACGATATGGACAAACAGGGAACTCCATGGTCGGTTGCCAGCACTTACGGTTGAAGAAGACTCATCCCACCCCCATCCTCTGTCCCGGACGTCGGCTAACAGCATGATAGAACCGAACCCCCTCCCCTCCTGGAAGACTATCTGGTCGCCGATCGTGGGCACACCGCCGTATGGAACTCCGGCATCCAAGGCAAAACTTCGTATACACCACCTTTCGGCGAAGGCGACGCAGAGAAAACAGGAAACAGTCCCTCCTATATAAACTCGAGACAAAGAGCAATCGTACGTTCTTTCCGGAAGAGTCGACGCGGCCCAGGCGAAGCTATCCACAACCCTTCGGCGACAGGGAAGATGCTCCTAGTGAATGCGGCCGGAATGGTTTCCGAAAGCCGGCACTGCCAGTCATTGGCTCAACCGACGATTGGAATTCCGAATACGGACACTTCGCGCTAAACATCCCTGTGCTGCTCATGCTTTATCTCCGAATGTCTCACCTCTCCCCCCAAACAATCTCGAACTTCCAGAAGGCCGGCGACATCTTCAACCAATTGCCAGACCGCTCGACCTTCAAGACTAAGACACGGAGACTCAATGGAGGAAATGCCCAGCCTCCGGCCGAAATGCACCCCCAAGAATGATCCTGCTGCAAGCCGGTCCGGCAATGTTCTGCCCGAGACTTTATTTCGCTTTTGGACTTAGTCGCCGACTCTGTTCGGAGTTCCGACCGCGCATATTGAGTGGGATATCCCCTGTTTCCTTGTCTTTGCCGTTTGGGACCCGACTGCAGAATCCGCTCCTTGGATAATTTGGTGTAATTGGTGGTTTTAACCACCCAAAATGACCACTCATGGCCACTAACCACGCTATTAGCGCACGACCTACATGCCTTACGTCCGTACAGCGCGGAATACGCACGCCGCACCAATATATAACCAACATGTCCTCATCAAGTTGTTTCACATGTCTCCATTTAGTCCGACCTTGTTCTCGATCTTGTCCAACCTTTGCCTTACCATTCGCAGACCCAGACCATCAGTCTTCTACTGTGCCGTTACAGTTTGCTCGTCCCTCCCCAGGAATCCACACTGCCGGCCGGTCTCTTTGCCCTGTTTGAGCCTTTCCTCCCAGCTTGACGGTTCCACCCCCTCACCTTGCCCAACATGACGGTGACAGACACTGCCCCCGGCGCCGCGGTGTATAGTCCCTTCTTTCTGCGATGGGTATACGACGCCTGGGTGCTGAACATAGGGAATTCGGTCCGTTAACTCCCTTTCCACGTGATACGATACCTCCCTGGACCTCTCGACTGATACAAGCCACAGTATGCATGGTGCTGCTCCTCAGCCAGGCAATGCGCCTTCTACAGCCGGCAACTCGCCTCCTCGCGGCCCAAATCGGGCCCCTTCCGGCTATGCGACATCGGCGTGGCGACGGGGTACTACCTCGAGCACGCGCCCATACCGGAGGGCTCCGAGGTGACGGTCGTGGACCTCAACACCAACTCGCTGGACTACGCCGCCAACCGCCTCCTGGCGGCCCACCCTTCCACTTCTGCCAGCAAAGTCCACGCGGATTTCCTCGAGGCCGACGCCGGCGAGGAGCTCGCCATCACGCTGCCGCGGTTGGGAGGGGAGAAGTTCGACGCCATCTCGTGCATGTTCCTGCTGCACTGCGTGCCGGGCCCGCCGGCGAGAAAAGCGGCGGCGCTGCAGAGGCTCGCGCCGCTGGTGAAGGATGAGGGCGTCATGTTCGGGACCACGGTGCTGGGGAAGGGGGTGGAGCATAATTTCTTTGGGAGGATGTTGATGAATAACTATAACACCCGGGGAACTTTTGTGAATTGGGATGATGATGCGGAGTCTATTGTGCAGCCGCTTAGGGAGGTGTTTGCGGATGTCAAGTTCGAGATTGTCGGCACGGTGTTGCTTTGGGAGGCAAGGAGGCCGAAGACGGGTTGAGCGGGAGGGTGCATCATGGGACGGATTGGGTTTTTTTTTTGTTCTGGATTAAGGTGTTGGCGGACAGGATAACGGGGTTCCCTTACGGTAAATATTCTTCGTATATAGGCATGGACGGGTTTACGAAAGGCGTCTCAATCAGGTGGTTTGGTGGGATGGTCAGGTTTGTCTTTGAGGTTGGAGACCAACGTGCGTCGTTGACGCATCACGCTCTCCGGTCTGGAATTAAGGATAAGCGAAGTTTAGCCTTTGACGGACATCTGCACGAATGAAACTCTGTTGCACCACTTGCACATTAAGGATCTGACAATTAAGAGATCCCAAGCGGCCCATAAGTGCTAAACTTAGACAATGCCAGGCCGATGGCCGAGATCTCATGGTCAAGGGTGCTCTAAGCGCCGACCAATCATTTTGGAGGCCTGACTCTGCTACACCCCCGTCTCGAGACAGGCGACCAGAGCCGCGCTTGCCCAAACTTCCTTGAGACGGGCTCAACAAATCGTTGGATTCAACGTCAAGTGACCCCGGTAGAGTATTCTTTGTGCCAAGTCACTCCGTGGGACGACTCATTCGGGGACTCCAGTGTATAAGTGCCAGTCATGGACGCTCCCTGCTCTTCACCTGTTCCATCCCTATAGCATTCTAGACTTCATCTGTTTCCTCGCTCTCTTTCCCTTATAATATCTCGGTTGCTGTGCAACTTTCCCCTCGTTGGACCTATTTCCCATTCCCCTGGACTCAAGCCTCTGGCTCAACTGCCCATAACATCTAATCAACTGTCGTGACACCTCAAGACATCAACCATGTCGCTCATAGAAGGAGTAACCAGTAAGACAACTACCCCCATCTCCCACCGCAGCATGTTGCACTCGCTGACCTAACTTCAAGACAACATTTGGCGGTACATACCGTTCATCCTCGTCATCCCGATCATCGTCTTCCAAGGTAACTTCCCCCACCCCAACCCGCCCGCTCTTCTCGAACTCCCACTTACCAGTATGCAGCCCTCTCCCTCTCGGGCTGCGTGTCGATCTCCCCCTCCATCCCGGGGCTGTACATAGTCTCCTTCTACAAGAACGCCACCAACTTCCCTGAGATACGAATGGGCTACTTCGGTTCGTTCCCCTTCCCCTCCCCCCTCCTTATTTAACCCTCCCTAACACACCCTCAGGCATGTGCTCCTACACAAACATCTCCACAACCTGCGTCCCAACCCTCTACTCCACGCCCGAAGCCATCCTCAACGGCCTCTACCCGCCCACCCTATCAATCGACAAGTCCCCCTCCCCCATCCCGCAAGCATCCAAACCATCCACCACCCTCTCCCCCCTCCTCGCCTCCCTCCTCCCCATCATCACCGCCGCCCGCACCCTCCAGAGCCAAGTCTTCCCCGCCGTCCTCGCCGGAGCGGGCGTGTGCTTCGTCGCTTGTCTCGTGCTCATGGCGCTGTACAAGCACAGCCTGCTCGACCCGCAGAAGGAGGACCAGAGCAAGTGGATGAGGAGGGCAGTCATTGCGGATCTCGCGCTGGCCACGGCGCTGGGGCTGGCTGCTTGTCTGAGCACGTGGACGGCTGCTAAGGCGCTGCAGGATGCGCCGCTGCTGTTTGGGGGTGGGGGAGATGCCGGCAGGGGTGGGGGGGAAGTGCTGGTTAGGCTGGGCACGGAGGTGCAGGCTTTGCAGTGGCTGGCTTTTGGGTTTACTGTCCTTTTTGCGTGCGGGTTGCCGGTTATGTTGAGGGCTGGGGGGCAGAAGATGTAAGACTAGGTCTGCGGTTAGGATTGGGGCCGAAGGGCTGAACGGAAGATGTCCGGGATAGAAGTCGGAGGACCTGATGGCGTATAGCTGAACATAATGCGCATAGCTGCACTTAATATCAGAGAGCTCAGAACGTCGACCTCGGAACCAATCGCCGCGAGAGACCGGTGTTACTAGACAGCGTCCGGGAAGTAGGCGGCATAGCGTGATGGTCGTGCGACTTGGCCATCTCCCTGCCCTGACACAGCGCGCAGTCCTCCGTCTTCGTACTTGTGGGGTGGATCTTGATGTCGACGACGTACACCTCCTCGCCCATGAGCACGGTCTTCTCCAGGCTGCCCGCGATGCTGTAGCTCCCGCCGATGGACATGTTGAACCGGCACGCGTCCTCGGCCTGGTCCCAGTCCGTGCTCGCCTGCCGCCCGCGACTGGCCAGGCTCTCGGGCACGGGGATGTCGGTTTGGTCCTCGTCCGGGCCCGTTACTGCTAGTTCCGCGATGCTTGGTATGACGCGGTCGGGGATCGGTGATGTGACGCTCGCCCTGTAGAAAGCCTTGTCCCGTGCGTACACCGACACGGCGAACTCAAACCCCTCGATGTTGCGGTAGCCGGCAAAGCACTCCTGGTTGATGTAATCGTTCACCCTCAGATGCGTCATGCGCGTGTTCCACCACTCCGGCGGCGAACAGCATGTGGCCGCGAACTTGACGTCGTCCGCCAACAAATGGTTCTCCATCTTAAACAGACACTGCCTCGACGGATACGCCCTCTGCAGCCTCGAGAACGGGTCCCAAGCAAACAACACCGGGCTCGCACCGGGTAACCTCTCAGCCGGCACCGAATCCAACCTCCGCCCATTGACCCCAATAATATGGTTATTATCCTTATCATCAGCACCAGCCGGCTTCCGCACCTCCAGCGCGAGACACTCCCTAAAATCCGTCTCCCGCCTGCACCCCAGCGCCGCATACATCCTCCCATTCTCGGGATCCCGATATATCGGCAGCGTGATCGACAGCCCGCTATTAGTCAAGGTATAAGGATTCCCGCTCCCAGGACCCTTCCACCTAACCACATCATAACACAGCGTAAAGTGCCTCGGACTAGGCGCCAGCAGCGGCGGGGACTTCGCGCCGTAATTCCAAGCAAACACGCTCTGGTCGTCCGAACTCCGTATAATCTCCTGCTGCAGCCTCTTAAACGCGTTCTCGCCCTCACCATAGAGCAGGGGCATGTTGATGCCGAACAACCCCAGCAGCGCGTACGCGACGTCCTCCACCCTCGTCGCCGCCCGCCGCGCCGCCCAGGACATGCGCCGCGCCACGCAGCAGTGCTTCGGCTCGTTCATGCCCAGCAGCACGGCCGTGTCGATGTGCGTTACCGTGTGGATCACGCTCGCGAGGTTGCCCCGCGTCCCCAGAAAGGTCCAGTTCTCGGCGAAGAAGATGACGTCCGGCGGCGCGAGCAGCTCCTGCAGCGTCCAGCTCCGGCCCCACCACGCGCTCTTCGCGAAGCTGGTCTTGCCTATCGCCCTGTCGTGGTCGAAGGTCCTACTACTCCGATGCGCCAGCTCCTCCAGAAACGTCCGCTCGGAATCATCAGCCACGTCGGTCAAGTACGCATAGCACACGTCCGCCTCCTGGTACCAACTGAACATGGAGTTGATACTCTCCGTCAGCTCGGCGCTGCTTTCTTTATTGATGCAGCACGTGTCCACCCAGGTGTAGTCGAACCCGTCGGCCAGCGCCTGGCGGCAGGCGAAGTCGATCTTGCGGTAGCCGGATTTCCCCTCGAAGACCTCGGGGGGTCCGTTCTCGCCCTTGACGTCGTTAAAGGTCACTTCCTCGTCGCCCCACCGGTGGGAGAGGATACTATACTTAGGCGTCGAGTGGGAGTGGTGCTCCTCCAGTTGGCGGGTGCGGACGTTTAGGAGACGCATTGTGGACCGGTGAGTTTATGCTTACGGATGTGCAAATAACGACCTTGGTGAGATTGTCGGACACGGGTGTAATCTAATGTGGCAGACAATGCGGATTTGTCGGTCCCCGGTGATTAAGAGAGACAATGCGGATTGTTCGATCCCGGAGCGGTGACCTGGAATGCGGAGATTGAGCAGACGTCTCCAGTCCGGGTTCGGGTGAGGACGAAAGTGCGGAGGAAGAGAGCAAAGCGGAGAGGAGGAGGGTGGAGAGACTAAGATCCTTCGAGATTTTGATGCTTTAGCCGCTGAACCAGTTGAATGGATGGCCAATTGTAATCATCAGTTGCTTCATCGATAGCCAAGCAGCCATGTCAGCGATGTAAGCGTGGCATCGAGATAGACTACTGTACATCCCATTCGTCATGTCGTAACCAAACCAATTAGCTGCATGCCGTCGTGCCGAGAGCTGGATATCGAAGCTTATTCTACCGTTGGGGGCGGAAAGCTTTCAGAGTGGTTATCGCATGGTGCACATTACCCCTGGTCCTTGCCCGTCTGGACATGCTTCTTATGGCATCCCGACATGGCCTTAATCGCGCCATGTTGGCGAGGTCGACATAACATACAAGCAAACACCTACAACTAGAAGTACCTACTCACAACCCGACCTCCATCCCGATATCACACAAGAGACACCTGCACATCCTTCTCCAATATCTCAGCCAACATCCTCGTGTCCGGCCCAGTGAGCACACACTCCCCAACCTTCACTGCCCTGAGCGTCGCGACAAGCGCGTACAGCACCTCGGCGCCCACCAACGTGTTCTCCTCGAGGTTATCCACCAGGCTCGCCGCCACGGCCTTGTTAACCTGCGCCCCGCCCTCGAGGCTCGACGTGTCGGCGTCCAGGAAGTCGAGCTCGAAGAGGTCCATGACCGAACGCACCACGGCGGGCGTCTGCACCAGCATCGCCGAGGGACCGTCGCGAATGGCCCGCGTGCGGCCTACGATCGAGAGCCAGGCGTCCAGGCGCATTAGTTCTATGAGGCGGCGCTCGACGTCTTGCTGGGCTTTCTGGGAGGCGGGTTGGGACTGGAGGGTGGCAGGGAAGAGCAGCTCGATGGCTGGGATGGGGATGGCGAACAGCTCCTGCGGCACGGCAACGGAACTGAAGATGCCTCCGCACACGACTCTGCCGCGACTGTTGTACGCGTAGGCAGGGAACGTCGACCTGCCCGCGTGCAGCCAGTCCAGGGTTCCGGCGAGGTTGTTGCTCATGGGCGAGGAGGGAGGAGGCGGGTACTCGGAAAAGAGCAGACCGGCACCATTAGTCAGAGCAGAGATGGCTTCTATGATGACCCTAGTCGCGCCAACGCACACCTCGTGGTTCAACTCTTCGAACGAGCGCCACGGCGTCGCCCAGAAACCCGGGAGGATGTCCGTTTGAGACAGCCAGAACCAGTTGATGTTGCCTAATCTGGCATCGTTGATCCTGTCGCGCTCGGCTCGCAGGTGGAGGAGCTCATGTTCGCGGTCGAGTCGCGGGTTGCGGCGTGTTACGCGATTTTCTCGTTGCGGTGCGCGGCCGTGGTGCGATCGACTCCTGTGATGGGCTGCGGGAGTTGTGTCCCGCTTTCGCCGTCGAAGTGTGTTCCTGGGAGGAGGAGATTCGACCGGTTCGTGCTGGACACCATTAAGCTCGAGGCGGGGCGGTAGGATTTGTTTCTGTCGCCTCTGTCGTGCATGGCGCCCGTGCTCTTGCTCTTCATCGGGCAAAGACGGTTGCTTTTTTCGCAAGACAAGGGCCATGCTCTGGTTGTCGGTGTTACTCTCGTCGCCTTGCAGTCCAGGTTCGCCCGGTCTGGCGAGTGGTCGCTCCGGCTCGATCATTTCGGTTGCACTATCGTTCACTGGGTCGACCTGGGACCGGCTTCCACTTCGACTGGCACTAGTACCAGCATTATCAGTCGACCACGACGACGCTGACCATTCCGCTGACTCCTGTTCCGCTTGTGATCGCGTTCTGATCCTCTCCCGAGACCTCGTAGTCTCCGCTTCCTCAGTTCTCCGACTACGGTTCCGTCGTCTCCTTTGCGATGTCGACCCATACCTGCTGCGTATTGTATCTGCAGAAGACTCAGAGCCGGATTCGATGGATGTCCTCGACTGTCTTGACCGTCGCCTCCCCTCAGCCCCCCTCAAGTTAGCATCGTTGGCTCCCCGCTCCTCTTCCAACTTCAATATCTCCAACCGGACTTTGGCGTCTCTCTCCCGTGCCTTTCTGTTGCGAAGCTCCTGACTGTCCTTGAATGTCCTGAAGTCTGGTCTAGACGCCTCATTAGACGTCAGAGGCGCGTACGTGTTTCCTCGTAGATCTGACGCAGCGGTTGGTACGAGACTCCAGGGCCCGTCTGTCCGCGGAATCGGCCGCTGAGGCGATTCCTGCCTTGGACGAGCAGCTCCCGAAGCTCGCACTTCAGGGCGCCTCCTTTCAAACGATGCCCTGCGCTGGCTTTGTGGGCGCCTCTGGTCAGATGGTCCTCTCCGCTCTGCGGAAGCCCGTCTTCCTTTCTGAACAGGGACCAAGTCCTTCCCGCCTTCAGGTCCGTATTCCCGATAGCGCTTCGTAAAGTTGCCGACCTCAATCTCTACAGCTCGTCTGCCGCGTCCATTGTAATGGCTGCCAGCGACGATGCAGTTGTCCATAACCCGCCACAACCACTCCTTCGTAATCACCCCATGAGATCCGACGCCGTGGCGCAAATCCATGTTCATCGGCGAGAAGTGAATGAGCGGACCTAAAATAGGATGTTGAGCGCTGGTGATGGTGCCGGCCGCACCTTGCATGGACACAGATCCCCGCTCAAACGACGCGGCGGTACACTCCATCCCCGCCATGAGAGCCATCACCACGATATCTCGCAGTGATGCCGGCATGGGCACGGTCGGCAGCTCTGCCGGACACCGGTCGGCGTCTCCGCGCTTGAAGCTCAGAAGTATCGACTCCCTGCACGAAGGATAGACGGCGCGACAGAACAAGGCCCAGGATGCCTCGCCTTCGACGCGTTTCTGTGCTCCCTTCCGCGTAAGCGGCAAGCTGTCCCACTGCACCCGAAGCCGCGACATCCGTTGTTGCAACTCGTCTTCCGGCCGCTGTTGCGCTGGCACAGGCGAAGCGGAGAGCGTAGGTTTGCGCGCCAACTTCATTATGTCACGAAGCGAGCCCTCGTTTTGCGCCAGAGACGCCGTCACCGACGAGGGCCAGAGCTCCGGCGGAAGCCCGATCTGCGGCATTTCGTATACCACTCTGAACCGCAATTGGGACATCTGCCACACGCGATGACCCTTGCCCGGCAGGTCGCCGAACACGACGCTGTCGCAGAGACGGATGAGTTGGCCGGTCACGAAATACTGCTGCAGAACTTGCGCCAGGGCGACGACGAGGGCCACGATGGCGATGGCGAGGGCTGCCACTGCTGAGGCCGTGGCGACGTCCATTTTGTCCGTGTTGTCCATCGTGGCCCGCTCGGCAGCATGTCGTTGTCGAAGAGAGGAAGTTCCAGTTTTGCGGGATTGAGAAGATTAAGGTGGTATTCGACGTAAGAACCCCCCCCCCTGGTCTCCGAATTTCAGCTCATATCCCAGTTTCCTCCCCAACCTAATGGGCCCCCTGTTACACAGCCTTACTTAGCGCCTCTCTTGATCTTTCGTCGACGTCCTCGCCCGGCAAGCAGAATGAAGAGGATGATTCTCCTTTGCCTGTTGTGCGAACTGATAATTTGTCGATATCACACGTCCTCTGCCACTTAGGCTTAGTGTTCCACTTTCCCAATTCTCGAGTGCACACGTCAATCACATGCAGGCGAAACCCGCCATTGACAACAGCGGAAATTTTGGAACTCGTGGAGTATCGTGTTGATGTCCAACTCCTGTCGTTGCCCGCTAATAGAGCTGTTGTCCAAGCTCCCTCGCTTTTGAGTGCAGCGCCTCACTCGAATCCTTACTCGAAAGTCACCAGATCAGCAAATTGGAGACTGACTAGATAGACTCGTGGAGTGATGAAAGAGAGCTCGCGAACAACGCAGTCTGCATAGGCGCTTGGGAGTCTGTATTTGGGAGTCGCTCTGGTTCTAAATTCGTCAAAATGTAGGAGCAGTCTCAGATGCTGAACGATGGTAGCCAATCACGCGTTGCCAGCTGTTAGGCATATGCGGCGTGTTTCGCGGCCAGTAAGATCTTGAGGCTGGTGAGGCTTGTGAGGCTGGTGAGGCTGCTGAGGCTGCTGAGATGCAAGCCGGGGAGCTCCAGGTATTAATCCTCCCGACTCTCGCGTTTGGCAATTTGTGAGCGACTTCCATTCCTCCCGACCAAGTTCCAAAGTCTCCGTTTCGCCATCCAGGAACCCATCCAAACCGCATTCTGCCGCAGAGGAACAACCGACAATGGCCGACTCCAGTCAAGCAACAGAGTCGCCGAATACAGATGCGTATGCGAAAGCGCTCAAGAACATCCAAGAGACCACGACAACCACCACTGGCCTGCTGGGCCTCTATCAGCAATTCAGAGGCGAGTTCGGAAACTACCATGCCTGGAACAAGCAAATCGAAGACTTGAAGGAAGACCTAGGCGAATGGGCGTTGATGGTATATCGCCAGGACAAAAGTTGGTGGCTCCCGGTGCTACGCACCGAGCCGTTTGAGGAATATCTTGCAGATGCTCTCGGAAGTTGCGAGGAGGGTGCCTTGAAGCCGCCGGAGACTGCAAGACATCAGTCGGATGGGCAAAACTGCTTCACGCTCTGGCCCTGCGTCCCACTGACACTCCGCCGCTTGAGTGGCGACGCATGGGCAGGACGTTCGATGCGACCCATCCACACGCGGTGCGGTTGGAGGTTGAGAGTCGGGTTCTGTGTCACATTGTCAACTTGTTCAAGATCTACGACCATGCTTCGAACACCTTCTGGTCGACCACAATCGGAAAAGACGGGGCCTCAGAGTTCCGACTTTCCTTTGGAGAAGTAACTGTTAAGTGAGGCACCAGCGGTTTTCTCGCATCTTTCAGGGAGAGTTCACACGCTGCTTTGTCACGGAAGGCTTATCCCTTCGACTGCAGGCCTCCGAATGAATGCAGGGACTGGGCGAGGAAAGTCGAGAAATGGGGCTACGGGACGGCCTATATGTCATACCGGATGGCACTGGAATACGCGATCTCTCCGACAAGAGCTGCGTTGTCAGCGGACGCCGACCATCACAAAAAGACTCGGAAGGAGCGTGCTGAGAAGCTTATCCACAGCGTTTACGACGTACTCAAATCGGATGAACAACTCTAATCACTTACACGGCGCTGGATCAACGATGTGGTACGCATTTGGCGGAGAGTGACAGTCAACCCGGATGGCCAGGACAAACCAGATGCCCGGCTGATCGATATCCTGATTAAGGAAACTGTTCCTCTGCTCACACCCACCGCCTCCTGGATGGGGACCACCCTCGACGATGCAAAAGCACTCAGCTACATAACCGAGGCCGTGAAGACTGTCTGCATGTTCGATGGCTGCTTCGAGGTGGAGTGGTCACCATCGTCATTGTCAATTTCTGCCGAGGATAACGCGATAGTTAACGTTCGGAAGCTCATTCCTGACGTCTTACCCTCCTTGAAGGGCGCATTGGAGGGTGAATGGAATGTGCAGCTAGGTGAAATGATCGGCGACAGAGCTCACACGCTTGCACGGGTACTAGGACTTCCTCGTACCATCGTCAACGCGCCGACACTACTCATGGAGTTCTCGGAAGGACACGAGCTATGGGACACGAATGTGCGCTGCTATGTAGATGGATGAAGCCACTGTGTCGTCGCCCTGAGCCATCCACTTGTATGCTCACAGAAAGGCAGTAGACGAGATCTCTCAGGTCCGTCAAAGACAGGAACGGGGCGCGGTCTGATGACACTGGAGTATTGATCCTGTGACCGTATAAGGTATTTTATCCCTCCCCGACACATTGGCAGGAAGTAAGATAGAATCCTCTCTCCATCTGGAAGCAATGACGTGAACTCGGAACACGGTAGCGGCTTACATGTATGCAGAAAGGCGCCTTGTCCTCGTCGAAGTGTTGTACACCTTTGAGATGGAGCTCGCAGATACTGGATATATCAGCTCGGTGTACAGCTGGCGTATACCCTGCGGAACAAACCGCATCTTCATGTGGATAAGACGGCTGTGTTGGCGGCTGGATATGGGGACTGTGGTTCGTTATACTTCTAGTCTAAACTCAAGTGGGCTGCAAAGGAGCACAAGCGTCCTGAACAGAAGGCTGCATTCCTGCGAGGAGTGTACGGCCGAATAGTGCCTGGATTCTGAGCATGAATATCGTTATCCATCTGCGCATGTCGTCAACAAAGGATCCCCGTCGCAACAGCCTTTTCGTCCCAAACGGGACAACAGTCGCCGAAATACCCCCAAAGCCAAGCCGGCACCGGGGGCAAGACGCCAAGTGCGGCCCCGACCGTTGCATCGCGGGGGATCGACCGCTAGATCCTCCCTGACGTCACGAATCCCACAGCGCAGCCACGTCCTGTGAAACCCTGAAGCCAGGGAGAACTTCCACGTGTAGAATGCCCAGAGCTCGGCTGACAGCTACTGTGATCCTTCGCGGCCGGCCGTTGAAGATCAGATTACCCCTTGCGGGCTGTGTAAACCCCGAAAGCCGGTATAGATATTCGACCGAGGACCCTGCAGTCCGAGGCTTGTTGAAGTTGTGATTCATGTCTGCAACTGTCGGTCGATACATAGTCCACTAAAAAAACCACTGAACAACATCCTGCGACACCGAAAGGGAACGAGGACAGTATCACATACCTAACCTGCCACATCCCCACCTCTTTAACAACATCACCCTGTCTTCCCCTCAACCGGAACCACAACCAACACCCACAATGCGTCCCCACTCCCGCCTCGCCCCCCTCCTCACCCTCCTCCTCCCCCAAACCCTCGCAGCCCCCTCCTGGACAACAGGCAACGTAATCGCCAACCCCCCCTTCCACATCTCCCCCGCCGACTTCACCTCCTCCATCCGTGGGCGCGAGCGTAGTAGCAGGCCGCATCCCGGGCTACGACGTCTCCCTCCCCCCCTCCGGCATAACCCCCAACTCCTCAATCTCGAACTCGAACTCATTCTGGTTCCTCGACGCCTGGCTCGCGACCAACGTCCCGCTGTCCTCCGCCACCGAGCCCGGCGTCGATAAAGACAAGTACACGCAGATTACTGCGATTGGTCTGCAGGGGAACGAAAGCCAGACGTGGGATGAAAAGGGGTGGAGGGTTTGCGCGACGGTGTTTGTAGGTGGTGTACCGGGCACCGTGGGGAAGGGGTTCAATCCTAGTCCTAGTTGTGGCGGGATCTTGCCCGATGGGTGTGTGCAGGGACTGCATAATTTTGCGGGGGCGAATGGGTTCGATGAGGAGGGGAGGTGTAGGGATGTTGGTTGGCCGGCGGGGTGTAGTGCTATTGGGGCTGGGGGAGCGCAGGTTACTGTTGGTGAGTATACCTCATTCTCGGGGCAGACGAAAACTTGGGGGACGGGTGTATGGATGGGGAAGGCGGCTGACATTGACGGCAGAGATTAACTCCACCATCCTGCCGAGCGGCAACTTCTTCGCCTACGGCGCGGAGCCGACGAGAGAGCACGACAACATCTCAGTCGCTGCCGCGGCGGAGATGATTTGGCCTGTCGTGGTCAACTGGGCGCATCTGGCGGAGAACGGGGAGATACAGTCCAGCAATGCCGCGGTGGCGTGTATGAGTAAGACGGGGTTGCGGGAGAGCAGCGATGGTGGTGTCTTGGAGCTTTCGGGACGGACGATGTGGATTGCGGCTGGGCTGGCGGTACTGGGGCCTGGCCTTATGTCTTGAGTTTGTTGTGGAGATGTAGGATGTGATTTTGAATTAGTTATGTCTGCTATTTGAGTAAAGTAATGATCTGGTATCAATTGTGTTGAAGTGTGCGACCGCCAAATTACGCGGTGTCTTGCAGACTGGCCTCCCTTATTAGGCAGTGGTTGGGTATAAGAATGAAAAGATGACCGCCTAACAGCAAACGCTGCCTGTCTTAACCCCTGGGTGAGAATACCCTTCATTAACTCTCTCCGTGACCACAACTCAGCTTCTCCCTTCTACTGCTGCGGCGGCGCAGGGCCAGGAAAGCTCATAGCCTGGGGCGCCTGATACTGCTGCTTGTTGGCAGCCTCCGCATGCAAGGCCTGATACTGCGCCTCCTTCTCCTGCTGGACCAGATCGCACAGACCGCAGCAGCATGCGGCCGCGATATCGGTCATGCAGCCGCCCTGGAGGTTGTACTTGGCGCGGATGTCGGCGCGCTGCATCGCCAGGGGCACCCAATAGAGGCAGAGACAACCCGCGGCCCAGATTCCGAGACACTAAGAACGTGAGAATGTTGAGTCAGCATTACAGCGTATGTCATGTAGGTTGAAGAAGGAAAGGGGAGGAAGGTCTTACGGAGGTGTTGATCGGCTCGTATCCAGCGAGGTTGGGGTCCTTGCGCAGCCTGTGGTGTGTCTTGCCGAAGGTCACGCAGGGACAGCAGTAGGTCATGAGGCACAGGTCGATGGGCGCGAAACAGCCGAAGAAGGACTCGTGCCACGGACGGGCGGTTGCGGGAGACTTGGACTTGACGACTTCGCCGGGCCTGGCGAGGACCTCGTTGATGCGGCCCTTCCACTCATTGACATCGTTGTCGCTGATGGGGCCGGAGTGGGCTTGGGTGGGTTGGGCTGGGGCGGACATTGTGAGGTGTTTGGGACGGTGTTACTTTGTGTATCGAGGTGTGGCAGGTTAATTGTCAGGACAACGGTAGACAGGGAGGTGTAGCGTTTTAAGAGGAAGAAGAGGATAAGAGGCGGCCTCCGGAGGAAAAAGCCCAGCACACTCTTTATTTGTACAGAAGAGGCTGCTATTCTTCCCCGTGGCAATCTCCTGATCCCAAACCCTGCCCAGTCGCACAGCAAGCCTCCATGCCATTTGTGCGACCGCAATTGGACCCTGCGCCGCTGTGACAAACGGCTGCCCGACCCATCGGCATGTACGCCGCCAAGGGTCTTGGTGACGGCTTGGAGCTGAATGTGAAGAGTTGGCATCTAGACCCAATCGGGACGCCATTAAACCGTTTCGGGGACGTCAAGATTATGTGGCATTCCTAGCGTCGTCGAACATTGGTTGGAACTCCAGCCGTGCAGATAATGTGGCGTGAAGATTGGAATCTTGAAATGATGGTTTTGCAGCCAAGGTTTCAGCCCTTTGGGTCCGGTGATCTGGCATTGTGTTGCTAGGCGAATGGATTGTTGGCTGTGTGCCACGAGGTGAGAATGTCGGGATGATGTTGTTGGGCCCGTGTTGTTTGCGCACTCAAGCCTCGACGGTTCGGTTTCAAATGCGTTGGCCCGAGGTAGGCTCCAGGTTCTCGTTTCGCAAGTCGCATGTTCCTAACTCGTTCTCCTGGCACTCATAGGAGCCCTTTGACTCCCCATGGCAGCGCGTAAAGGCTTCTTCTGTCGTCTTACCGGTGATGGTCGTGTCGTGGCGTCTAAGCGAATCCGACGTAGAAAGTCGGCCGTCCCTGATCCTCAGTCGTATGCGTCGAAGGCTTTCTGCTCTGTCCGCAGAGCATCGCTCCAATTCTGGTATCAATGTCAGTCCACCTCATTTGATAACTGTCGCACACTGTACTTACGTCTGCAAATCTTGCGTGATAGTTGTGCGGAAGGGTCTGTTACGGTGGCAAGAATGCGCTCCATGCGTTCGTCGACCCAGGCTATCTCGCGGCTCACGTCGACAGGTGCATATCTCCAGAGGCCCTTGATGAGTAATATCGCAGGGATAATGCCATGCGGCCCGATCGTCTGCTGCGTGTCATTCAGGAAGTACTCCACGGACTGCGCGACGTTGTAGGCCGTGGCCCGTGGCCACAGCTCCCTGTGGCCCAACGCCGGCAACATGTCTAACGAGAAGTGCTGGAGACATGGTGCATTTGACGCAGCACATGTGCATAAGTATGTCTCTCTGCCGACGATGTCGAGGGTGTCCACAAGCTGGGCTAGGAGCGTGTACGTAGAGCACAGATGAGCATACAGCGTCGTCTGCGTGACGAAGTACCAGACGAGGGTTTGACCAATAACGAAGGCAGGAAACCGAAATGCAACGGGAAACATCCGGCCTGTCAGCGGGTTGTCGAGCGGGCTGTCTATTTTGGCCAGTTCGGGGTAGTAAAGAGCACCGGGAATACTGGCCCTGTAATCCTCGAACCATAGCTCGAGCCGCAGTTCCATCTGCTGCACGGTCTGGACGCTCTCCAGGGCACGCGAGAGGAACTTCAGAGCGTCGTTTGTACTCTCCTGAGCGTCACGTTGCGCTGTAAGTTCGGGAAGACCAAGCAGGATGTCCATGAGGCGTTCTAAAGGCGGCTTGTTCTGCGGTTGTGGCCATGGGCCTTCAAGCCAGTCGGCATCTGCGAGGAATGTCTTCCTACAGGCAATCATGCTGTTGAAGAGCTGGACAACTTAGACCCGTTCTCTACCATCAAGTCATCAGGAAATGTACGTACAGCATGCATCCGCATAATCCTGAAGACACTGTGAGCAAGACCTGATTTGTGTGAGCTGGCACCGCGCAGGCGCAAAAGTTCCAAGGTGCCGCGGTAGTGAGCCATGTACCCGTCGTACGTCCCTGCGGGCGAGGCCGTGACCTCGTATAGCAGTGATACCATGCATGCCGCAAGGCTCTGGTCGTCCTCCCTCTTGGACGGGTTCTGGAGGTTGCGGTGCAGCTGTGCGAGCCCCTTGGTATACAACCGGAGGCTTTCGTGAAGGAGATCCGGTCTCGAGGTTCGTTGCCCCAGTTTCGCAGTGCATATGGCGAGCAACGCGTCTTCCAGGGCCGGGGTCAAGTCTGGAAGATTCAGGATGCAGATAACCCACTCGCCCTTTTCGCCGTAGGCCAAACTGACGCTGCACCCGTCGTCACTCTTCGGATCAGAGAAGCACGAGGCGAGGAGTCCCTCTCTGACCATATTGCGCAGCGATATCTCGTTGGGCAGTTGCGATTGCTGGTTACTGGAGCCGGCGCCAAGCGTCTGGGGATGCGTACCTAGGTCTCCTGATGCTGAAGCTGTTGACAACGGCGCGGACCGGATCGTCGGTTTCGTCACATCCTTGCGCCAGCGGGAGACCATGACCATGGTAATGTCCGATCCGTCACTCGACATATTACTCTTATCATGTGACGATGGTCCATTCTCACAAACCATGTCTTTGGAGAGGATAAAAGCATGCTTCTTCTGGTAACCCGTACAGATACGGTTGGACTTCGCGCAGTTCCGGCAGGCTGGGCGCTCCCCATCGCACTTTGACACGTGTTAGCTGTGTATAACTGCATGATGTCCGGCATGAGGGCTTCCACTCGGTTCCGGGGAGCGATGTCAAACGTCTTCCCGCAGGTATATAGTAGCTCCTACACACCTTGATCTTTCTCGCTTTGCAGTTGTGGCACCCAGTCGATCTCCCTGGGACTCCGACCATCTTGGCGTGCACCGGCCGTAGTTGGCCAGTGAAGAAACCCCCACTCTCCGTTCAACTCTCGGGGAGCTAAGTGGTCGGTGTGTAAGTCCTTGTCCCATCAATGTAGTCTTTCAACTTGTTCTGCTCCCGAGTCTTGGCCTCATGATATCGTTTGAGTGACTTTCTTCGGGACTTGTGACTCGTTCTGGACACGGAAGCAGGATAGCACCACTTCTGGACTTGATGTTGTTAGGGAAGCCATCTCAGTTATCATGTTTATGGTTAACAAATGCGACAGGTGTTTGTCGGGTCAAGATTGGTAAGGACGGGAGTCATTTTGGTTGTCGTCACGGCGCTTCGATCCGGCCGACTGCCTTCACCCTAGCGGCTCCACAGTTGCGGCACAGCCAGGAGCTGGCCAATCAATCGCCATCACATAAAGCTTGTCAGGATGCACTACTCCAAATGTGGTCACTATCTGCGAACACCGTGATTGTTACCTAGCCATATACTTGAGGAATGAGGACATGAGGAACTTACTGTGGTACTACTCCTCCTCCCCCTCAACGAGCACCCTCACAACCCTATTTTGTACATCTTTTCCAATCCGCTCTCTCGCATTTTCCTTTTCGCTTTTAGACAAAGATGTAAAGATAATAACGCGTATCGGTATCAAACCAGTTCGTGTTCTACAGCCTATGATTTGGTGAATGGGCAAAAGAATAGAACAACAGGCTGCCTACCAGACCCATTCACTGAATTTATATTCACTTAAGATCACCGTCTCGTACCGACTGTCACGAAATGTGAGAGCTCCAACAAACAGTCAACACTGATTGAGTTCTACCAGCCATGACGAACTGTTCGAGGGCGGCGCAACCTGAAGACCAGCTACGACGCCTAGTGTGTAGATTGGAGGTCTTGAGTCCCCGTTATTCCCACTTAGACAAGGCTTCGGCCTGCTTGCGTTTGGATGCATGGAGTCCAGCTGCTGGATAGCCTGGTTTCGCTGTTACTTACAGCGAATACGTGTGGTAACTCCTCAGGAGGTACCTGATTCTGATGGCTAGTGAGTCGATGGAAGCGGGTGAACGATGCCCATCAACCTGGGAAGAAGTTCTGATCTGCCTAGTTGTTGATAGACGGGACACATTGCACATAGCAAATACTCGTTTACCTCTGGCAGGCTAACATGGGCAGAACACGGATATCTGCGATCCAGAATAACTCCCTCGATGTTTATGACACTAGCAAAAGACTGACGAACAATACCTCGAGGCAGAACTTGTCCGATATTGTGAGATACGTTGGCTCAAGTCATAACCTCGAGGGTAATAAGAGTCGTCTCCATATAATACCATCTCCAGGGCACCGGATACCCCACCGGGTAAACCAAACAAGAAATATCAACACTCGTACGGTCGCGAAGCTCCGCATTGTTATAACATTAACCAGAAATGAATATGACGTGCGGCGCTGCGGCACTTGTCCGCTCCAATCCGTCTAAAATGAGGAGCTGTCCACAGTTATGGAAAAGCCAGACATATCGTCTCCAAACAAGTCCGAACACCCATCTCAAACCCCACACCACAGAACTGCTTCAAAAATGCTACCACTCGTCCGAATAACCCTCCTCGCCCTCGCCATCTCCTCCACAAACGCAGCCTGTACCCGCTCCTTCCTGAAATCCGTGACCTCCGCCTACGTCTCAGGGCAGACAAACGGGCAACCCCTCTGGCTAGCGGCCCTCACGACGCCCAACACAACATACACCGAGAACGCCCTCCCCCTCCCGCTAGAGCACGGCATCCTATCTCAGGCCATCGGCATAGACCACGCCTTCAGCATCCACGACCCCGTATCATGCAGCACCTTCACCGAGCTCATCGCCGCCTCGGATGCGCACCCGTACGTCATCGCCACGCGGATGGTGTTCGATAGCGTTGGGACGAGGATTGAGATGGTGGAGAGTATTGTTAGTGACGAGGGAGATTGGGCGTTTAACGCCACGGGGTATCTGTTTTGGACCGAACGGGAGGAGTGGGGTGTTATCCCCGAGGAGAAGAGGGATAGTAGGGAGGTAATACAGGCGGCGGGGGACGCTTATTTTGACAGATTTGCGAATGTCAACGTGTCCGTGCCGTACGGCACGAGGTGCGCGAGGTTGGAGGGCGGGGCGTACACGGGCGGGAGGAATCTGACGGGGAATACGTGTGATTTGGGACTGCCGTCGAAGACGAAGGTGACAGACAGGAGGTACGTGATCGACGAGGAGTACGGGGTTGTGAATGTCTTTGTTGGGTTCCCCGGGCTGGACAGGACGGTGCCCGCGGACGCGATGCCGGATAGTCATTTGTTTCGGGTCGAGGAGGGGAGCATAAGATATATACACACTGTATCGTCGTGCGTGCATGCGGGATGTGGAGTTGCGAGAGGGATCCCGGCGAGGCAACGGTCGCGGGCTCGGAGGGAGAAGGTGTGGAGATTTGGGGTTGAGGGGAGGGGATGAGTCCTATATGGTATCACCCTCAACGGTTCACCATCTTTCTTAGTCGAGCTGCCGTTACACGCAATGCGGCCCCTCAACAGGCCGCCTGTGTCCGTGATTTGCGCTCGTGGTTTAGCAAACATTTTGAGCGAATCGATGGGACTCAACTCAACAACATGGAAACAGCCACGGCCCCTGAGCCCTCCACGAGAATCCGTCACAGTAAGCATGTTTTATCGCTCTACTTAGTGGTCGTATAATCGAATACCTTGTCAAAGTCGAGGTCGGCCAGGCTGTACGACACGGCCGCTTCTCCGCGTCGCACATTTCAATTGTTTACTGCTGACACCCGTGAGGAGATCCGGTCAGCACTGCCTGGCAGCCATTTCGGACATCTCAGGGCCCATCAGGGCGGTTACTGTTGAGTAGGTATCGCCGAATGATGCTCTGACAGTCCTCCATAAAAGCCTCCTTCCTCACCTACATTATGATTATGCCCAACTCCTTGCAACACTGGATCTCCACCCCAACAACGGTCCCCGGCGGATCCTCCTCCTTTTAGGTTAGGAGCCCGTCGTGACACTCCTCAAAGCGCTCATCGTGGCATACCTACCTAAGAATGCCGAGTATCCTGACCTTGCCCAACGAACTGATGTTTCTCAGTCTCGAAGTATATCTTCCCATCGTCGCCCTACCAGGAGCGATCCTCTCACACTCGATCACATTCTGCAGGTCGTACATCTACCGCCACGCCGTAGCCGAGATGCTGCTTGTTCCGCAAAACGCCCCCCTCCGCAGGCCATACCTCCACCGCGCCGCCCTCTCGCTCCTTCCAAACGTCACCGAAACCCTCCTGGCAATGGGCGCTCCCTGCTGGAAGACCGACGCAGCAGGTGAAACCGCCCTTCATGTGGCCGTGCGTGCCGACTGCCTTGCTTCGGTAGAGAGTCTGCTAGCCCACGCAGCCGGGCCCGGGGCCATGTGCATCGTCGACGTGCGAAACACCCACGGCTGGACGCCGCTGCATATTGCCCGTCGGTACGGCCATGAACATATTTGCCGGCTTTTGCTGGCTGCTGGGGCGGACGCAGGGGCGGTCGACGGGGATGGATGTGCGATAGGCGAGGGTACGGTTTTGGGGTGCGGTTTGAGTTTTGCGGGCCAACACTAGACGGTCGGGTAGAAGGGCCGTGGCCTTCTTGGATGTTGCTGTTGTTACGGTCTGTTGGTTCGAACCATGCAACCGTGGGACCTGAAGGATGGCGGCCATACCCCGTCTGGTAGAAGAACATGCCTTCGACGAAGACGGTTGCTGCTGGAGAAAGGTCCAATGGCGCTCGCTCAAGATAACCTGCCATAACGGTGCTGTCCCGCAGGACCTGGTGAGCCGGGGCTACTGAAGTTGGGCCTGGAGGCTTCTTCCTTGGAAGGAATTGCTTCCATGAGTTGACCTAGATGCCCCCGGTTGGCTTCCGCGAAATCGGAAGAAACGCCATCAACGGCAGTGCCGCAGAACCCAACAACCGTTGAAACGGAGGTCAAGCGGAAAGATGACGGCTTAGAAACCGTTCTTTGCACGAATGCTCGGATCGCAATCTGTTATCGGCTGCACAGATCACTTATTACCGCCATTTGTACCGCTTGCTGGAAGTACAATACGCAAAACACAGCGTCGCTGATTGCAGGGACGAGAACAGGAAACGCGTCCTGCAATGGGTGCCGCGGTCATCTCCAGGACCACTTCCGCAACTCGCAAGCGGCCTAATATCGAAATTAAATCAGCCATGGTACCTCGTACCGCCCGAGGAGCCCAATGTGTGACCTGGTTAAGCTCACCTGCTCAGTATCACTGAGCGATTTCATACGGCGGTACGAGTTCCTTAAGAGGAAAACGACAGGAGGAATCAGCTCAATAATGTTTCGACCATGTGAATGTCCCTCCCGCCCTGTGGAACGTACCGGAATTGCCAGGAGCTGGTGGTGCCGCCTCTCCATATTGAGTGGTGATCCTGGCCAATTTTGGGGCGTCCACGGGCCTCGGGACTCGGGAGGGAGAGTGGGCGGAGGTATGGGTTTGGGGATGAGTTTGCTGGGTGATAGTGACGGTTATGATGGATTGGGCTGAGAAAGGTTCTTAGAGGCGAACGTGTTATAACTCGTACATATCAGATTGATGGGGAAAATCGCCTTGGGGTGACTGGTTTCCGCTGACTCGAGAGCTCGACGCTGACCAAAGCTGTTGAGCAAGACTACGTGCTTGAGCCTGACGCATGAGCACTGCCCCTTCCCTCTCAGATACGTAGAACAAAAGTTTTTCGTGTACCACCATACGTCGCACTCGCTGCCACCGGACCGTGAGGATCTTGAATTAATGGCACCGGGTGTGGACAGTTGACGCCTCCTTGACTTCCAAGTCTACAATGTCAATAGTGGAATTTGCAGTGAGGAATGCAATGAACACGACCGGCAGAGCGACAGTATGTAGCAAGCCACACATGATTGCAGTCAGGGTTCATTGTTTACTACCCCTAAAGTTGTTTACGGTTCCACTCTCCAGCCACAAACTGCTCTCAATATGCCTCCTCACAGGTTCAAGGCGTCAAAGAGAATTGGTAGCAAAAGAGGAAAGCATGAAGCACGGTTTTCTTGCATGCTCGTCTCAATAAGAACAGAACCCCTACATATCGTGGGATCACATGCCGCACAAGTCCGTTGGGAATATGTCTTCGGTAGATTTCCCATCCCAAGTCCCAACTGCAGTCCTGTTATCAGCCACCATCCGTACATCCCTCATCCCTCTCCTAGAATCTACCATGGTGCCGGCGCCTGTCCCGGACTGTTAAAAGTCTCTCCGTGATCAGTAATGCCATTGTGGTCGCAGGGGTAAACTCGGAAGTAGAAGAGAAATTGCCCCGTAGTGGAGTACCATGCGTTCTGAAATGTGTTCTCTTGAGGCAATGACCAGGCCGCGTGGTTCGCGCAGTGGTCTAGAACCCAGTCAATGAGCATTTGTCTCGGTATGGTGGAGTATCTCCACCCCGGAATAGCCTGGGCATCAAAGCACCAGCCACCTGCCATCCTATAGCCGTGCACCTGCTGGTCGTGGCTCAAGCTACCGACACTATTGGCGAAGGTATTCGCGAGCCAAGTGGCGCCGTTGACGTCGGTCGGGATTTCGTAGGTGTTGCCTTGGAAGCGGAACTGAAAAGTGTTCCTCAGATTGATGCGCCAGCCGTTGTACAGTGGTCTTCCGCCCAGTTCGTAGCCGTTGTAGATGTTTGCTCCCCAGTAGGGTAGTCCCCGCTCAGTAATACCGTCCGCGGCCCCTTCCGGAGTGGTATTCCTGACAGTTTTGAGCGGTGACACGGGAGCCGGGTCGTGAAAAATATGGGAGAGAGGAACTGACTGATATATCCTTGAACTGGATGTCATCGAGACCCGCCGTATCTGTCGGATTTGCGGCTGGGACGCAGACCACCGACCCAACAAGTGCCAAAACCGAGATTGCTGAGATCTTCATGGTCATGGGCCTTCAAAGTTCTCGTCTCCTTAGGTACTGTGTGAAGCAAGTTGATGTTTGCAGTCGAAGGCTGTAGACCGTTTTCCAAGTAAGAGCGTGCCAGATGACAAGTGTTGAAGAGGATGAAGAACTGAACTGACAATGAAAGCCGGTCGTACCGCAGCAGAGGTTTCGCACAATATATATTCATTTTCCGCATCGTCCCGTCCATCTAGCCCAGTTCCTTTACGCGGTCCGCAGACCTGGAGTACAGTGCAAGCAGCCCAGTCGTGTCAGTCATCGTCACTTCCATCGATGCAGAAACGGCTACAAAGCCGGCTAAAGGAAGCTGAAAATAAGACATCAGCGTAAACCGGTTACCAGCAGGGACAAGTTTGTCTGACAGATAAGAGGTCGTACGACGGAAGACAAATTTCCGTCTAAGGTAGTAGGGTGATGTGTTCAGCACGGGACAAATATACGAGCAGCACCGTCGTACCCAATGATCTCGAGGATGTACGGTGACTTCTGTTCAGTGGACTGGACCCAGAGTTATCGGAATGCAAGTAAACGTTCTCGACTCGTATAACAAAGATGTCGGCGTCTCGGCGATGTCTGTCAGCGGACATCTCGTCAGGCAGCTTCCTAATGAAGCCATACGTACCGTACAAGCTGACTGTTGACTGTCCGCAATACCCATCTATAGAACTATGCCGGGGTTTTCTCTCTTTCGCCCAGCCGCTTTCGCCGGCGCTTATTGCTGATTTATTCCAAGAGTGATTCCAATCATATGCGAATGACTGGGGTGATCTTTCTGCGGAGTCCACAGTAAAGGGGATATCGTCCAGCAGGATCTCCCATTCTGCTTTCGATGTTTTGCACAGCAGCTCTGCTAAGGATACAGCCTCAACTATACACAGCCTACCACCACTAAAGGGAGTATTGCTGTATTGTTATGTAGCTCGTACGCGGTCCTCTCGCTAGTTCTCGTGCAAGCCCTCCTGCAAGTCGTCGTGCAAGTGCTCGTGCAAGTACTCCCCAGAGTCCTCGTACAAGTCCTCTTTCAAGTCCTTTTCCAAATCCTTTGCAATGTCCTCGTACAAGTCCTCGTACAAGTCGTCGTGCAAGTCGTCGTGGGAGTCGTCGTATAAGTCCTTTTTAAAGACCTCAGAGGCCTCCTCAGTGTCGCCCTTAGAGTCCCCCTCAGAGTCCCCTGGCAAGTCCTCCACAGAGTCCTTAAAGCCGCGGTTATACTCTCCTAGGTAGATTTCAAGCAGAAATGTAGATAGTAAATAGCAGTCATGCAGCCAGTCTAACAGTTCGTCTTATAGGCGTAGCCAGCTTTGCAGCCTGTCTTGGAGGCAATCTTGCGCGGAGGAATTGTAAAAGCATTTGCAAATCTTCTTGTAAGTTTTTCCTAGAAGTCCTTTTGCAAAAGGACTTGTAAGAGAGAAGGTAAGGCCTCTAGCAAGACGACTTACAATACTTTTGCAAGAGGACTAGGCGGAGGACTTGCAAGAGAATATGCAAGAGGACTCGTAAGAGGTTGAGGACTTACGCGGTTGCCTCGTACGATCTACATAAACAGATACCTGTACTTTTTTTTGATGGTTGTTGGCTGTATGGACTTGTATCTAAATTTCAAACAGCATCTGTCGTGTAATTGTGCGCTCATGTCGCAGACTCCTTTTTCGTCCAGTCGCCAGCATACAGGCAACCCTTGCAGCGATCCATCGTACGGCCGCCGTCAGTACTCAGCATGCATGACATGCAGCACAGAGGCACAGCTACTCACGAGCCGCCTTCAATGAAACCGTGGCGCAGCTTACTTGGCAGGCACTGGCTCGAAGGTTGCGCCGAAGATTGTGATCCCTACTCCAGGAGCTTGACGGGATTATGCCGCTGAATAGCTGCCAAATACTTTGTTGCGCGCTGTTGCGCAACAAGTCGGCAAGGTGAAGAAACAGCGCATAGCGAAGGCCAGTCATGCAAACGTCTCAGACCGTGGGAGAGAAGGGGAGGAAGATTGCTGCCGCACAGACGGGCGCATGAATTGTTGTTGGCGAGGAGCATATCTCGAAATGGGCTGTTGCATCCCGGATCTCCTAACCACGTCAAATGTGCCACTGCATCAGCGGCAGCAGGTATCGGAGAGCGAGAGCGACCGTACACGGTAACAGCCACCAGATCACACCGGAAATTGATTCCAGTATGTGATGTGGGACAAGATGGTATTCGCTAAAATCGAACAGACATTACCATGAACTCCCCCTTTAAAGCCATCCGTAGCTCCTCGCCTGTAAAAACTCCCCCAAAAGCCCAAAAGCCCAAAAGCCCAAAAGTCCTAATAGAACTGCGTAGCTCTATGAATCACCCGGCCATCTCATACCTAGGCGTCATCAGCCCGCCCTTGTTTATCGACCCGTCCACCTCGTGCGCATCCCTCTCCGTCGGCGCCTCGGCGACGTACACGGTCCCTATCTCGTGCGGCATCTTGTACTCCGTCGTCGCGTGGGGTGGCAACGTCGGCATCACCCTGGGCCGCTGTTTCCTCCTCCTCATCCAGATGGTGAAGACTGCTATCAGTATCAGGCCCAGCACGGCGGCCCCGACGGCTATGCCGATTGTGGCGCCTTTTGATAGTCCCGAGGAGTTGGATGTGGTAGTTGTTGTGGAGGACGAGACTGTGGGTTGGCTTGCTGAGCCAACGGTGGAAGAGGGTGTGGTGCGGTCGGTGGACTGCCAGTTTATTTGGATTAGGGGGGCGAAGACGAGGATGTTGTCGAGGACGACCGTGTCTGTTGCGCGCACGCCGTTGGTGCTGGTGGTTGTTGCCGTGACTGTTGCGGGCACGGTGACGTAGGAGAAGCGGTTCGAGGTCCCTGCTGAGCATTGCACTGTCGGAAATGAGCCCGTGTAGTGGTATTTGTAGCATGTTTGGGCGGCGTCGACTCCAGGGTTGTAGTTGCAGGTATAGCCCCTAGACGTCATTTAGATGTGTGCTTCCAAGACCAGGTGTGGACTACATACGTCGGACAACATCCTACTGCCGTCTCGCGAGGCAACATCGAGAATTGGAATGCGAATCCGCCCTCCACGCCCGCTGTCGACGAGCACGCCGAAGTGTAGCCTATCGGACATTCCACGCCCGGCGAGTAGAAACCCCACCCATTGACAGCGACTCCGGACGAGACGTCGTTACTTCGCGGCGGCCAGCAGTCGAGATTGTCTTGTACGCCTTGTGTGTTGAATGAGTTGGTTCCGCATGACTGCCCTTGCCAGCCGAAGGTACATGTCGAACATTGTTGCACCACGACATTGCAAGAGGCAGGATACGTGAATGGCGTGGTTAGAGGGCCGAGGTTGGTGCGGACGGATGTCATGGCTGCTCTTGGGCGCGAGCTTTGCTCGCCTGACACCGTCGAGGTCGAGGTCGAAGTCAACGAAGATGAGAGTCCTGGAGACGGGAGGATAATTGCCGTAGGATTTGGGGCAGTTCAGGATAAAAAGGCGAGAACAGGGGGAAACGGCAAACTCCGCCAAGTCGAGGGACCCGAAACCCCAGCGCCGGGTGTGACAAAGTGAGGGCCGTCCTCCCTGCTCCTTCGAGACAAGCGAGCGACGACCATTGGATGCGTCAAGCGCCTTTTGTATTGGCGTTGGGGAGACGGGAACACAAGCCGTGGCTAACTTTCAGCCGGCCCTGCGTTGGCGGTCGAGAGTAGCCCTATAAGGCTAGATGAAGGTCGCCGAGAAATGAATCGAACCATTGGCGAAGAGCGATCAAAAAAGCGTTGGAAAATCGAGGCCATTCTGGCGCAGTCTTTGTGGTGGTAGCGTTGTATCAAGAGACGCCAAGAAGCGCGTTGAAGGGACGGCCCAGAGAATGGTGCAGGGGTCGGGGCCTTGGTGCGTGTTAGTCTTGCTTGTGGGCTTGTGGCTGTGACAAATCCTGCGGGCTTGCCGCGGAGTTGTTTGGCCAATGCAATGCTCTCTGTGAGCATGTTGATCCAAGCTGATTTAAGTGAGGAGGCCAGAGTTCCGATGTTCGAGCGTCTGCATGGAGAGATTCAGACCTCAAACACTTGTGTTCCAACCCCCAACTGAGCCCGTCAGCTTGAGCTTCAACTCATCTTGCAGAAGTTTCAACTCCCCCATCGAACGTCCAGCGCGCCTAAGTATATCGGAGCAAAGACAACGCGTCTAGCTGACCATCAAGCGGCCTAGGAGATGGGTTCTCATACAGCGCGTCCTTCTCGGATAACGCGCATGTAGGCAAGCCTCAGATGCTCAGTTACACGCCCAGACTGCCCGAAAGCAGGAGGGGAAACGGAGACGGGACTCCCGATCCTCTGGTAGTCGTGTTGGAAGCGGAAGCACCGCACCTTGCGGCGGATCTGCTCTCGCATCCGGGTCATGTCGACGCCCGCCAGAAGCGCGTCGTCGATGTCCAGGCGTCCGGCGTGTAGACGCTGGCGCATGTTCACTATGCGCCCTTGTTGTGAAAGCTAGGGGAGAAAGTGTCAGATACCGGGTACCATATTCGTCTTGGGGCTCCTGTCTTGGGACTCCGGTCATGGTGTGCATACCTTTGCTGTCCTTTCGAGGTGGTTTACCCGTTCCTCCTCGGCGAGGAATAAGGTGAGCATAGGTTTCCAGCGGAAGGATACCTCCAGGTGGTCGACATCGTATTCCAGTCCCGGCAGCTCAGTGTCGTTCACCATGCCTCCCATGAACAACACTTGCGGCGGTTGGTCGAACTGATACCGCTGCAGCATACGGGGAGTATTGTAGTCGGCGAGAACGTCCACAATATCGAGGCCGGCGTCTCGTAGATATGCCTCGTTCCTCTGGGCCCAGGTCTTGACGGTGAGGTCGAAGACGTCCTCGTCTATCCTCTCACGGGCGTCTCTGTCCCGGAAGAAGACGCGGCCTCCATCCTCGGACATGCGATCGAACCGTGCCCGGATGGTTCCGAGCTTCACCATTGTGACCATGGGTGGATTCACGCTGCGTACGGTTTTTATCAGATGGACGGGAAATGATATCTCCGCCGATCGCAGAACGCAGTGTCGCACTGCAGTCTCGATAACGGAGTTGAACCCGCGCGACACGAGCCTGAGGTTCAGCCATGTCCAGCAAAGGTCATCTGGAGTTCCCGTCAGGTAGCTGATAATTGCTGTCCATATTTCAAGGGGTAGCTGTGGGAGCCGTGATGGGGGAGACAATGATCTGGCGGCAAGCATTGAACGAGTGCCTGATGATCGGTTGTCCTTGGTCGTGGAAGCTGAAGATACCTCGTCATCCCAGCTGAGGTACTTGAAGAAACAGTCTTGGTCCACTTTCTCGTGTGTCTCCTTCGCCATGATATTTTAGAAGTTGGGGGTTAACTTAAGCTCTTGGTTGTTTGATGAGTTGTTGAAGGATACGAGATGCTCAGATAACATCCATGTCAGCATGGGAAACGAGCTCTTGCCCCGCCACCCAAAAGGACCACTAACAAGTACTCACGTAAATCATGAGCGTATCTGTTAAGACGGCCATGCGACCCTGCTTTTGGCTCGGACTGGTTGCTCCGAACGACTCGCAACAAACAACATCCGCAACACATTCTTTATCAAGGACTGATGAAGAGAATTAGGACTGCGTTCATCCAATTTCAGAGCATCAAAGTTCATCTCTAACGTGACTATTGGCGGCATCGACATCAACCTGGTCCCTCTTTGCCCTGCGTTCCTCTCTCTTCAACTTCCTCTCCTGCCGCCGGACCGAAGTGTGCATCTTCTCCCACATCTCTCTCCAAGCCCGGCCATGGTCCGACTCCAACACATAGTACGCCTTGATGTTAAATGTGATGTCCTTCTTCCCGTGCTTGGTGTCGGGTATCTGGTGCTTAACCGGCCACGCAATGACCGAGTGGTCCTTCGCATACGAGCTGTACTTGGTCAAGTCCAGCATGTCCTCTGTTCTCCTCTGTCAGCCTCCATTCTCGAAATATTTGTTGCACGCCAAACTCACCTTGACATTCACTCCCCTCCGCAATCCAAAACGGCAGTATCTCGTACATCGCCGCCGGCGCGAACAGCACAACCCTCTCCTCATCCTTAACCGGTGCCTGCTCGCCCACGGCAACAGAAGGCCAAACCGCCGGCTTCCTCCCCTCGCTCGGCTTCTCAAATATCCCAAACAACCACCACCGACTATTCAAATTGTCCTTATTCGCTTGCTGGTTCTGGATCCAGTCCCTCACGGGGACGGGGACGTCCGTCCACTCCATAATCAGGAACTCCCTCTCGTCGGCATCCGGATCTGCGCCCTCCCAGCTGCCGACATAGGGATGCCAGCCGAGAAACGTCTCTATGGCCGGCGACCAGGCCGAGGGCGCCTGCAGGTCCTTGAGCTTCCACTGCTCGGCTTTGAAGGACTTCTCGACCTCGCACTTGGTCTCCATGTTGAGGGGCGGGGAGTCGTCGTAGGGGAAGGGCCGCTCCCATTTGAAGGTGCTAATTTTACGCAGGCCGCCGTAGTCGTAGCTGTGGTGCACCGTGCCCGAGACGGAGGTCACTGCCTGCAGGGTGGAGAGGAGGGAGGAACTGAGGCGCATGGTGGTGGAATGGCAGGCGATGGTAGGGTTCTAGCTTTGTTACTTGTCGGAGGTTTGGAGGAGAGGTCGACCGACACCAAGTGAGGCCAAGTGGCCGGTGTGCCCCCATCGACTTTAAGAATTGTGGAATTGCACATGCTGGAAGCTGTCCTTTTTCCTTTCTTGGGTCAGATATATTAAATGGGCGTCATTCTGCCGAAGTCTGTCAACGGCAGTGACAATAGCCTAATTCCGTCAACGAAGACCACGTGCAACCTTGATGCATACTTTGGCCAACAATACCTATACCATTTGGTTCACGATATTATCGAGGGTTCCATCAGTTTCGACAATTGTTTGGCATAATTCCTCCATCTCCAAAGTCATGTTCAAGCCTCACCCTCCTCCTCCGGCACCTTCCCATCCCCAAAGAACGTCACCTTCTGCCCATTCAACTTCTCCATACCCGGCAGCACATAAGCCGTCCCCCTCTTCCCCTCATACTCAACCCACCCGCCATCCACAAACCCAATCCTCTCCGCCAACTTCCTAGCAGCAACATTCGTCTCCTGCGTCAACAGGCAAATCCCCCCCATCCACTCCTCTCTGAAGTACCTCAGAACATCCCCCGCCGCCTCCGTCCCGTACCCCATCCGCCTGTACTCGGGGAGTATCATGAACCCCAAGTCCACGGGAACATCCGGTACGCGGCGGGAAACATTAATCATGCCTATCAGCGTGCCGTTCTCGGCATCATCGCCGACGCGGATGACGTAGATGCCCGGGTTTGCGGAGAGCCGGCCCTTGGTGTCGGAGGGCTTGAACATGACGGAGTAAGCCAGGCGCCGGAAGTCCGACCGAGTCCACTGCGGGCGATCTTCCATGCCCAGGACGGAGCGGCAGAAGTCGAGGGTTGCGTCGTCGCCGGGTTCGAAGAGGACGAGGCTGTGGCGGGGGGTGCGGAGGACTTTGGCGAGGATGTGCTCTGGTTTTGGGGACGGCATTGTGTTGAGCATGGAATTGTGATGGTGCGTTGTGCTGCGGATTGTCATGACGGGGTTTTCCAGTTCCGTCCGGGGTTGCGGACGAACTGGCTCAGGATCTGCGTGAGACCCATTGAGGCCCATACTGATAATGCATGGAGACGACAGCCTCTATCGCCCTATGCAGTATTTAATATTCACCAGCGACGTTCGGGTAGTATCCGAACTCCGTATTGGCAGATCCTCTATCGCAATCCTTCCCCGCTGACGCTGTCCTCCACGAGCTGACCGAATCCGTTTTTCGGCCACCGCTATTGCGCATTGAGAAGGTACGTGTGCTGGAGCTCACTATACTTAATACGCACTACGCGACTCGAATCAAGCCTCGAATGGTATGCCGAACACAGGAAGTGGTACTCGACGGACGGGAGCTGACAGGCAGGCACAACATCAAGACATAACAGGTTACAAGATAGTCGCCTAACGAATGATCGGTATGGTGCCTTGCGTTCTCGCGATGCGTAGTGGTTGAACTCCATAGACTTTGTCATATTGAGTGTATGTCTCATGTTAGGCCAAAGTCAAAACGTGATGCCTTTGTAATGGCTCAACTTATTCTACGCCTGGCAGTTAGTGTCTACTTCGCCTCGCGACACCTGTCTTTACATACTCATTGTCTCACTACGTCCATAATCTTGGTCATCGAGTATACTGCTTGCTCGACTCAGCCCACTAGCGAGTGTTAAGATATGCATTACGGACCGACGAGTTATAGCCTCGCCTAGTTAATCCAGTCATACCTTCTTAGACTAGACTTACCAATACCCTACGGCTATCTTAGCCCTATGATCCCTATTCCGACATCATGTCTAACAAAAGTACAAAACCACTTCTGCTGAGTCACCACGCCCAATCCAGATCCCCCACGATCCAAGCATGGTACACATGCGGACGCTCCTCATCCTCATCGCCATCCTGCCATGCTCGCCACCCAAGGCTCCCCGGCGCCTCACCGGTAGACCTAAGACGGCGCGGCCGACTCCACCGGATCGGCCTGAAGGGGCGGGAATCTGAACGTCGAGAGGCTTGACTTGTCTCCCGGCTTTAACATGGCGGAGTCCGTCGGTTGTTGTGATTCTGCCCGACGTTATTGCAGTATCTACCATTCTGTGAGGTCGGCTAGGTTCGACGGCCTGCGGCCAGACCTAGGCTGCGGTGATGCACTTTACGATGGTCTCGTTTGAGACAAAGTTGTCGACTATGCTGAGGAGATACTTCTCCGGTCAGATTATGTGTGATGCCATTTTGTTGGAAAGGAATGTATGGCGAAGTAGACTACGGTTTGCTTTAAGGCCTTCCAGACTCACTACAGGAATGTACTAGTGCCAAAATGTCCACCGAAGGGACGGCTAAGTAAGGTAGGTAAAATGGCAAAAACGGCGATTTAGCAGGTGACATCTGTTGCAAATATGTCTTAATGGAAAGACGATGGTTGGATGCAGAGGGCTACACCTGTTTAAGCTGTTGGCCCCTTTCACATTATGCAAATATATCATAAGGAAGTATTCATGTCATGGACGAGCAAGTCGTATTCGTTGCTCACGAACCTGGAACACACCACTGTCACCCGAAGAACTTCACATGCTTTATTCCCAAGCTATTCTACAAGTCCACACCACATAACATCCCTCGCACCAACCCTTCCGCTCCCTCCCCTCCAACCTCACTGTATCCACCGATCAGCCACGTACCCCGTAACAAAAGCAAAGACAAACTTGTGCAGCAAGTCCACGACCTGCTCCTCCACCGGCCACGTCCACGGCGGACTCCCCACGCCCGTCCAGTTCTCCAGCGTCTGGTCGACCAGCAGCCGCACCCCCATAAACATGAAATCGGCGAAGGGCCCCCTCACGCCGCTGTAGCTCATCGCACCCCTGATGACGGCGGCCGCCGCCCCTTGGCCGTAGTGCATCGCCCAGTTGAGGTTACGGAGCTCCGCCATCTTGGGCGAGGGCCGCGCGCCGATGAGCTTGGCGAGGGTGTACCCCGGCACGTCGGAGTTGGGACGGCGTGTGAAGAATTGCTCTATCTTTTCGGTGGCGGTCATGCTGAGTTGGGGTTGTTAGAGGGGCATTGAGGTAAGGGACGGGTAGGAACTTACGCTGCTACGCCTAGGAAGCCGGCTGCGGCGCCGTAGATGAAGACTGTGCCCCACGACATCTGGGGATGGGGGCGGGTCTCGTATGTGGTTCGGCGAGAGGACATTTTGGCTTGCGTGCGGTCTTGCGATTCGGGAATGATGATGTCCGGGATGTCTGTGGGTTTTACGGACATTTCAAAGACACGGAAGTCTGAATGATATACGGCGTGGAAGATGAAGGTGAAGTTGCTTTTGAGTTTTGACTTTGGAGTTGAGTTGCTGGGGTGGAGAAGGTTGTTGTCGTCGTTGACCAAACCACGACGTCATCGTGACCCAATTTCGGAAAGACCATTGTCGATTCATCTGTCGGGGTTGCTTCTTGGCCAAAACAACATTACAACACATTTTAACATGTTCTTGTCAACTTCCATGTCTAAGGTAGACTCTATTACTCCGAATCCTCAACATCGTTGCGCTCTTTCAGATCAGCTGCCCGATAAGCCTCGCTCTTCCCCCCTTCTATGTTGGCGAGGTACTTCTTGAACTCGATTGTCATCCTGCATATGTCCTCAAAGTGGTCTTGTTCGAGCTCCGGGTTCTCGTCTTCCTCCTTGTTCTCCCTCATGTAGAACTGATACAGAGCCAGAGAGACTGCCGTTTGGAACGCTGCACGGAAGTACACCTGTTAGCTGTTACCCACAACATGGATTCCCCTCTCAGCATTGCATGACTTACCGTTGCGAATCTCACGACCGTTCCAATCTGTCTTGGTCATCTCCTCGTCATTCAAGACATACTCCTTCGTCCTCCTCGACACCTTGATCTCGGGCCGCTCCTTCCTGAGCTTGGCGAAGAACCCTTCCCATATTTCGCGACGGTCCTCGGCCCTCAGCGGCGGGTAGTGGATGATGACGTGGATGCGCGAGGTGAAGGCGTCGTCGAACTTGCCGACGCGGTTGGTGGTGAGGAAGAGCACGCCCTTGAAGTACTCGACGCACCGGAGGAAGACGGAGACGAGGCCGTTCCTCTTGATGTGCCCGGCCGCTCGCTTCTCTAAGTAGACGTCCGCTTCGTCGATGAGCATCTTTTATTACACACCATGTCAGCTGTTGCTTCTCCTTGTCCCGGTGCCCGGTGGCTAGGTGTCCATTAGGAACGAACTATACTGACCACCGCTGCCCACTTCTCGGCGAGCATGAACCACTTGGAGAGTTGGCGTTCCATGAGCGTCTCTTCGGTTCCGACGTCGCTGACGGTCAGGGAGAGGAGTGGACGGCCGGTGTATTCGGCGATGCATTCTGCGAGAGACATGTTAGCTTTTGCACGTGGATTCCGAGTTGGGTTGGGTGCCGCATACCGACTGTCTGCCATCACAATGTTAGCGACTGCTGGCCGGAGACACTGAGGAAGAGGAAGTCGCCAACTGGACACTCACATATGATTTACCCACGCCTGGGCCGCCATGCAGCAGGAAGATTTGGCCCTCGCCCTTGTTCTGGATGAAGTCCGCCCCCCAGGCCTTTGGCATGGGATTCTCTGCGTCGCCGGCGCGGTGCTTTTGGACCAGTGCCTTGATCATGTTCTTCCGCTGTTTGCTCATGACCAAGTTATCGATCGCCATGGTATTTGTTTTGGCATCCGAGCAATTCGACACGTCGACCTGGGCTGAAAGCCGTCCACATTAGCAACATGTTGCTTGTTCCTCATCTGCCTGAAACGACCAGGGCCTTCTCTTGAGAACTCACCCCACATCCGGGTCTTCAGCACAAACGCTCCAAGCGCGTGCGTGCAGATCAGGTACCGGTGGTTAGTTTCGACGCCGAACTTGGGATTCTCGGTCTCCAGCTGCAAGGTGCCCTCCACCTCTATGTCGTCGTAGTCCTTCCAGACTTGACTCCGACTGTGCTGCTGCCGTTGCTGGAACCGGGCGTCCCTCAGCTTCTCGCAGTCGTAGCAGGTGCACCCGGCGTGGTGGATCTCTTCGGACGGCTTCGGCTCCTTCGAGTCCTTCTGCCGGAGCCGGTCCCAGTCGACGTCGTCGACGTGCCCGATGATGGGACGCTTTCCCGTGTCCTCCGAATCCCAGTACGAGGCGCTATCGACGAAGACGCGTCCGGAGAACTTGGTAAAGGTGTTGTGTTAGGATATCTGGGTATGCTGGAATGGCTTTGCAGATGTGGCCTGCGGGAGAGAAGGGTGACCGAAAACGTACCTTGACGCCATTACCATCCAAAAACAAGCCATCGTAGTGCACCATCCCACCCTTAAGGAGCCCAAACCACCGCTTGCCCTCCTCGATAAGCTGCGCGCGATGCTTGCCTACGTCTTCCTTGTCGAAGAACTGGCAGGGAAAGATGTTCAAAGACTTGATCGCCTGCTCCCCATCGAAGTGGCTGATGTATTCCGTACTCGAGCGTCGCCCGACCTTGCGACCGTCAAAATCGAGACACCACACGTCCACCTTGATATGCGCGCCCGCATGGCCGTTCGCCTCGACTATGCTCGGGTCCACGTTCACCGACCTCACGACGTGGGCTAACAGCTTCCCTCCGGAGCGTACGTACACTGTCGTCCCGGGCTTGAGCAGGATCCAGACCAGCGAGAAAGTGCAGAGGCCGCGCTTGTGTCGCTCCTTCTCGCTGTTGATGCGGTTCCCGTACGTTGTATTGAGGTACTCGAGGAGACGTCCGATGTGCCGGGATCCCCTGTCCACGGTCTCAGCAGGTTCGTCGTCGACATTGCTAGTTGTTGGAAGGACGGCACTGTCGGCGGTCGACGCGTGTCGACTCGGGCTGGGAGTCTGGCTGTGCTTGGCTCTGTATTCCTCTAATTCATCCAGGTGGTGCACAAGGGGACAGTAAGGGGCTTCGAACAGCACCGTGTCCCCGGACAAACTAACGTCGGGGTAGTACGACACGATGTCCCTGAGAGCCTGTATGATGGCGAAGGAGAACACCTTGAGCGTCGTCGTCTGAACCGTCATGTTGATGTCCGGCTCGCTGAGGAGGTCCCTCTTCTTGAAGCTCTCGTGGTCGTAGCGTGACCTGTACGCGTCCGGCGGCAGGTTCGTGCTCAGCACCGTCGTCACCTTGAAGATGGCCGTCTGCAGGTGCAGGGCCGTCGTCCGCGCCTGCTGGAGGTTGAACGGCTCGTCCCACGGCTTCGTGCCGACGTGGTACCCGTGCGAGTCGCGGTACTCGACCGAGTAGGTGACGTCTTGGATGTCTGCTTTGGCTTCCTCCTCGTCTTCGGAATCCGACGACCGGTAGCGGCCCGGGTTGTGCTGGATGGCCACGTTCATACGCAGGAGCCCCCTTTTCTTGACGGCGAACTTTGTGACGTTGAATTCTGCCTTCTTCTTGGCTGGCTTCTTCCCTTCTGCTCTCTCGGCCTTTCCCCTGTCGGGAGTTTTCGTCTCCGTCACTGGCTGAGCTGCCGGGTCCTGAATTGTGTCGGTAGTGGCATCGACGAGAACTTCATCGAGCGAGACTGCTGGATTGGCGTCTTTGCCAGCTTCAGCCCCATTCTCCATTGCCACAAATTCACCTTTCTGCGAGTTGTCGTTTAGACTGAGAAGGTCGTCTGGCCCGACCCCGGTAGAGCTCAGAGTCTCTCTCCACGACCTTTGGTGCACCATGGCAGTCATGCGCGCTGTCCGTACGAATAGGCTCCGCGAAGATGGAGGAAGATCGGTCAATGGGAATATCTGGCGCTCGCAGAATGAAGCTTTCCAGGGCTGAGCGTGCGCCTTTTACGAAGGCAAGCAACCCCGCTGGCAATGACGAGGCTCTGGGTAACCAGCATGTGAAACACAAGGTCTCTGGCAGAACAGAGGGGGAATGCCGCCATCCTTCGTTGCAACCCCGTGTGCTCCTGCAGCTGTCGGCATGCGGCGTGGTCAACGCAGACAACGCAACATTATTGGTTACCATATGCCGGACCCTGTCGCCAAGCGCCCTGCTGAAGATGACCCTGCATCGAGGGATATTGCTTGGTTATTTAGGATGCGCCAAACCCAAAGTGGCCTTGACGAGGCTGTAACTTGTTTGCATTCTGGTGAGAGCAACAAAGGACGTCAAACTCCCTTATCTGTGTGTCCGACAGACCTGCACTGCTGCGCTGCACATTTCCAGTGATGTGAATTGATATTGTCCTCAGTTTCATCACCTCCCAGGAACCTCCGACTGGGAGACCCCGGCCTTCACCTTAAGTATGGCATCGAGTTATCGGCAGGAAGCCGCCGACTCCGGCACATCAGATATCGGCCCGCAGCTTTCGAAGAACATACGGACCTTCAGTTTCGAAGTGGAGGCTGAATTACCGGATAGCGAAGCTGGAAAGGCACTCGTCAGTCATGTCGTGGAGGTGGACGAGCAAGCCCTGAAGAAGAGGCAGGATGAGCTTCGATGGCGACGGTGGTGGGGATACGAAAGCATAGGGGGTAGCGACTTGGAGATGTAAGTCGACCGGTCAATTGGTTATGGCAAGAGAAATAGCAAGGTCGCTAAACAACGAAACAGCAAAGACGATGCCGAGCTGCTGGATCAGTGCATGGAGGTCACCAGAGCTTGGAAGGACTTCAAGAAGTCCAGTGTCTTCAAAAAGGCCAAGTTCCTGGACGTCGACGAGATCAGGCCGCCGTCGATAGAGACTCTCCAGGCTACGGTTAAGGAGACCCAGCAGCGCTGGGCGAAAGAGAGAGAGACAGACGCGCTGGGGCGTGGCGAGGGCTAATTTGGTGGCGTTCGCGGAAAAGCTCAACGCTCACAAAGCTCTCTTTAGCTTCTTCCCCAGCGAGAACATATACACAAGTGTGCTTTGTGGAACTATTTCTACTGTATTGACGGTATGTCTGGTCTTCCCATCTGGCATAGCAATTTTCTTCAACCACGATGGGTATCTTCCAATGGGGTTGCTAATGGTTACCAGGCCTGCGCATCCTACGAAGCTGTTGCTCAGACCTTTACCAAGGCCATGCTCGATATCGGCAGTTACTTCCACTCCGTGCAGCAGAGCGGTAAGGTCTTCGACTCCTTTGTGAAAAGAACGCGGAAGGAGTTGGACACCCCCGAGATCAGACGGGCCGTCGCCAGGGCGTATGTTCCCGTCTTCAAGTTTCTCGGCGAAGCGCTACAGTGGCATTCTTCGCGAAGGCACCGCCTCATGGCCAGCTTAAACTCAAAGTTCTCGGAGGAGAACGTCAAGCAGCACGTCGAGGATGTCAAGCGTCTGGCTGACTACCTTCACAATGCGGTGAACCAGGCCATCAGCGACAACACCAACCAAGTCGTCCATAAGATCATGCAGGATGTTAGCGATCGAGAAGAGTCGTCGGATAAACTACGCCATCTGTCGCCCGAGGAGATCGGCATACAGATCACCACGGCCAGGTGGCTGGGCGCAGGTCAGGTTGGGAGACAGGTGGCTAAGATGCTTATGTCGACCGAAGAACAACATGACTACAGCCACGGCGAGTACCTCAAATTCATTTCCAAGGTGACAAGTTTCTGGCTGCTAACCGCAGATCATTTACTATGCTTACAGACATCCTGCTAGTTATACCTAACGTCCGTCGTAGCAAGTCAGTCGAGCCAGTCAGTGGCGCGCGGAGCGGTGAAGGGGCCGTTGAAGCCGCAGTCATCAGAGAAGTGCTGGGCTTGGACGAGCAGCCTGAAGCAGGTCAACAAAAGGGAGAATGCAGTCCAAACGAGGGTATGAACGCGCTTCAGGTACTAGAACTGAGACACGAGTACTGACTTCAAGCTACCTAGGCTCATCAACAAACCCCCGGCACTATGCTCGAGCCGAGATCAAAGATCGTGCACAGCACCTAGGGGCGTTTGCCGAGAACGGCAAAGACGAGACTATCCGGTCATTTGCATCAAGTCCACACAACAGTATCCCTCACAACGTCCTTGCGGACATCCAGCGCTGGCTCAAACTCACCACATCAGCACTACTCTGGGTGGAAGGCCCTGGGTACGCCTCAGACCTATCCCCAACCGCCCTCCGTGTCTGCATAGTCACCTCCGACGCCGGCATTCCCTGCATATCGTTCTTCGACAAGCGGCGATACCGCCTTTCTTCCTCCAAAGGCATCACATACCCCGAAGCCGGCCTCATCAGCCTCCTCTACTCACTCGTCTCCCAGCTCGTCAACACCCTGCCCGTAGTCTTCCACACAGAGACCACCTTCGAGGACGAAGACTTCTCCCAACTCGACGGTTCGCCCGCCAGCATCGACGCGGCCCTCGAGATAATCCGCAAGCTTCTCCTCCATGCGCCCCCCGTCCTCATGTGCGTCATAGACGGCGTCCAGGCCTTCGACACGAAAGAGCTGCGTCCGCACATCCGAAGGCTGGTGGACATACTCCGCGACCAGGGCACGCGGACGGTGGTGAAAGTAATATTCACGACGGACGGCATGTCCCGCGCGCTGGCGAAGAAGATCAAGCTCCGGGAGCGGGTCAATGCGTCCGAGATGGACAACCAGGAGCGGCCCGGGAGCCCGTCCAAGGGGTACAGCTCGCTGAGCGTCATGTCGAGCCCGAGGGGGAGGCCGAGGTCGATGCCTCCATCGCGGCAGGAGGATCATGGGTTGGGGGAGGGGAATGTGTAGAGGTAGTCAGTCAGGAGCATTATTAGGCATAAGTCACAGTCATACATAGGTACGAACTAGCCTCGGGGAGAGGACATTGTACTTGCCAAGGAAGCAAACAACTCTCACCGCAAATGGAAGTACTCGAACGGCCGCCCGTTCTTGATGGCACGGGCCGGACAGCTGCGTGGTTGGCGCCAGGGATTCGCCCGGGGGTGCTTCATCCAAATGCTCCTAGCCAATAAGACCAACGGCGGGTGTTTGCCATTGCTTCTTTCAGGTGGACATAGCGTTAGCAGGGCAATGGTTTCTTCAGCTCTGGTGAGTTTCCTTCCATTTTCAATTTTTCTTTCCCTCCTTTCTGTAAATCAACATTACCATACTTCCTTCCAAATAACTGTAATAGCCGTCCTCGATGCCGTACCGGGTATCAAAGTCGTCGTGGTAGTGGACGGACAAGTGGCCGAAGAATGGGATCCCCCAACAACTATGACGGAGTGGAAATCGTCGAACAGCCCCCGCAAATCCTGGATGATGATAATGACAAACCACACGGCTACTGCGTGAAGTACATAGAAGCCGTACGTAGTGCGCATTTCAAGTTCGTCGTCAACAAGCAGAGCAAGTTCAAACGGTACGGCCATCACATGGCGTACAACGTCCAGATCGACGGGTCGTTCACCGAGCTCGACCACGAGCACGACCAGGAGAGCAGGAAGCAAGTTAGCAGAGACCCTTGGCAGGGTATCACGGCGGGGTACTTTGTCGGAGACTTCGATAGTCCCGAGGGCATACAGGAAAAGCTGTTTCGATTCAACGACTTGAGGATTGGTAAGACCAAGTTGAAGAAGAAGTCCCCTCCGCCGGCGGCATGTCCCTCCAATTGTTCGAGCTTGTGCTGACAGACACTGGCGCAGTCGAGGATAATATCCCCCTCTCCGTCGAGGAGCTGGGCGAGGAGAGAGACAGGGTCAAGGACTGCGGGACCCTCCGCGTAAGTCTCTATCACATGAGCCGCAGCGATCGGATAGGAAACACCCGCAGCTTGAATCGTCAGCTAGGGGAGACGCCTCCTATCACGGTTGTCAACCAGAAAGTCCTTGGTGGAAAGACGCATCCCATGTTGTTGTGCTCGACGGTTCTGTTCTGAACCTTCTCCATAGATGAACTGGTCAATGAAGGCATCGTCCCACCCGCCGAGGTCGTGGAGCAAGTCACGGCTATGAGCGAGGCCGAGCGACGTCGTCTTCTTGAGAGACTGTTGGCAGAGGATATTCAGGTTTGTGTCTCCGGAAGATGTATGCATTGGTTACCGTGCCTTGTGCTAACAGAGGTATACAAGCGTCGACGAACTGCCACTCCGTTCGAGGAGATCCAACAGAGGGATATCAAGCCCGAGCCTCCGTCGCCGTAGAACATGTGCTGGGGTGCCGGATGCCGGCCAAGCTAAGGTTACTTACGTGATGGGTATTGAGGCACAAAATGAGTCTGTTTCTTTGGCAAGACACATAGTCACTCATGGAGGAATTGATGAATCTGAGTCTCTCCGAGGGTTCAAGACTGCCAACTGTGTAGTCACGTCAGGTGAATAGATCGAAACTTCCGCCTATACAGGTCTATTAGCAACCACCCAAACAAACTTGGTCAGGTAGGACACAGTTTGTGAACAGTTGTGAGGTAGCTATTCCCTTGCTAAATGGTTCGAACCCTTACCTATTCAGGCACCATTGACGCCTTCCATAAGGTAAGGAACCTTAGCCTAGGTAGAGGTACCTCAAGAGTCAAGACGAAAGTGGAAATGGAAGGTGCGAGGTGACGAGGAATCAAGGGATCCATGTCATAAATCCAGAGGGATATTTGTCCTTTCCGTTGACTTCTACACTTGACTTACGAAGTTGCCATGCCCTTGCCTTCGGCCATCCGTAGTTCTTTTCCCTTTGGTTACTCTTTTCCTCCTCCAACGCCCGAGCAGATCTGTATCATCGAGACTTGCACTATCAACTCCCATTCAACCCAATTATTTTAGAACTTCATCCCATTTTCCCACTCATTCTCTAGATAACAGACCCAGCACCAGCACAGTATTAGCAATGGCGGAACCCCCCAAACCACCAGCTGCAAAGCTGAATACCCTCCTGGGCCAGATCGTGGCCAATGGGGAGTCCATCACCACGCAGCACGGTCAGGTGAAAGCTCGACTGCTCAAGATCAATACTCAACATGACCAAGCCTCGGAGAGCCTTGGTCAAACGAAAGCTCAACTCCTTGAAACCAATACTCAGCATGACCAGATCTCGCAGAACCTTGGTCAGTTGAAGGGTTACATGGAACAGATACAGACTTGCTGGAAGGTGAGCTCTCCCCCATCCCAGTTGGTCGGCTGCCCATTCTGACGGTACTTTGGTAGGATGTCCTTGCCGAAAATAAGAGCCTGAAGACTCGGCTGGCCGAAAAGAAGTCTCGGCTTGAGAAGGTCGAAACAGAGTCCAAAATTACGGCATCTCGGGTTACCAAAGCTGAGGAAGAGCTCAAAGAGAAGACATCACGGCTTGAAGATGCTGCTGCAGAGCTCGAGGACAAAAAAGATGCCATACGGACTCTGAGATCCGATCTGCAGAACTCCAGTGCCAAGGTACATATTGTCCACATATTGTGAGGTACGCATCCGATGCGACTCCAGCTGACATGAACAGACTCAGCATACTGTCGCTGTTCTGATCGACGCTACCGTGCTACGGGTGAGACGAAGTTCCCTATATCACCTTTGGAGAGTGGTGAGGCTGATGTTGGTTCATCTTAGTTCACGCAGGATTTAGTCGGCCAAGGTATATCTGGAGGGAGAAAGGCTGCCTTTATGCTCTCCAATTTCGTAAGGGAACAGGCGAAAGAGAAGGAACCATTTAACGCAAGTGAGATGAGGTTGGTCGTTCGGATCTACGGGCATCACACCAGAAGCTTCACGCAGTCTTTCAACAATCCTACTGTCTTGTACGATTTTGTACGGGGCTTCAACTCCTGGGACATAGACGGGTGTTATCTCGACGCAGGGTTTCGTGGGAGGGAGAAAGTGAGAGGTACGTGGAGGACTCGCCAATCTATATGTGCTGTGTACTGACACGATAAGATACTCTGTGGCACTATTTACACGACGACAACTGCACGAAGGTCTACCTAGGGGGTACGGACGACGAAGCATACGCCGGCATCCTGAAGGACATGTCCGAGAACAAGATCAACAAGGTCACTTTGATCAAAGGAGGACGCCCGCATGCCGACCTAACCTTGCACAAGCGGCAGTTCGATTCAGTTCGATTCGGCGAACTCTTCGAGATTGACCCGCCACAAGCCAAGCCCCCTCTCAAGCGCGAAGCAAGCGCCGATCGTAGTGAGCCTACTAAACGTCCTCGACACTATGAAACCCCGAAGCCTCCTGATGGTCCTCGGGCTACTCGAGATTCTCAGTCCAGCCGCCGTCCTCGGTCTCCGTCAGTGGGTCAGCCTCGCGGCCGGCGCCAATCATAGCAAGCCTGTTATTACACGCACGTTCCATGTGGCCAGCGGCTTCGGCTTCGGTGCTGTCGGAGGTCTGCCAGGCACAGCGCAGATCCCCTTCACAGCTAGGAGCGACAACCTCAGATCTTCCGCAGCCGGTCCCTCGAACCTCGACTCTCAGCAAGACTCAGCCCACACATCCCTTCGGTGTACACCTGGTGGAGCTGGACCTAATGCTGTTGCCACCTACGACGTACGCCGGAGTGTCATAAGGGGGTTACTGCGTGAGGTACCATATCCCGGGATGATCTGGTTCCATCCTCGGGGCCGAGGGGGCCGGGTGCAGGGCAAAGCCATGGCCTAACACCGAACCCTCGTGATACTTCGGAGGCTTTGCCAGAGGCGCGGAGGATGCAATGCATAATTAGAAACAGCTGCATCATCCTAGATCATGTTCACAGCCACGGATACATGAGGGATGGCAACTCTAGGGATGCTGGCGCCAATGACGGGCACCCAAATGATCGCGAGTTCAAGGTGGGATGTATAGGTTCGCAGGGAACCAGGAGGACTATTGGGCACCACAGGTGCTACGGGGAAACAGTTTCTTTTTCTTTTGTCTTACTCAGTTTGGATAGGATGGGAGGCATGTTGAGGTGGCGGAGAGTAAGGTCGACCTAGATATCACCAGACTGTGCACCTTAAGGTAAGGTAGTCATGTAGTCCCACTGTGTATCCCAATAACAGCTCAACCAATCAAGTCAACCGAATGTGCCAGCCCGCCAAGCGCCACCAGCTCCACCCTTCCCGCCGTGGCGGGGCACTCCACTAGCAGCAAAAAAGTTCACGAAGGCTTCACATGCACGAGACAAAGTTCTGTTTGTTAAAACAACCGTTCGTCGCATTATCATATAGCGCGGCCAGACAGAAGCAGCCGCAACAATGTACTCAGTAGTCCAGCCCAATGGGTGGGTGGCTCTGAAACTGCCCTCAGATACCACCAAAGTCCTCCAGATTGTGCCAAACACGTAGGTCACACGCGCGCATCGAAGTCAAGCCCATCGACAAGTCCGCCCAGCTAACCACCATGACCCATACAGCACAATATCCCTAGGCAAATACGGCTCCTTCCCCAGCAACCTCATCATCCACCGCCCCTACCACCTAACATACGAGCTCGAAGACAAGCGCGAGGGCGAGTCCTTCTGCCGCCTCCGCGTCGTCCCCGCGGACGAGCTCTACGCCGACGTCTTCGCCGAGGAATCCGGCACGTGCTCGACCCCGGACGACACGGACCGCATAATATCGGCCACAGACGGCGTCGAGTACAGCCTCGTCGACCCGGAGTCCGGCAACGTGGTGGCGCGGTCGAACCGCGAGATCATCGACGACAACGCGCGCCAGAGCCTGACGCAGGAGGAGATCGAGGAGCTCAAGCGGGACGGCACGGGCGCGGGCAAGGACATCATTGCCAAGCTGCTGCTGTCGCACACGGCGCTGGACCAGAAGACGAGCTTTAGCCTGGCCAAGTATAAGCTGTTGAAGACGAAGAAGTATATCCGCCGGTTTCAGGTGTTGCCGCTTGACGTGCCGCTGCTGGGGAAGTGGATGCTCGAGGAGAAGGATGCGATGAGGGTTATGGATATGAGGGACGAGGCGGTGGGACTGATCGGGTGCTGGGCCAATGTGCACTTTGGAGGGGAGGATATCTTTCTGGAGGGTCCGGCAGGTGCGGATGCTGACGCTGCTGTGGATGATGAGGAGGTTGATAGGGAGATGCTGAGGAAGCTTAAGGAGGAGGTCAAGCCGGTCACGGGGAGGTGGCTGGTTATTGACGACACTAGTGGTTTCTTGGTTGCGGCCATGGCGGAGAGGATGGGAATATTAGACCTGGAAGAGAAAGATATTGGTGATGGAGAGACGGCGCAGAGCACAGCCGAGGTCGAAGAAGCCAAGGAGGTATCAACCAACACCACAACAGCGACCAAGGCCGAAGACGGCTCAGAATCAACACCCGTCGCGACATCAGAAACCACCCAACGGCAAACAGTCCACCGAGAACCGCGCTCCCACGACTTCCAAGTCCCCTTCTCCCAAACAAACACCATCACCCTCCTCCACGCCGCGAACCAACCCAACCTCTCCTTCCTGACCTACTACGGCTTCGACATCCAGAACCCGAACCACCCACCCCACCCCCTCGTCAACCATCTTCTCACCCTTACCTGGCTGCAACTCCTCCACCCGGACACCGACGCGGCCTACTCCACCAACCCACCCTCGGCCTCCTCCGCCCAGCTGGCGTCTATGAAGCCCAACAGGCGGGGCACCTACCACCGCAAGCGGAGGCGGTTCGCGCGCACGCGCCACATCGTTGACAACGCGCGCGCCGGCAACTACTCCGGCCTCGCGGTGGCGAGCACGATGGACAACATCAGCATCCTGCAGCACACCCTTCCCCTCCTGGCCGGCGGCGCGCCGATAGCGATCTACAGCCCTACCCCCGAGCCGCTCGTCGAGCTGGCGGACTGCTTCAGCGTCGCCCGGCGGTCGGCGTGGATGAACCCCGAGACGGCGCCCGTGGAGGCGGTGGGCAAGACGGCGGCCGAGCTGGAGAGGTGGGAGGGCAACGACGACTTCCCGCTCAACCCGACGCTCGTGCTCGGCGCAAATATACAGACCAGTCGCGCGCGGAGGTGGCAGGTCTTGCCCGGGCGGACGCACCCGACCATGACGGACCGCGGTGGCGCTGAGGGATACGTGTTGACTGGCTGGAGGGCACGGCCGGCTGAGGGACGGGTTGAGGCGAGGGGTAAGCATACGGGCAAGAGGAGGAAGGTGGAGGAAAAGGGCGCTTCGGAAAGTGCCACTGGGACGCCGGCGTCGGATGGTATGCAGCTTGCGTAGAGAACAAAGCAGCATGTTACCCGCTGAGCAACTCCGTTGGAAACAGGGAGTGTCATGGACACATCGGCTGATAGACATAAAACGGAACAATGATACCCGTTGGGAAGCATCACTCGCCTCATCTCTTCCACACCAGATCACGAACAATCGTAACGTGATAACCATCGTTTTGCTGCTAGACGTAAGCCACCCAAGAACAACGCTCCAATGACAACCCCTTGCCCCATTTTCTCCTCCCCAACTCATAGCGACTTGCCCATGAACTTGCGCTTGGTGAAGCTCAACCACCACTTGCTCGGCTTGTCCCCGCCCTCCTCGTACACCCTCGCCAGCAACCTGGTAGCCAGCTCCTGCCGCACCTGGGCGAGGTACCTCCGCAGCTCCTCGGCGTCTTGCCTGTCGTGGGGCGGTTCGTAGATCTACGACCTCAGTGTCAGCCCTGGTTCTCGCTCCTCCCCCATCCACCATGTCTTCCCCAGTATCAACATACCTGATTCAACGGCCAACCCGGATCACCAGGAATAGCAAAGTTCAGATCCAGCGCCACATTCATGACGTCCTTGGTCGCGTCCCTCGCGCTCGCGTTGGGCTTGATTTTCGTCAGGCAGTCGCTGACGAACCAGATGCCGTAGATCAACAATCTATCGGCGGCGCCCTGGATCTCAAAGTTGCGGAAAAAAGTGTTGGCGCGGAATTTTGCCAGGACCTCGTCGAGGATGTCGTAGCTTTCCGATTCAGGGTCGGGCGACTCGTTGTCCGGTAAGGGAGGCGAGGGGAGCGGGAGGTTGTGAGCGGGCCCGCGAGTCTTGGTGCGCAGGGGGAGGAGGGGGAAGTTCCCTATCTGCTTTGGGTGGGAGGGGTTGGAGGGTGCGCAGTCGGCGTTAAAGTCGGAGTTGTAGGCCTGTTAGTGGGAGTGAGAGGTCAGCTGCTGGGGGACGAAAGGGGGAGGGGGGACGGATGGGCGGGAGAGGAAGACATGGTTGTGCGATTGAGGAGATGCTGGTGGAATTCATGGAGAGGCAAACTTACCGGCATGGTGACGGTTCAGCTCCTCGAGAGCTTCAGATGGCCAGCAGCTTTGGTTGTTGTTGAAGCTATGTGGTGATAACCAATGGCAGCCTCGGCGGGGTGTGAGGCTGGAGACGGGAGCTGACGTCGGGCGGTGGGGAGCTACAAGCTATGAACAGAGCACGTGACTGTGTTGCAGGAACGGCTTATTCAGCCTCGCTTAAAGTACGTACCTCTGACTCACCCCTTTCGGATAAGTGCGGCACGATCGCGATGGTGGCTGTCAATCGTGGCTGAAGCAGACTAATGCCAACCGAAAAGTGCACAGATCATGGATGCCTGTGACAGTCACCTGACTTGGCGTCCCGTTTTCGTGTCAGAGATTGTGGCAACGCCCGGAAAAGAGTGCGCGTTCGTGGCAGGAACGAGAGGAAAGGGAAAGAGGCGGGCCGCGTTTAAAGAGGGCAACACCCCCCGGCCTTTTCACACAAAGTCGCACCTCCCGTTGTTTCTGCATTGCCACTTCTAGTTTGCGCCAGGAATTCATCTACCTTTTTGTTTCGCGATTAAACACGGAAACCTGCAGTAAACATCCGACGTTCTGTTGATCTGTGAGTAAACTGGTGGTCCTTGCGCAGTATTTTTTGCTTTTTGCGGGCCTTCCCGCTCCTTGCGGGTGACGTTTGGCTTGACAGCGGTGCTTTCAATCTGCTAACACGGACAGGGATGAGCAGACGAAAACAACGAGGAGCAGTATCGCGACTTTCACCTACCTACCTAGCCCAAGCATAACTTCGGATGCGCCCGCCGCAGCTCGATGCTTATTGTTGAGTAAGTTTCGTCCCTGCGTATTGCCATCGTATATCTTGCGTTTCGGACTTCCGTTACATTTCAATTTGGACTCATTCATCTCTGGGGTGACTGTTGCTAATGTCAAGACTTGTTGTCGCGCCACAGTAGATCACTCTTCACCAGCAGCCACTTCTTTGGCCCGCTCCGAACCATTATCGACATGACAACCTCCTCAATATCGGAACCCAGCAAGTCCGTGGTATTACCACCAAAACAATCCACCAGCCAAGCCATGTCGTCCAGTCCGAGCAAAGCGGAAGCGCGCCACGGCCGCCGCCCGCGTCGCAAACGTGTAATGGTACGCCGCCCCGAGCCAGGCTCTCTCTACGACATCATGCACGACAACCACGGTCTGTCTCTATATATCGCGCCCATCTGTTGGAGTGACATCCACGTCAAGCTACTCGGCGTACGGTTCCGCGAGCTGCCGGCCATGTTACACCCTCTTCCTGGACCCGCGCTTCGCGGCTGGGATGACGTACCGCAGGCCGCGACAGCTAACGACCTAGCCCGCTGGCTCACCACTATCATCTCCGACGTCCTCGGTAAGCGCTGGTTGCCTCAGCTGCAGGCGGTACGGTCAGTCATGAAGACCATGTTCCCGGATACTCTGCATCAACCAAAGACGAATGCCAAGATGAGCATCTACTTCGGCGACCGCATGTTCCAGAACGTCGTGAGCGTACCCGTGCTGTGGAAGGACGAATCGGGCACTGGCGCGTCGTTCGACTCGGCAGTCACGCAGAAGCTGGACTCGTCTTCCGACCCGACCTCTACCAATAGCCAGGACCGCAGCAGTCGCTCCGGTAGTCCTGATTCCAGGCGCGACCCGCCAAGTCGTCCAGTTCTGGCCTACCTCGACAGGAAACAGCTGGAGAGCATTCGCCAGAACCTCTACAGGATACAACCTGGTCCTGACAGGAAACCAAATACCCCAGTGCAGAGCCTGCAACAGCTGCGGTCGAAGCAATTACTCCCCGCAAACGAAAACATGGACGCGCACTACCTCGCCATCCTCCTCGCAATGGCACAGTCTCCCTTCTACAGCGACTGCGCCAAAACCTCATCGCAAGGACCAATACTCCGGTTCGGCGGCGGCAAGCTCCTTGACGAACCCCCAACACGGTTCCACGACATCACAGTGCGGCTCATCACCCACGCGGACGACAGCGCAGACTTCATCGTTTACACAGCCAACGTCAGCGCGAGCTTTCTTGAGCGCTTCGCCAACCCAACCAAGGCTCCAGTCTCGGCGGGCGATCCCGGTCTCGACATAACCTACCAGCGCGTCCCGGTCTGGCCAATACTCGGCCTAAAAGAACGTCTAGCCGGAGCCCTGGGGCAGGAAATAGCCGGCAACCTAGCCCTGACCAACTTCGGTGCGGAATCCAACGACCTGGAAACCTACCTCAGCTACACCGAGCAGCTCGACCGTACCATCTACCGCCAAATAGCGTCCAAGAATTCTGCCGCTAACAAGAAGCGCAGGAGGCCGACGTCAGATGACCGGCCGCTGTTGGAGGTGGTGAACAGCAGCTTCGAGGACGACGCGAGCAGCAATTCCTCCGCCTCGTCGAGCCAGAAGAGCAACAAGGGCGGCGAGAAGCGCATGAGCAGCGAGGACTTGCCCGTGCTGAGCCCCGATGCTAAGAGGAGGTGCCAGCGCGCGGCGGGGAACCCGCTTACGGTGTGCTAGGTGCCCGTCCGGGGGGTTTGGGCGAGGGTCGCGAGGCGGCTTGGGGTCCGGGCGTTGTTGGCCTTGGGGTCCCAGCGATGGAGGTATCAGAAGGTGGAGTCCGAAACATGAGCTACAGTATTTGGAGGACGAGGAGAATGAGCATGAGCATTACGAACAGGATCGGCAAGAGGGAAGGCGTAAGAGGCGCAGGACAGGGGCATGATTATGACGATTACAGGGATCTTTGCACATTTGCATCGGAGGCATGAGTATATCCTATTTTCCGCATTGCTGGTTTGGTTTTTTACGATAAGTTCGGCAGCGCGGACCTGTCTGAACAGTTGCCGTGTCGGGCGTTTGACTTTCAAGTACATACTATGAATACCAGCGAGCGCATGAATTAGCTTCAGCTTTTGATCGGCCAAATGGGTTCTCGGGAACGATTCAGGAACAGAGAAGCCTTGTGACTTGTCTTGCGCCAGGCACGGCATGTCCATTGGTCGGGCGGGGGAGGTGCCGCCTTATGAGGAGGATGCCTGCTGTAAATCTACCTTAGATAGCCGCCTGTAGGGAGCCGCTTCAATGGGCATGGCATTTCGATTGAAAATGACCAAACGAAACTTGACTGGCTGTGCTTAATGACTGGATGCCTGGTTCCTCTGAACACTTGACCTCAGCCTTCACAGCGCTTACTGTCGGCAACACGTCGAGTCAGAGCCTTCAGCCAACTAAACATGAAGCTATCTTGGAGCAATTTAGACTCTGATCCGGACTGTCTGAGGGGTAAGACTTCACCTGCTCCATCCCGTGAAGGATCCGGGATCGAACAGTAGGTATACCGCCGACAACGATGCACCTGTGTCTCGCCGGACCATTATCCGCAAGGAGTCTGAGGTTGGTCACGATGGATTGTCGTCCGTATTCGCTATCGGCTTCACGACGTCTCGAAAGCTTCATAATTAGCATGTGCAACTGATAAGTGGAGGGCGGTGTGCCTTACCTTCTCCAGTGACGGAAGTATAAGCGCACCTTAGAGATGGTGTATGTCTTGCATGTTAGAATCACAATTGGTGATGAGATTTGGAGAAGAGAATGTATCTCTAAAATTCTCGAAAATATTCGCTAGAGTTCATGTTGCTATTCTTGGCGACCGTTATAGCGGCCAATGGCGTCGGAGACAGGGCATCGAAAAGGGAAGGAACCCCCGGAGCTCCCCCACAACTTCCCCAGATCTCTCTTTTCTCTCCCCCGCAAACTGCCCTGTTCCTTGTCTTCCATACCTCGATCTTGATCTTTGATCCAACTCCACACGCGCAATCCAACCTCTTCTCTTCTGGCATCCCGGGATCGTGCGATATCGCCGTTGGGTTAGGTATTTTTGCTCTCGCTTACGGCGAGTGCCGCTTGGTAATTGAATACGTACCAGCATGCCACGCGAGACCGGTAGTTCCGGGTCAAGAAATGTCCAGGGGGCAAGCGAGTTCTAGGACTCGGCCGAGACATTGGAGCTGTTCGCGGTGTAAGTTTCATATTCGATGTTGTTCAGCCATCTTCTACTGGAGATAGTCTTACCTTCTCGCCCTTCCCTTCTCTACGCTGAATTCTACAGTAAGGCCACACGAATAGCAGCGGAACATCGCCATCTCCCGCCATTCCTACCACGGAAGCCTACTCGCTGGCCCCATGTCGATCAAAAGTTGGTCAACATTTCAACCCGAAAGCACCCACCATCCTTCTCTTCTTCCGCATCTACCCCTCACGTTAGGTCTGCAGGTCGCAACCGCTAGCCAGATCTACCGATCACCATCTGCCAACTCTACCGGGCCCCCAAGGCCATCCCGTCTAGGCCGTCCTGACTTCTACCGAGGCTCTAACGGTCTTGTCTCAGGCACAGGACCATCGTCTCTTTCATGTGCCACCCTCTAGTCACGCAAGCGACGACCCCCGCGAGCGCAACCCGCGCCAGCCATGACACCTATTCTGTCTTCCCCATGGGGAAGCGGGGAACGTCTAACTACTTTGCATGCCCACTACCGGGCCGCATACCTTCCGCCAAGGGGAGAAGGTCAGGTATTTTGTCAAGTAAGTACATATCATGGTGGGATTTTGGGACTTCTGGTTCGGAGGATATCCCGAGTTGAACCATATCTCCATTCTCGAGGCGGTCACCTGGCTCTTTTTTTGTCCTACCTAGCTGCCTTTCTTCCTCTTCCTCTCCTCCGTCGGCGCGGGGCTGTCGGAAAGCGAAGAGACAATGTTTTGCTTGTGATCGTCAGACTTGTGCGGAGCGTGGTGTTTTGGGTGTAGTTCACTCGAGCACTGGATGTGTGTTTTGAAGTATAAGTCTGGACAGCCTCCCTCCTTGTGAGGGTTGCCTAGAGCTTCAGGACACGGTCGAATTCACTCTGGCCCACTCCCACGACGTTACCATCTTGAGTCCGGGACTGCCTTCGCTTTTCGAATATGAAGGGATACACCACCGCCCTGCTAGCCGCCTTCATTGGCCTGGCCGCTGCACTCCCGGCACCAACGCCCGTGATCGAGGACCGCGCTGCTAAAGTGAGCGTGGCAGTCGCGCAGCCCTCGTCTACCGTCATCGGCACATCAGCACTCGGTATCGAGCGCTTCAGCGGCATCCCCTACGCCTATCCACCCGTCGGACCGCTACGGTTGAAGCCCCCTGTCAGGCTCAACTCTTCGCTCGGCACCTTTGACGCGACCGGCATCGAGGCCGCTTGCCCGCAGTTCTTCTTGTCGACGGGCGGCAACAGCTTCCTCACGTCGGTTCTGGGGAATGTGGTCAACTTACCCTTCTTCCAGACGGTCACAAAGCAGTCCGAGGATTGCCTCACCATCAATGTCATCCGCCCTGCCGGTGTCAAGGCTGGTGATAAGCTCCCCGTACTCTTCTGGATCTTTGGCGGTGGTTTCGAGGTACGTAACTCCCAACCCTTCCCTTCCGCGATGTCCGAAACTAACACTTCCCAGCTCGGCTGGACGTCAATGTACGACGGCTCCTCCCTCGTCTCCAACGCCGCGAATGCCGGCAAGCCCTTTGTCTTCGTAGCAGTCAACTACCGGGTCGGCGGTTTCGGCTTCCTCCCCGGTAAGGAGATCCTCAAAGACGGCTCTGCCAACCTCGGTCTCCTCGACCAGCGCATGGGCCTCGAGTGGGTGAGCGACAACATCGCCTCCTTCGGCGGCGACCCGGCCAAGGTGACCATCTGGGGCGAGTCCGCCGGCGCCATCTCGGTCCTCGACCAGATGGCCCTCTACGACGGCAACAACAAGTACAACGGCCGCCCCCTCTTCCGGGGCGCCATCATGAACTCGGGCTCCCTCGTCCCCGCCGCCCCCGTCGACTGCCCCAAGGGCCAAGTCGTCTACGACACGGTCGTCAAAGCAGCCGGCTGTTCCTCCTCCCCGGACACCCTGTCCTGCCTCCGCGCGGCGCCCTACACCACCTTCCTCAACGCAGCCAACTCCGTCCCGGGGATCCTGTCCTACAACTCCGTCGCCCTCTCCTACCTCCCCCGCCCCGACGGCCGCGTCCTAACAGCCAGCCCGGACGTTCTCGTCGCGTCAAAGAAATACGCCGCCGTGCCCATGATCATCGGCGACCAGGAAGACGAGGGCACGCTCTTCTCCTTATTTCAGGCCAACACCACCCGCACCACCTCCGCCCTCGTCTCCTACCTCAACGACATCTTCTTCCACGACGCCACCCGCGCACAAATCACCGCCCTCGTGTCCACCTACGACGACTCCATCCTCGCCGGCTCCCCCTTCCGCACAGGCATCCTCAACGAGGTCTACCCGGGCTTCAAGCGCCTCGCCGCCATCCTGGGCGATCTCGTCTTCACCCTCACGCGCCGCGCCTTCCTCGCCACCACGACGGCCGTCAACCCAGACGTGCCCAGCTGGAGTTACCTGGCGAGTTACGATTACGGCACGCCCGTCCTCGGGACATTCCACGGGAGCGACCTGCTGCAGGTGTTTTATGGTATCTTACCGAATGCGGCGAGCAGGAGCATACAGAGTTATTATGCGAATTTCGTGTATAACCTCGACCCGAATGATGCCAGTGGTGGGACCGGGACGACGGGGACGAAGGTCGGGTTGAGCTGGCCGAAGTGGAAGGACGGAAGCAAGTTGGTGCAGTTTTATAATATCGGGAGCACGATTATCAAGGATGATTTTAGGAGCGGGAGTTATGATTTTATTGCGGCGAATGTGAAGAGTTTGTATATCTGAGATGATTTGGGGGATGGCGCTGGGAAGGGAAGGGAAGGGAATGGGCGGGGCAGGAGATGGTTCTGGGAAGGGAAGAGGAAATGGCTGGCACTTGGAAAGGAATTGGATGTGCTGCAAACGCAGGGGATGGTGTCAAGAGTGCGGCGTTGGAAGGCTTCCTTGTTACTCCATGTGGTTTATGATCTGTACGACCAGCAGCTCTGTTGCTTGGTCGAGGACAAGGCGACGACGAATTGGTCTCGCGTATCGCGGGTAGGGAGACTATAAAAGGAGGCTGGACCGGGGGCAGCCATGTGGCCAGACCCCTACGAGCGACGAGGCGACTGTAGCATGAGCCAGAGCGCCTCATCGCACGATGATTATGACAATGAGATCTATGAAGCACCTTGCATTTCTCTGGTTGTTGTCGTCTCCGGTGGGCGTCTTCCAGACCGCTCCGTTTTCAGCAGTAAACATGGTTCGTGCCTGCCAGTGTCGCACTGCAGCGCTCTAGCTATGCAACTATGCGGTCTTCAAGGACAACTGCCTCCGCGATTCGAAGATATTCAGGGTCCAAGAGGATGCCCCAGTCGCCGCCGTCCAGTTACACACCATTGCGAGCGAGCTAGTCTCCCGTCCGAGGTGGCATCGCCTTAGCGGACCATTTGCTGGCATGACCGGCCCGAGTTGGCTCCCGGTTCTCATTGGCTTCGAGCTTCCAAAGGTTATGCTACAACTCTATTTCTGTCCTGAAATGGCAGTGACATTTCCGAGGCTGAAGGTAAAGGTCAGCAGAAATAGCTGTAGATGGCTACAGTGGCGGCAGGCCCATTCCCTGGGAGGCGGATATGGGGATGTCGGATGCAACCCGGTATCTGGTATAAGAGAACCCGGCAACCCGGATGGACTCGACCCTGATCTGCTGTGGAACATCGAAGTTCTCGATAGATTCTCGCGATGGTCTTCTTCGAAAGAGCCTCAGCGGCGGCTCTGGTGCTCCTCTCGGCGATAACGGTCCCCGTTACGGGCTACACACCGGCGTCCACGGCCAGGACAGATGCCCTCGCCGTAATAGCTGTCGCAAAGCTCGGTGTCTACTACGCCCAGCAATATCACGCAGGAAACCACACCTCCTGCACACTCGGCAACGTAGCCGTCAGGCGTGAATGGTAAGTAACCCCCCCCCCCCAACCTATCTCCATAGCCATACCTAACACTACTGTCACAGGAGCACCCTCCCCCCCGCCGACCGCAAGTCCTACACCGCGGCAGTAAATTGCCTCATGTCCCTCCCCAGCCGGAACGACCCCGTCTCCGTCCCGGGCGCCAAGTCCCGCTTCGACGACTTCGTGGCCGTGCACATCAACCAAACCCTCTCCATCCACGGCACGGCCAACTTCCTGTCGTGGCACCGCTTCTTCACCTGGACCTACGAGCGCGCCCTCCGCGACGAGTGCGGCTACCGGGGATTCCAGCCGTACTGGAACTGGGGGAAGTCTGCATTCGACCCTGTTAATAGCCCTTATTTTGATGGGAGCGACACGAGCGTGGGGGGGAACGGCGAGGAGGCGGAGCATAACTGTACGAATGGTTTGCCGACGGGGTTGAATTGCATCCCCCCCGGAGGAGGAGGGGGGTGTGTAACTACCGGTCCGTTTAAGAATATGTCCGTCAACATGGGGCCTGTAGCGCCCACCCTCGCGCTTGCGCAGCCGGAGCCGGAGCTGGTTCCCGTGGCGGGTTTGTACGCGTATAACCCCCGCTGTCTGAGGAGGGATATCTCGCCGTGGGTGAGCTCGCGCTGGACGACGGACAAGAATACGACAGACCTCATAACCCAGAGCAAAGACATCGTGGCCTTCCAGACGACGATGCAAGGGGACTTCGCCAACGGCGTCTACGGCGTGCACGCGGGCGGGCACTTCACGATCGGCGGCGACCCGGGCGGAGACCTATTCACGAGCCCCGCGGACCCGGCATTTTATTTACATCACGCGCAAATCGACCGCGTGTGGTGGGTGTGGCAGAACCTGGACCCGGCGGAGAGGACGAGGGCGATCGGGGGCAGCATCGCGTTTTTGGACCCGACGGCGCGGAATGGTACGCTCGAGGATGTCATTGACCTGGGCGTTAATGCGGCGCCGGTTACGATTGGGGAGGTGGTGAGCACGGTTGGGCTCGGGGCGGGGCCGTTGTGTTATGTTTATGTGTGAGGATATCTGGGGGCGGAGAGGGCAAGGATGAGTGATCCCGAGGATGATGATTCGGAGGCAGGACAAGAACAATATTGAAGATAAGTGGTGTTGTGTCGTTGCTGGAACCAAGATTGAGTCATGAATGGGCCCAAACTGTCACCGATATGCAGTCACCAAAGCTGTAGCATCATCCTTGAAACGAAAATAAAAAAGAGGCAAAAAAAGAATTGCTTCTTCTACGGCCAGCCTTAACCTATCTTTCGCTTTACATCCGCGTGGTTAAGCTACTGCGCGCCCTTCTGGGTATTTGTTTTGGACTCTTAAACCTCTGCATGGCTGGGACTCGAACCCTTGACCTCTACAGCAGGAAGTCTGTATCTGGGCGAGAAGAAAGGTCCGAAGACCACTGCGCCAACGGCATCGACCACCGACGGATGATGAATGGATGGTCGGGGGTTTTGATATATGTATGGGGCTTGGGCAGGTGGGCAGGGGGTTTAAGGTGAAGGTGAAGGGGAGGGTGAGGGTGAAGAGGAAAGTGAAAGGGATCTGAACCAACGATAGCTATGTTTCTTTGGGGTACAAACTCGTTGTGGCTCCTGCCTCGGCGCTTCTGCGCCTCTGCTTCTGGTATCTCTCGTGACCGCGGCTTGATCTTCATGTTGCTTCTCAGGAAACCACCTGCCCATTACTCTGATGGTAAATCACTTCTCTACAGCCCCTTCATAATCGCACCTCCCAAATAGCCCTCTCTCTTCGCCCCCCAAAGCGTCAGATGCATCGCCTGCTCCGGCGCCATCGACACCCACTGTCTTGCCACCTCCCCTCTCAGCCGCCTAGAACCAATCCGAAAGTAAGTCCGCTACGCACGACGTCAATATTTCCACTCCAACATAAACCGGGACCGTTCCTCTTCCCACACGACGCTTTGCCTCTGACGTCAGACGATACGACGGCGAGATTGGGGGCAAAGTTTCAACTTCCGGGTGATTAGACGTCATGTGAGGTCGTTGACTGCGGCGAGGAGTAGCGACGACGCGGGATGATATTTCGAACCGTGGTGTTTCCGGAAAGGCGGGGATTTGGCGGGATATGTTGCCCGTGGTAGGGGTGATCGGAAGGGCTTGCTTGCCGTACTGCCGGTGGTGAGCGGTGGGAAGGTTGTGCTCGGTATATCTGTTCGTGCGCTGATAATGGGTATGTGCATGTGCACTTCGGGATCGTCATGATGTAGCGGTCCGTGCAAGCCACTCTCATTGTGACAGCATGGCTAACATGCCCCCATGACACTCCCGGTATCATTAGGGGCCTGGCCCACAGGAACCACCCCGTCGCCGCAGTTGTAGTACTGGTTCATCCACACAATATCCGACTGCTGGTCAAACACCACTACACACAAATGTCAGCTTCTTTCCGTCCCCCACAATCCGGTGCGGTGTCAACTCACAATAAGCCCCCCGAATAAACGTGTCCCCAAGCACATAATTCGTGCTCCCCACATCCGCGGCCTGGACACCCAACATACAATGCCCCGCGTACTGCTCGTAGATAAAATCCTTGTAGCTGACGTTGATCACCATCCTCCCCTTGTTAAACCCGAAGTCCACCGTCCCCGCCGTCTGCCGCCACCGGCAGTCGACGGCGTAGTTGCCGCCCGCATCGACGACGGCGCCGAAGGCCTGCGCGATCTGCGCCACGAGGTCGGCCCGGAAGTAGGACAGCGTCGAGCCCGTGTCGATGAGGACGGGCATGGTGAAGAGGTTCAGGTCGGTGTAGATCAGGGGCTTCTGGCCGGGCGCGGTTATGCCGACTGAGGTTACGTTTACCCAGTACCTAGTGGCGAGGGAGGGTTAGTATTGCGTATGCGTGGAATTGGGGACGGGCGTTGGGGGGAGGGAGGGGTGTGTTACTGACTGGAGCCAGTGAGGGTCTTGTTTGCTTATTGGCGGCCATATGTGGACTGGTTCGAGGTAGCCGGAGTACTTCCACCTGTTGACGCCTCCGAAGATGATCTCGCCTTGTCTAGGTCAACACAGTACCATGTGAATTGGGCGGTAGCCACTCACTGAAGCCGTCCATCTCTCCTCCGAGTCCCACACTAAATATGGGAGCTCCGATGAGCTTCTGGGCAACCATCAGGTTGAGGACGCTGGGGTACGGAATCGTGTATGGGTATGTATAGCCGAGTCCCATGATGCCTGAGAAGGTGTAGTTGCTGTCTGATGCGACCGCGAATTGCACGGCCGGTACTTGGAACACTTCGAAATGCGGTTAGCGGCGCCCGAGTCTGGTAGACTTGGTGGCAACGTACTTGCAATCCCCATTGTATCCGACCAGTACTGCCCCCTGACGGCGCCGGTGCCGTATGCGATGTCAAAGTTGCCGCCGACAAAGCTGGCCGAGTGTGACCGTCGCGGATAGTAAGTACCATAGCTGTTGCAGAGGTTCACATCCGCCGATGTCTGGCATTTCGGGTTGACCCATAGCTCGTATGAGCCCGTGTCGATGAAAACCTTGACCGATTGCGGCGGCGTTCCGATGTCGACTATCGTTCTACGGTCAGCGCACGCACGATCCAGGGGATTCCGTTGGACTGGGGGGTTGGTTACGAACGCTGTATTATGTATGCAATCCCTCCCAGATCCTCCAAATGCTCCCAACCCCATCGCCGCTGGACTGGATTCTCCACATGCGGCCCCTTGTGATGATGTCTCCTGCCGGTGCCATTGAAGACATGTCGGTTGATCGGCAAACGCAGGTAATGCTTTTCCTTTGCCTTCCACCAGCTGGCGTTGCGGTCTCGTGGTTCTAGCGTAACAGCATCTGTGCTTGCCGTCGAGGATAAGAGTTCGGCGATGGGACTACAGACGCAGGCTGTCACCGAGAGCAGTATCCAGAGTGTAGATGTCAACATCCTTGCCGCGATAGGCGAGGCACAGAGCAAGGCGATCCCAGGGGAGATCGAGCTTTGGGCATGTCGTTGTATGCTATATCAGCGGCAACATATTCTATCCCGTCGGAAAGAGGCCGTTGGTCGTTGGTGGCCTTCTAAGCCAGATGCAAGACCCAGATTCTAGACGAAGGCACACTCGTGTCTCTGCACGTGTAACCTGGGCGGTCGCCAACAGACGAGCTGCAAGGTGAAGAGAGGAGCAGACGAGAGGTAAGAGCGAATGTACTCTGCACTTGCAGATGGTCATTGGAGTCCGTTGGTTTTGTTCGGCCAGCGCATAGCCTGGCCGAGACCAATTATCGTAATACCATCGCACCCAGGACCTTCGCAGATCGGCTCGTTTCGACTATAGGCTCTCATCCGGGGTAAGTGGGTTAATAACCTCGACGTTATTACCAACGCGACTTGACGGCGGATAAATGTGAACACCGCGGCTCACCCTGCCGGTAACGCCAACGAGCCTGTCTATGACTTTGGTAGCCGCGAGCGTCGGTTGTGCCACCTGTTCGGTGGAGATGCGGTTGGAGACACGCGCTGTGTTTCCCGATGGAGTAAAAGATGTGAAGGACCCCTTGATGCTGTGGGCTGTGGTTGCAATAGGGTAGCTCAAGGAACACACCAGAGCTGGGGAGTGGACGCAACAGTCCTCCCATCGTCCCCAAGATCTACCATCGGAGCCGAATCTCATTGCCCTTGCCAGTGCGGCCTTATGCACTCACGGCAGTAGATAGATTGTTCCTGGAGAATGGGCCATCAACACTCGACGGGCGAGATGGCGAGGACGGTGGCAATCTGGCGGCTTTCATATGGGGTTAATTTATGTTGCATTAGGGTGCGGCATCATGGCTCCCGATTGGTGATGCGCCCATGACAGGGAGACATGCGCATGCCGCGATTGCGGGGGAGATGGACATGTGTCGCGAACTTGTTGACAGTGACAGTGATGTATTGCTCTATTGCTGGTCGAATGTTGGAGCGAGAACCATTCTGGAAGCAAACACCTAGCATGTCAAGGTCGAGCATGATAGAGATCAAGGCGAGAATGAAAGAAGGAGGAGGAGTTGGATGTTAACAACAGGCCCGTTCCGGTATTGTCTGAGTGGATGCAACAAGACACAGACGTCGGAAACAGACAAGCTGAACTCCAGATCGAAGGGTGGCACGTGATCTACCATGAACATGACTTCAAGTACCAGGTAGGGAGTATTTCCTTCAGGAGCTCCCGTCGTCACCTATGTGGGTGGGGATATTCTTCGGAAAAACACTGAAAATGTGAACACTTAAGAAAGATTCGACGAGACGCATTGAACTTCAGAAAAGAGAGAGGACGTTGAAGTGGCCCAAGCTTGGCGACCCACGTGCACCACGCTTGGTCCTGATTGGCCAAGCACTTGACCACCAAACACCTGTGGGTCCGTTTCTGTCCTCGACGACACATCTTCTCTCTGATATACACGTGTTGAAATCCACCGTCCTCATTCACCGGCTCGCAGTCCCCCGTCTACCGTGAAATTCTCATCCCGGTTGCCAGAAAAAGCTTCTATTGTCCTTGGCATGTATAAATGGCCTGGTCTCCCAGGTCTCTTTCCCATTCCTGACCGTCGACCCTGTCGCCTAGAGTCTTAGCTCTGTCCTTTGAAATCCTGTTGGCAATGGTGTGGCACCAATGGAGAATCGATATTGCCATCCCTCTGGCCTGACCTGGACTAGGACGTTGCACATGTCTGGCAAGGCTGGAGGTTGGCCGTTGCCACGGGCGCCTGGTCTTCCCACATGCCACGAGCTTGACCACGGGTTTCGGAGAGGGCGTCCACTCGATGCATCCCCTCCGGTATTATTAGCCGGTCTCTCGGTAACGGATCGGTATCGACAATCGCCATGGATGAGCTGTCTTTGGTGCGATGCTTGAATACTATTCGAAGGGTCATTGTCAAGAGAAGATCAACCGTCAAACCTGTTATCCAAGTGGAAATAGGGGGTCTCAACTCTCTTGGGCACTTGGCCCGACATGTTTGCAACATCTTCGACCGTCATTCGCCCCTCGTGGTCTCGGATCAAGTATCCCAATGTGCGCCTGTCGACATGATCCCAAGCTGACGGATTACATCTACCACAACCGTGGTCCCTTCCCGGCACCACATCGGACCCATCCACCACAAGGAATCCAACGGGATGTGCGTTGTGCCAAGTTAGGCCGGACATTGGAGCGTGTTTGCATGACCCGCAGTCGTGCAATAGAAACGACCCTGGATTCGAGGTCGTCCGAAGACTAGCAGATCGTCCAAGAATGTTCTGATACCGAGCTAGGTAAACCGGGGAGGCGACGCTGCCGCAGACGGAGAGACGCAATACCACCCACGTGCATGTGTGCAACGTTGGTCTGGCACCCGTCTGATGGATGGGTGGCATCTTCAGCTTATAAGGTCTTCTGGGAGCCTTACATGCCACCTTCTTTGAATTGCCCTGTTCCTCATCGTCCTCACACAAGTCAACCCAGCACGCCCAAGCAGGACTCGAGCAGAGAAAATCCTCCAAGATGGTTGCTCTCAGCCAGTACGACTACGTGTTTGCCATCGGCACAATCTTTGCATTCCTCGATGCATGGAACATCGGTATGCCTTCACTGCCTTGCACGTCACCACACGCATTTACTCACAACCACCTCTAGGTGCCAACGATGTCGCCAACTCATGGGCCACCTCGGTCGGTTCAAGATCCCTGACCTATATGCAGGCCATGGTGGGCGCCTCCATCATGGAGTTCTCTGGTTCTCTGGGTGTCGGTGCCCGCGTCGCTGATACCATCCGCACCAAAGTCGTCAACACCGCCCTCTATGCCGAAACCCCGTCGATGCTCATGCTCGGCATGGTCTGCGCCGTCGTTGCCTCCTCCGTCTACCTTACAATCGCCACCAAGCTCGGCATGCCCGTCTCCACCACACACTCCATCATGGGAGGTGTCATCGGCATGGGCGTCGCCTCCGTCGGTGTTCACGGCGTTCAGTGGGTCGGAACTGGCGCCGGCACAGCCAAGATCAACTCCGGTGTCGTTCAGGTCTTCCTCGCCTGGATCATCGCCCCCGGTCTGTCCGGCGCCTTTGGCGCCATCATCTTCCTGATCACCAAGTATGGAGTCATGCTTCGTAAGAACCCCGTCTGGAAGGCCTTCTTCCTGGTCCCCGTCTACTTCGGCATCACCGCCGCGCTTCTCGTCATGCTTCTGCTCTGGAAGGGAGGCGGCTACAAGGTCAACCTCACCAGCGCACAGATCCCCGGCGTCATCGTCGGTGTTGGCGCTGGCTGGGCTCTCATCATCGCCATCTTCCTCATGCCCTGGCTCTACCGCGTCGTCCTCATGGACGACTGGCAACTCCGCTGGTGGCACATCCCCATGGGCCCCCTCCTCCTCCGCCGCGGCGAGGCCCCTCCCGCCCCTGACCAGCACGGTGGTCTCCAGGACTTCTACGCTGGCCATCTTACCAAGGAGCAACTCGACGCCAAGCGCGCCGCGATGGCCGCCTCAGTCAACACCGACGTCGAGGCCAAGGGCGACGCAACCGCCGGCACCCGCCCTGCTTCCGAGAGCGACTCGGACCCCATCTACGTCCACGTTGCCGAGACCAGAAAGAAGAGCCTCATCGGCCCCAAGCCCGAGGGTGCCAACTACACACCCGCCGTGCTCTTCTGGTGGTTCAAGTTCGCCATATTCCGTGGCGTGGAGCAGGATGTCGTCAACATGCAGTCCCAGGGGGGCAAATTGGGGGGCGACCTCGAGGCAATCCACGCCCACGCCGCCCACTTCGACAACAAGGCCGAGTACATGTACTCCTTCCTCCAGGTCATGACCGCCGCCACCGCCTCGTTCGTGCACGGTGCCAACGACATCTCCAACGCCATCGGACCGTATGCCACCGTCTACCAGATCTGGTCGTCGGGCACCCTGCCCGTCAAGGATAAGTCGCAGGTTCCTCTGTGGATTCTGGCCTTTGGCGGTGTTGCGCTTGTCATTGGTCTCTGGACATACGGTTACAACATCATGAAGAACTTGGGTATGTCCTTCAACACCTACCTCCAATATGTTTTTCATCAAAAGCTAACAACATCCACCAGGCAACCGCATCACCCTGCACTCCCCATCCCGCGGTTTCTCAATGGAGCTCGGCAGCGCCATCACCGTCATCCTCGCCACGCGTCTGAGTACGTTTTCTCTCCATCTCTCTCGTCGCTCTCATACACAAAGCTTTGTACTAACACCCCGCCCCCACAGAGCTCCCCGTCTCAACAACCCAGTGCATCACCGGCGCCACCGTCGGCGTGGGCCTCTGCTCGGGCACCTGGCGCACCATCAACTGGCGCATGGTGGCCTGGATCTACATGGGCTGGATCATCACCCTGCCCGTCACCGGTATCATGTCCGGCTGCCTGATGGGCATCATCATCAATGCCCCGAGGTGGGGCATGGACGCTTAAGTATTTCCTACTGCCATCGGCTCGTGATGGTCGATCGATGACGACGACCAAAAGAAGAGAGCGATATTTTGTGGTATATTGGATATTTTTGACAGCGTTCTGCACACTCGCTGGAAATCGTTGATACCCCCTGGAACACTCCCTTAGCTACCTACCGGTACTACCTTACCTATTAGACGAGACTCGGCTTGATATTTGATATCAAGCCGCCGTCTCAACCAATCTTTACAAAGTCCAAATAAAGATGAATCTTTACCTCCCTGCTCTTCGCTAGTGACATCACGCATGTCGCTTCAACACCTGACACCAACCCCTAGCTCATACCCCCCATATATGATATACCACCCCTTCACCGAAGGACAAACACCATCCCATGAAAAACCACCTGAAGCAAAACAGACAGCTCAGGCGAGTTCCGAATCGCCGTTCCCGGCGTTAGCTGCTGCCCACGAAAACAATGGACGGTGTTTCGCTACAACGCTGTTGCTGTTTAGCCCCCTACCTGGTACACCATGATGCCAATCAACCATGGCGCAGCAACCCTGGGCGGATATTCCTCCGCGCAAAACTCTTCACAGGGCCCCTTAGCTGATGCCTGGGCGTGATAGGGCTAGGTCGGTGTGTGGGGCTGTTGTCCGGTGGTCTCCGGATTGGGAAGTGAAGGAAAGGCGGAGGTTACGCATCTTGAAATCGTCTTTTTTTTTTAATATAATTTGACATGCTAATTCCGCAAGTAGACGGAGATCTCCGTGCTTGCTGGTTTTGTTTCTGCGCTTTAGTTGTTTGGCGGGACAATTGGATATCCCTCTCTGTGAGAACATCCAGACTGCGTTGGGGTGTTTGTTGCGACACAATCATTTCGAGGCTCCATCGCCAAAATGTTCCTCAAGTTCCGTGGTACTCTCCCCGGGGCTGCCTCCTATGATCCCCAGTTCCAGTTCCAGCGCCAGTCTCCCCCCAAGTTCTTAAACCTCCACATCCCCCCAATAATAAGTCCAAATATCAACCCCGATAAACCCATCCTTGTACGCCTTAACCCCCCCATCCTTCCCCTCCTCCGCCGCGCCCGTAACCACAAGCAGCGGCAGGAAGTGCTCCGCCCCGTACCGCGGGTGCATGTCGTACGCGTGCGGCAGCTCCCTCCACCTCTTCAACCTCTCCTCCCTCTTCCCCCCGTCACTCTCGCCAACCGCACTCGTCAACGCAGCATTCCACTCGTCCGTCCGACCCTTCAGCTGGCCCGGCCCAGCAGCCATCATCAGCTGCCGCATGGCCGGCAGGTTGTGAAAGCTCGCGAACCCGCTCCCGACAACAGCGACGTTGGTATCCCGCAACGCGCTCAGGGCGCGGCCCATGGCCAGGTGTTGCGCCGGGTCCTCCGACTCCAACACCGAGAGCTGGACGATGGGCACGTCGGCCTTCGGGTTGATCAGTAAGAAAGGGATGAAGACGCCGTGGTCCCACCCCCGCTTACTATCCATCACGGGTTCGAGACCTGCCTCGGCCAGGGCCTGGCGGACCTCCTCCGCCACGGAGGGGGAGCCGGGCGCGTCGTACTTGAGGCTGTAGGCGGCCGCCGGAAACCCGCCGTAGTCGTAGAGTAGAGCGTGGCGGGGCGCGGAGGAGATGGTTGGTCGGGAGGTGGACCAGTGCGCTGTTACGACTACTATTGCCCTGGGCGCGGAGGGGGTGCCGAGCTTGAGGATCGCGGGCACGCGGGTGCGCAGGGAGGAGACTATGTCTTTGTGGTTTTGGTCGCCTAGGACTGGCATTGGACCTGGTGCAGCTGTTAGAAAGGGGTGTTGAGAGGGGGGGGATGAGGTAAGGGAATGGAAGCTTACCGCCGCCGTGGGAAATGGCTATTGCTGCTGCTCGTCGCATGGTGGATGGTTTAGTTGTGGTATATCTCCGGACTAATTGCTTAGCTGCAGCAGTCGATCTTACTGATGAGAGCATGTAATAAGACTAGAACTATTAGGGGTGAGGGTGTGAGTGAGAATAAGTAATCGCCGGGAATGGGAATGGTAAGGTACCAACCTGGTACTAGACATCAAAAACCGGGTGGATCGGGAGGTTATGTTGTTCGGTTTCTTGCTTCCATGGGTAGACAGATCCACATAATAAGGCGTTTCCATAGGGTTAGTGGATGCTGGTGATGTGATTACCAAAGACGCTTGTCAGCTTGCGTAATCCGCTAGAAACCCGCCCGCGCGTCTGTTTTCTTATCATAAAGACGACACTCACGGCACTTTCATACCTGCGATTAATGATCTGAGAGACGATGAAGGGATCGTAGTTGAGTAAACAAACGGATGTGACTATTCCCGGACTGCCGACCCCCGGATTTGCTTGGGATTAAGGATGGCTGATACATGACAGATTTCTCACTCATGACTTACACACGACTTGATGCACGCTATGGCTCTAGGCTCAGGAGTTGAGGCTGTTTACAGCACCTCTAATCGCACGTGTCGAGCATGTTCTTGTCGTGCTGCACCAGGCGAACGAACGAACAAGCCTCACAGGTTGCCGTGGACGGATGCAAGTGCCACCGCAGGACCCCACAGCGGGAAGACCCACTAAGCGCTGGCTAGCGTGACAACCGCGCGGGATCCTTTTTTGAAAGTCACCGAGCCGATCCAAAGTTATTTACCGGGACGCCAACGGAAGGCCGCATTGGACATAAGTCCAACTCAACCTTATCAGGTGGTCCGCCGCATAATCAGACACACCCGCGATGGACCTCTTGTCTATTTGTAAGCTGCAACCGCGGCAATGTACCTGCAAGCAGGTGCGACACCTCGGACGCAATCCGATATAAGACGACGCGCGTGCGGCCGACAACCGCTGGACTCTCTCTCACACCATCCTCGTTCAACACCGTCTCCCAGCCGCATATTTAAACTACCATCTTTCGTCCATTCCGCAGCCACGACCATACCAGAATCATCTCGACCATGTCCAACTCCAAAACGGTCGTCGTCCTCGGCGGCGGCCTCTCGGGCATCGCAACCGCCCACAAGCTCCTCAAACACACCCTACCGAAACTCCCCGGCCTCAAGGTAATCCTCGTCTCGGCCAGCACGCACTTCTACTTCAACTTCGCCGCCGTCCGCGGCGTCATCCCGGGGGAGATCCCCGACGCCGCCCTCTGGCACCCCATCGAGCCGGGCTTCGCGCACCACCCCAAGGGCAGCTTCGAGTTCGTCGCGGGCGCGGCCAACTTCCTCGACCTGGCCGGCAACACGGTGCAGGTCCGGACGCAGAATGCAGGAGACCGTACCATCCGCTACGACCAGCTCGTCGTCGCCACGGGGTCCAAGCTCGCCACCGACCTCCCGTTCAAGCACGTCGGCACCTACGACGAGACAATCGCCGCCTGGCACGCGCTGCAGAACAGGGTCAAGGCCGCGAAATCCATCGTCATCGCCGGCGCCGGGCCGACGGGCGTCGAGACCATGGGTGAGCTGGCGGGCAAGTACGGCACGTCCAAAAAGCTCACCCTCGTCGTGGACGGCGAACACGCCCTGCCGGGCCTGATGCCCAGCGTCGGACGCGCGGCCGAGGCCGAGCTGACGAAGATGAAGGTCGACCTCGTGCGCAAGGTGCGCGTGACGGGGACGCAGCAGCTCGACGACGGCGGCGGTGGCGCGACGAAGCTCACCCTCTCCAACGGCAAGACGCTCGTGGCGGACGTCTTCCTCCCGCTCTACGGCGTGCGTCCCAACAGCGAGTTCGTGCCGCGCCACCTGCTCGACGAGGGGGGCAGCGTCAAGGTGGACAAGTTCCTCCGCGTCGAAGGGTCGGAGAACGTCTGGGCCGTCGGGGACGTGAACAATGTGGAGCTGAAGGCGGCCATGAGGGCCGAGACGCAGGTGGTGCACCTCCACCCCAATCTGGAGGCCACGCTGCTCGGTCGCGGGAAGGGGGCGCTGATGGAGTACGTGCCGTCGGAGAAGATGATGATGTTTGTTACCATCGGCAAGAAGAAGGGGACGGGCCAGATGGGGGGTTTCAAGGTCTTCAGCTTCTTGGTTAGTTATGTGAAGGGACGGTCGCTGTTTGTGGAGAAGGCGGCTGGGGTTGTTAGTGGGAAGTCGTTGTTGCAGGCTTCGGTTTGAGGGGGAGAGAGACACAGGTGGCTTGTGAGAGTATCGTGGACGTAATGGGAGGATGGTGAGTGTGAAGAGTGTGATCGGCCTGAGATACCATTTGTTGCCTTTTTAGACTGCGATTGTTAACACATACGATTAATCGGTCTCACTGTCCGTACCACTGCCTTGCCCTCTGGCAACCAAATTCTCCTCGAACTGGCGGTGTCGCCCACAAAACTGCTGAACTCCCCTCTTTGCATCCGGCCTACTTGCGGCTTGAGCATGCATCCCCTCGCAATATCGCACGGTGTCCCTGACCCAAGATTACCCACTGATCATTATTATAACCCTTCGCTCATTCTCCCGACCAAGTATATCATTAAGTAAACGACGACCTCCAATCCCTCAACGCCGTATCCCCCTCCCGCAACCTCGCATACCCGATCGTCTCCCTCCAAAGCATCTTCTGCTTCCTCTCGTCCCTGCCCTCCCGACTGGTCTGCACCCGCGCCCTGCCGTTCAGGTACACGGCCTTCGGGTGCTCCCCGAGCGGTTCCGAGGTGTCAAACGCGGCGCGCAGCACGTCGTCTGCCGACCTGCCCACCGTGCGGATCATGGCGTTTGCGTTTCCCAGCTTCAAGACCAGAGCCGCGACGGGGAGGAAGACCTTGTACAGCGTCGTCGCCATGGCTCCTTTGTCGCGCCAGAGATTGGTGGCCATCCAGCCCGGGTCGATGGCGAGGACGCTGATGTTGGAGAGGACAGGGTCGGTGTCGAGGCGCTTTTGGAGTTCGTGCCTGGCAACCGTGTTAGCCTGTTTGGTACTGTAGACGCGTGTCTGAGGGGTAAAGGAACTCACATCATCATAACAGCAAAGCACTTCGCAGCGCCGTATCTCCTCAGCCCAACCATGCTATCCCTGGGATAATCCGCCGTGGCGCTCCACGTGCCCCGCGCGATAGCCTCGGTGGTGCTCCCCGTCACAAAAGTCTGCCACTGCTCGCCCACGTACAGGCCCTGACTCCTACTCTCCGGCGCCTCGGGACTGTACTCGTCAGTCAGTACTTCACTCCAAATTACTCACCCCATACTATACCCCCCTTGCAGAGGGAGAACTTACTCATGCGCCCAACTCCCCAGGACAACAACCCTCCCCCTCTCGGGATCCATACTCTCAAGCAGCATCATAGTCAACAGCCAATGCCCCAGATAAACCACCTGAAACGTTCCATCAAACCCGTCCTCGCTGAACCGCTGACCGCCCCCCTCCACCACCCCGGCGTTCAACACCAGCACCCTGATCCGCGGTATCTCCCCCATTGCGACCCGCCAGTTGATGCGCGCCGCGACGTCACGCACATCCTTCAGACTCAACAAATCGAGCTCGAGGACCTCGTGCTGGTGCAACCCCTGGTGGGATTCCCTCTGCAAATTAGAGTGGAGGCGGGAGGAGGAGGGCGAGGCGACGTCGCGCGCGGCGTAGATGCCGTAGTACTTGGAGCACAGGTCGCGGCGCGAGACGATCTTGGAGATGAGCGAGGTGGCGAGGGTCCCGCCCGCGCCGGTGATGAGTATGCTGCCTTCTAGTGCGTAGGAGGTGGCGGGCATTTCTGTTGCTGTGGGTGAAACGGGCTGGGGTGACGCCGCGGTTCTGGTCGAGGCTGAGGGTGTACTGCTAGCCAGGCCATGCATGGGATGACGGCACTGATGATGATGATGCAGGAAATTGAGATGAGATGGGCCACGCGCAGCGATAAGCGGGGTAAGCGAACGCGATAAGTTGTTGGATGTCAGCCTCATCAGTTTGCATTTCATGTGCTGGGGGACCGTGAGACGGAAACGACCGGGGTCTGAGGGCCGTCAGCTTTCCGGGGGGTGAGACGGAAGGATTGCGCCCCCAGACCGGAATCTTGCGGAGGAAGCATTGTGACAACAGCTGGCAAGCCGCCTTGGAAAATAAGAAGTACTCCGTATTGATAGATGGCTCATATGATATTCCCAGAAAAACATATCTGGTCATTCCTTTCATCTCTAGACACGTCCAAAGACCACCCTCGCTACTCAAACACAGTCACAACCCCCCTCCCACCACCAACACCCTTCACCCGCCCCCCAATCTCCAGCGGACTCCCCTCATAAACCACAAAATGCTCTTCTCCTCCCTCACCGCTATCCAATCCCAGGATATCAAACACATTCCCCGCAACCAACCCCAGCGCCTCCCTCTCCCCCACCTTCCCGCCGCCATTCTTGTACACCACGCCCGCCAACAACGCCAAATCATACACCCTCCAGTCCTCCTCCACCCCGATGGCGGTCTTGACCCCGGCCTCCAACAAAACATCGACCGCCGTCCCGTTCGTCAGCGGTGCGCCGGTCAGGGCGCGCCGCTGGTCCCATGTCGAACGGTAGGACAGGAGGGGCGCCAGTACGACGCCCACGCCCGCGGCCGCGAGGTCCCGCGCGACGAGGTGCGACTCGGCCCCGCCGAAGATGACGAGGCGGAGGGAGGGAGACTTGTGCTGCCCCTGCGCGAGGGCGGATTGCACCTCGGACTTGATGCGGAGGATGGAAGATATGACATCGGCGGAGTGCACCGTCAGCACCAGGGGGAGGGAGCCGGTTACCACCTTGCGGAGGTAAGCACCCTCGGAATACGGGTCTTTGATCGCGTCGGTCTGGTTGAGAGCGGCTACCGCCTCAAGGAGCTTGCGCCGCAGCGCGCCGACGGCGGAGGAGATGGACGGCGTCCCCTCGCCGCGCTTGGCTGCCAGGGAAAGGGTGTAGTGCACCGCTACGTCGTCGGCGAACACGACGCCCTTTCCCAGTGAGGTCCCTGCTGCGCCGGTGAGGAAGCCGGCGCTCGTGCCGTGGTGCGTGCCGCCCGAGGAGAACTTGGGCGCCGAGATGGCGCGCGTGACGCCGTAGCGGTGGGCGACGCGGAGTTTCTTCGTGTCCAATGCCAGCCCGTCGAGGGCGCGCGAGAAGACGGATGTGGAGGCGCCGTTGTCAGTGTCCTTTTCTGCGTCGATTGCGTTCAGACCCAGGGTCGAGCCGAGGGCTACGAAGGAGGGGGCGAGGTAGCCGTTGTTCAGGGCGATGATCTTGGGTTTGCCGGAGGGAGAGGGGGAGGAGATGAGGGATTGGATGGCGGAGCGGCAGGGGCCGAGACAGGTTATGCTGCCGTTTGTTATGACTAGGTTGTAGGTCTCAGAGGAAGAAGAGGAGGAGGAGGCGTGGGGGTCGAGGGCGGAGGTGGTGAGGAGGGAGGTGGTTATGCCGGTGTAGATCACAGATAAGACGGTTTCTGGCTCCTCGGGAATGTGAGTCAGGGAAGTATCCGGCTTGATGAGTTCCGGGGCGGGCTTCCTGAGTTCGATCGGGTCTTCGTACTGGGCAGTTCCGTCGATCCAGACTTGTACTGGTGCGGCGCCGACGGAAAGCGGGTCCGAGTCCCAGACCACAACGTCGGCGTCGAAGCCGGGCTTGACCTTGCCGAGTCTGTTTCCGAGGCCGAGACGCTCCGCCGGTGCAGTCGTCACGGAGTGCATGGCGGCATGGTACGGCAGGCCGAACTTGTACCCCTTTGCCGCCTCGAAGACGACGTGCTGCGCGTTGAGCACCGGGTTGTCGCTCACGTAGATGGGCGTCAGCCCCTCGTCCCACAGTTTCTTGCCCGCATACTCTGATGCGATGTACGCTTCGGCCTTGTACCACATATTCGAAGAAAATATGGCGGATGCCGGCAAATCACCGCCGTACGCACGCTTCAGGATCTCCGGAACGAGATACGTCTGATGAGCGTGGTGGAAAGCCCTAACCTTGAACTTGAACTCGTTGGTGTGGTCCACAAACGCCTCCAGATCAGGGATGGTGTAGCAGTGCGTGTTGAGATGGACCTGTCCGCGCAGCAGGGCGCCCAAGCTCTCCCACCGCAGCTCCTGGGGTAGATAATCCGTCACACGCTCCAGTCCCAGCGTCGACGCCGTCCGACACCAATCGTCCTGCTCCCTGACCACCCTGCTCGCCTGCTCAAACGCATGCCTAAACTCCCAGCTCTCGCCCAGGCGTGAGGTAGGTCCGTGCTCCCCAACCTTACCATACACGCGCTTCGGGTTCTCGCCGCAGGCCATCTTCATGTACCGCCAGTTGCGGTCCGGGTCGGCGAGCATATCCGCCGCGCTAGTCTCGTTGCGGCCGTCCGCCTTGCCGACGGCGAGCTTGACGACGTAGGCCTCGCCGCCCATGTTGTTGCCCGATCCGGGGAGGACGAGGGAGGTGGTCACGCCGCCGCTCTTGATGACCTGGATCTGGTGGTCCGTGGGCTGGATGCCGTCTATGGAGCGCACGTAGGGCGTGATGTCGGACGACAGCTCGTTGGTGTCGTCGTTGCCCCAGAGGGAAGGGACGGAGTCAACACCCAGGTGGGAGTGCATATCGATGATACCGGTTGTGAGAGGGCGGCCGTGGGCTTCGTAGACGAGGACGTGCTTGGCCACGTACTTGAGGGAGATGTCCTTCTCCACCTTCCTGACGAGGCCATACTCAAGATACACGTCGGCCGTGATCCACGACCAGCCCTTTCCGGCCCGGGCATCCTCCGCACTCGTTCCCTCGGCCGGTTCGCCGACCCACACGGTCGCGTTCTTGATCAGCGTCGGCTTGTGGCCGTCGATGTACCGCGCGTTCTTCTCCCGGCCCAGTCCGGCTGGGTCGACTGGTTTGGACTGCAGCTTGGCACAGGTTGCGAGGTCTGCATGAAGGCGCTCGACTGAGAGGCCATACTGAGTGATGCCGCTTCTGCTGGACGAGCTGTCCGACGGTATCTGCCTCCACTGCGCGTAGCCGATGAAGATGAGTATCGCGAGCCCGATGAAGCGCAGACCCCGTGACTTCCGGATGCCGCCGCCGCGCCGGTGGTGCCAAGCCGGACGGTGGACGTGCGACTTTGGGTCATCGGCCGAGTATGGCGGCAGTAGTTCGCCCTTTTCCTGGGTAAAATCCATGATGAAGTCAGGTCTCTTCAAGAGACAACATGCGCCCGAGCAACTGTGAAGGAGGATGACAATTGTTTATGAATGGAGTGGTTGACGGTGAGAGCGTTGATAAGAGCTCCGATGGATGCGCTGGAACCCCTCATTCAGGTACCATCTTGCTAGCTGAACTTAGAAGGTGGCTGGGCGTGATGACAGTCATACATCTCCACTATTGCGACGTTTCCAATCGCTGAACACCGGCATCGGTATATATACCCGGTTCTTAAACCCACGATGCATCTGTCATGATTAATGCTGTGCGACCGGCGACCGCGGAGTGAGACGCTTATTATGACTTCCTAAAGGCGGGCAAACGATGCATCGCGGTGGTCGCCGGCGAGCTTCAATCCACACCAATTGGGAAAGCAATGTCGGGCTCGAGAAGAAGTATGCGCATGACTTGAGGTATGCCCGGCCTTCAACTGTATGTACAAGTACACCTCCCGGTGCTACGCAGGTTGCTCCCAGCAGGTCGACTACCCTTCGCAGGACAGTCGTGTCATGAGACAAGGACAGCCATGTGAGAAGTGAAGCCTTGAGACGGCGTAGCCATGACCGGCCTCCCGGGAGCCAAACCATTCCCGCCCCCGCGCGACAACCGTTGGGCATGACGCAGCCTTTGCCCACACCCGCCTCAAAGCGGCTTATAACCAGCAGGCGGGTTCAACCCTTCAGGAATCTCAATCGTATCCAGGTAATAACTGGGGTTCTTACTCCCCTTCCACGTCTCTCCCACCACCTTCGCCACCGACCGTCCCGCGTGCTTGATACACAAGTTCGGCTTGGGGTACTGCGTGCCCCCCGGCTTGCTGTTCAGCACACCCCCGTAACTCTGGTTAAAGTACCTCTTGCTCAGGGCGTCCCCGGACCAAGCCCGCACCACATCGCCCGTCTTGTCGGCCACCACCTTCCACACGTTGGCGCCCACGTCCCACCTGCCCAGCGTGCGCAGGCCCCAGTTCGCTTCGACGGAGGCGATCTCGCTGTAGTGGTTGTAGAACGTGTCGTCCGTGGTGCCCGCCAGCTCGGCGGGGACGGCATCCCCCAGGAGGACGCCAAAGATGCGGTTCTGCTTGGCGTAGGAGCTGTTCTCGTCGAAGGTGATGAGGACGAGGGTGTTGTTCATGAAGTTCTTGTCCGCCAGTAAAGGCTCGACGAAGCTGCGCGTCCATTTGCCTGCGACGGTGACGGAGGAGTCGTGTCCGTCCGAGGTCATGTTGGGGGTGATGAACATCCACTGCGGCAGCTTGTTGGCTGCCAGGTCGGTGTAGAACATGGTCAGGTTCTTGAGGCGGGAGAGGCGGTCTTCTGAGCTCGAGACGGAGTTGTAGATGACTGCCGGGTTGTGCTTGCGGACGTAGTCGTTTGCTTTCTGTGAGTTGTTAGTGTGGCGAACGGTGTGGTAAATGGAGGGAGTTGGTTCATACGGTCTGTTGATTGACGTAGCCCGATCCCTCGAAGCCGGAGTATGGCTGGTCTTCCTGGTACTCGCCCCATGAGATGCCCTTTGTGTCGAGCAGGTCCAGGACGGTGGACACGTTCTTGTCGATGAAGATGAAGTTGTCGTTGTTCATGCCGAAGTAGTCCCCTCCAATTGCCTGTTTTTCGAGTTAGTCCAGCGTTCCCAAGTCGAAGCATTATGAGCAACATCATACCGCAACATAGTTCGGCTCAGAAGGATGAGCGACGGCAAAGTGGTTCGTCAACTTGATGCCCTTCTTGGCAAGCCAATCCAGGTTCGGGTCACCAGCAGCAAGATCATAGTCAGTGTTCTCGAGCCAGATAATGGCCAGCCTGTCGAAGGCCTTGCCCTTCACATTGCTGGTCGGACTCGACGTCTTCGCCGTGGCGCGAGCAGCCGCGACGGAAGCGGTTGCGGTCGCGGTGTACGCGGTGGACCAGCTCTGGGCGAGGACGGTGCTACCCGCAGCGAGCAGCAGTGCCATGGACGAGTGCATCTTCGTATATGCTTGATTCTGACCAGACCCGGTTACCGAAAGTCTATACTATATCAGAAACGCTGCTGGGAAGGGGAAGGGTTGCGCCGTGGACAAGGAACCGGTGTTCGCTTGGTGAAGGGTGGTGCATGCTTCATATCTATAAGTTTATGCACCCTGGTCGTCGTCCCTGGAAATTGGGAAGATCTGTAGGTGCAATCATGCACGTGTGGTGTTGGTAATGTTGCAGAAAGAATAGCGACCGTGGCATCGAGAGCCGACAGTTGCAGAGGAGTAACACCACGTGCTTTCTCTGATTGGCGGATGAAGCATACGAAAAGGGAAGGATGGAGGTTTCCACTATGATGCAGACAGGACCATCCATCGCAGGGATTGAGACCTAACTGTTCCGGTAAAATAGGCCATGTAGCTCGGATAAAATGTGATCTTGGAACATGCAGATTCCATCTAATCCGTGCATCCTCGAAGTATCTCCCACATTTCGGCCCCAGTTGTATATTTTGGGCGTTACTGTATATGTCTGCTTGGCCACCGCCGTATTCCGTGTATATGCGTTAGATGTTTGGGTTTCAGTCCGGCGGCGGGACATACTCGCAAGCTATTGCTTCAATGCAAATGGGAAGCCATCCACATTGGGTCGCACACTTCCTTAGCCTCCCTGGCAGGACAGTAAGAAGATCTGCTTGTGATAAGTCCCTCTTGATACGCCACGTCGTCGCCTTCACGTGGGTAGTAGCGGACCAAGACAATTGGTGCACGCCACAGTGCTTGTTTGGACTCCCCACATCTTGGCCATAGTGCTTGTTCGGCGGGAGGCTAGTGGTTGATCCTGGTTGTTGCAGGGCCGTTATCCTTCCATTCCAGTGCCAAGTTGGCGCACGTGTCGTCCTGGTCCTCCCTCTCGCAAGTGCTTCTGTTGTTCTCAAGTTCCACGACGGATGTTCGGCACGAGCCGGCATGTCGGTAACCAACCATAAACACTGCATTCTGTTCTTGCTAGCCAGGGGAGCCTCTCACACTCACAGCCGCTTTGAGTCAGTGTGGCACACACTCCGTTGCCACGTGCAAAGCCCTTTACGCGCTTGAAGAACGACCCCTTCAAAAGCGGCAGCTCTCTGGATGGCCTGTCGAGGATGGTAGTTGTTGTACGGGGGACAAGACCTGCCGCTGGCGTTGAAGCAATCCGCGTCCGGCGCACGGTAGCTCTTCGGGGTGACGATGCCCCTGTTCCACGGTTCCTAGGTATCGACAAAAGTGACGCTCGCACCCGGGTTCGCAGTCATCAGAGCACAGGCCCTAGTGGGCAGCTGCGAATTCCAGAAGGCGATGACGGATACCAGATTTGCCACGCTGGACTGCCGTTTCATCTGAGGGGTCTTCTGCGTTGCTGGAGACATTGGTTAGCCAGCCAATACTGCACTGAAACAAGGTCAGAACCTACGAGGGAGGTTGAGCAGAGCGGAATCGCATAGGCTCCCGGCATAGAGTGCACCCAGCAAGGTGAAGTATCGACCAAGGTCCTTCTTCCAGCCGAGCCTCTTCCCCGGACTGGTAGTAAGAGTTGCCAACGTCGTTCACACCGGCTCACACCGCAGCAGAGCGTGCTCGGCTAGGCAAGGAGCATAGGGTGGCTTGGGCTGCAGGTTAGGACTCGGTCTTAACGTCGTCGCCGATACTCGGCACTGAAGATGAGTATGAGGGGCGATGAAGCTGTCGACTGTATGACCAGCGACGGCGAACGCTCATGCGTCGGTTGGCTGCGTTGCGAGAACCCCCTGGCCTTGTCAGTCCGCCCATCATGGCGTCCAGCCTGCTCAATGCTGGGTTGTCAGCGGGGTCCGATGTCGATGGCTCCGACCTTTTGATACTGACCCCTGTTGAAGTGTACGAGTCGCCAGTGCTCGGCGGTGGTTAGGCCTCTTTAAGAAGTTGTCTCAGAAGCGCCTGTCCACGTACAAGACGAAGAAGCATTCTCCGCTGTTGACAGCCGCCGACAACGGCCCGGGGAGCGTTGTGGAAGCCAAAGGAACGGCGGAAGATGCGCCAAACATCGTGGATGCCATGGTTGTTGTCGTCCCCTATCAGTCGTAGGATGCAAAGACCGTAAGGGAGCACTCTCAGACTCAACCAGAACAATGTTAACAGCCTTCGTGCTCGACATCGCCATCGGATACATCACCGTCCCGCCTCAAGTCCCGCCATCGCTAACCCGGGAGGGCGCACTTAGGCTTCATTTTCTAGATTCGACAAATCATCGAACCCAGGAAGTGTAACTAACAAGTTGTGTTTTCTGGTTCTAAAATGTGGGTGACAGACGAACGAGAGAAGCGCTTCTGGAAAGGTAACGGGGCGTTCGATTGCATAAGATAAGGTATACACATGGGAAGACTGCTTGCGCAAAGCGTCATGCACCTGCGAGAAAGGCTTGATGATTGATGTTGATGTGAATGAACCGGAACGAGGTGAGACAGCAAGTGTGGGGACAGAAACAGCAATGCCCACTTTATTTGCAGCAAATGATATCTGTCCCAAAGTTTATGCACATTTACCTTATTCTAATCTTCCACTCCTTTCCTCCAAAACATCAATTGCGAGCAGCAAATGAGACACACGTCAATAATCCCTACCTAATTGTCGCCGTCTACTACCTTCGGTATAGGACCTTACAGTAACTCTCTTCGCTCTCCCCTTCGGCGCGGTCTCTTCTGATTGTGGGTATTTAAACCAGCTCGCATCGCCTGTCGGTGTCGCGCAACACACACTGCATCCGGTCTCCGACGGCCCTGGAGAGACGCTGCGAACACAGTGCGCCAGGCGGTTAGCACGGCTTATCATGCCCATTCAACTCAAACAGACAATAGACGGGAGGGCAAAGACAAGCCTTTTGGATTGACCAGTGTCAATGCGATCAACAGTCGCGATCGACGGATTTCCCGTTGGTGTTGCTGTGTTGTATCGCCCCGCCTTCTTCAAACACGACAAACCACAACTACAGGGGAGTCTTGGCAATCTGAGACGCTGTTGCGGAGGCTAGCGCTCGACCACGCGAGAGATGAAACAGCTACGAGTGTAACAGAAGGGGACTCGGGGATAACCTTAAGACTTGACTGACATCGGTGCTTGTTGCTGTTGCTTTCTTTCTTTCCCTTCCATATTCACTTCCTTTCATCACCTTTACTATACCGTCTGGCACGTTGCTTTCTGTCTCTTCTCTCATCGTCGTGTTCCTATTATACCGTCTGGCACGTTCGCTTCTTCAAAATACCAGAACGTTGCCATGGAGTCCCACTCACAACCAAAGTACGACAACGTGCCGCTAGAGGACCACGACGAGGCCGGCTCCAGCACCGAGGTCGACGAGTCGCTGCTGGGCGACGAGAAGAAATGGCACGAGGCGGACTTCCAGACCCAGACACAACGGAAGAGATCAAAACGCAGCAGGTTACTATCGACGCTGCGAGCCGGCGTGAACACATTCCTTCTCCTCGCAATACTGGGGCTGCTCGTTCGACAACAATTTCAGACCGCTCCGAAGAACAAGTGGGAGGTTGGCGGCGACTTCGCGGGCGTCGCGCCGACTTTCAACCAGAAGATCACGACGTTCAACATGGAGTACAAGTATCAGCGGGAGAATACGTCCGAGTTCTTCACTGATGAGGTTATGGGTGCTTGGAATGAGTTGATGCCCAGTATGTCTGATTACCCAGAAGGGCGAGGGGAACTGCGCTTACACAGGTGTAGGAGGAATGGGCTTCCAGTCCGTCAACGACACGTCGAAGTACCATGATTTGCCGACACCTATCGAATGGCCGGACCAGACTGTCTTCACGACGTCGATGACGCATCAGCTGCATTGCCTTGTATGTCTAGGTTACCGGCCAGGTCTATTCGTGTAGTCTAGAAGCTAACCGAACGTCCCAGTTTGCCATTGTCCGCGTCTACTCAGGGCTAAAGTCCAACCACGAACTGCCCTCGGATTACGAGTGGCACATGATCCACTGCTTCTCGTACCTACGGCAAGCCATCATGTGCTCTGCCGACATGGCACTTGAGGGGCACGAGACGACATTCCCAGACCACAATGGCGGAAGTGATGGTTGGGACTCCAAGCATGGTAAGTATTCCAGCACTTCTTCGCTCCGGGCCTCGAAGCTGACACTTCACAGTCTGCAGGGATTACGACCAGGTCATCTCCTATCTCGAGTCGGTGCGGGCATACGACGACAGGTTAATATACTAAACTCGAATTCTACATTCTTTTTCATCTTATCATTCTAGCGCAGCATCCATGCAAATTCATCGATTAACTTCTCAACCCCCCATCCGCGCAATCACTGATACGTAAGCCCACCATCAACAGCCAGCACCTGGCCCGTGACAAAGGAGCACCCGGGACTGGCAAGAAACACAATCGCCGCCGCGGCCTCCTCCGTCGTGCCGTTCCGCTTGACGTGCTGATCCACGCGGAACCGCTGCGTGTAGGGGTTCTCCTCGTCGAAGACCATGTCCGTCTCGATCGGCCCCAGCATGGCGACGTTGACCGTTATCCCGCGGGGGCCGAACTCCTCCGCCCAGGCGCGGGACATGGCGTGTAGCGCTGCCTTGGAGCCCTGTGATACTCTCCACACGTTAGCATTTGATCTCCCCTCTTTGTTGTCAGAGACCACATAGGGGCCATGGATGATGGCTCTTACGCTGTAAAAGCTAGCACCAGCAACGCCCAACCTGGCACCCACGGAACTAACATTCACCACCCTCCCCCCCGGTGCCGTCAAGTGCTTCTCGGCAGCCTGCACGAGCAAAAAGATGCTACGCACGTTGACGTTAAACACCTTGCTAAAAGCGTCGACGTCCGTCTCCGCCAAGCTGGGGAACCCGACGATGGTGCCGGCGTTGTTGACGATGATGTCGATCGTGCGGCCCGGAAAAGCGGAGAGGGTGGCGGCGACGATGTCGCGCCCGAAGGTGAGGCTGCTGGCGTCGGTTTGCACCGCGACGGCGCGGACGCCGAGGGATTGGAGGGAGGTGATGTTCTCCTGGGCGGTTGTGGCGGAGGAGATGTAGTGCAGGACGATCTGGGATACTGAGTCAGTTTATTTGAAGAGAGGCCTGAGGATGGGTGCGTGTGTGTGTGGTGGTGGTTGGTGGTTGCATACGTCGGCGCCTTGTTCGGCGAGGGCTTTGGCTGTTGCGAAGCCTACGCCGTTGGGCTTGCCTGCGCCGGTTATGATGGCGAGTTTGCCTTCGAAGGAGTTGCGAGACATCTTGGTAGTTGGAGTTGGAGTGTGGAGAGTTGTCAGGTTCTGAGTGATGGTCGAGTCGGTGCTTGGTGTGTTTGAAGCGTCCCTCCCAACCAGGGCGGATGACCACCACTTAAATACCACAACCTGCACGACACTGAACCATCCCTTTTTTGAGCATATCTCGACTGACATCAGATCATTTTTGCAATGTTCATCGACGGGGAAACGAAGCTCCTGGACATCACATCTTTTAGTAAGGGAGATCAACATTCAATATCACGATAGCAAGAAGACGCCGGGCAGGTTTCTGCGCGACATCACGGCATCAACAGCTAGCGAGGCAACTTTTTGCGCGACCATCCAAGCAAGGGATCGAACCGTTGCACAGGATGGTGGAATCCCTCTTGCCGTAAATGGACGTCGTGTCGCAGCTGATTGGTCCGAATGAACCCCCTCTGAAACAACCTTCCTGTGTTCGCACAATTTAGTGCCATGCAGGTTCAGACGGGGGGGCTTACAAATGCTCAAGCTTTAGTAAGAGAGATAAGTAGTTGGATATGAACTCCTCGTATTTCCGTACTCGGAGACTCCAATTTAGCTATCCTGCTCCGGAGAAGACCAACAGGAAGACCACCGTAACATGTCATGATCGTGTCAATGTCATTCGCTTCCTAAGCCGGCACGAGCTACTCCACCATCAGAAGCTCGTTCTCAAGTTTACCAGTTCCCTTCTCAGGAAGCTCTCACAACACCGGTTTCCTTTTTTTTTTCCATCGTAACCCGATAGCCCCTCAGTCACCAAGAGGATAAGCATGCATGACCTGTCCATAATACAGCTCCGAGTCCTTGCTGGCAAGGAAGACGAACGACGGCGCGATCTCGCTCGGCTGTCCCACGCGGCCGATGCCCGACTGCTTGCCGTAGCCCTCCATCTGCTCCGCCGGGCGCGAGGCTGGCTGCAGCGGCGTGTGGACGGGTCCCGGGGCGACGGCGTTGACGCGGATGCCCTTGGGCATGAGCTGCTTGGCCAGGGCGCGGGTGAAGGAGGTGATGGCGCCCTTGGTGGCGGCGTAGTCAACCAGGCTGGCGGTGCCGCGGAAGGCGACGGTCGAGGTGGTGTTGATGATGCTGCCGCCTTTCTCCATGTGCTTTACTCCCTTGTGAGTGAATTTGTTTTTCGTGAGGTGGGCTACTGTTGGAGTGGGGCTTACCGGCAGAGCGTACTTGGTGATGGCGAACATCTGTAGGATGTTGCTCCGGAACGTCGACTCCACGTTGTCCAGGTCGATCTCAGCGATGTCATCGCACATAATCTGCTTCGAGGCGTTGTTGACGAGCACGTGGATCTTGCCGAACTTGTCGACGTGCTTCTCGACGGCCTTGCGGCAGGTCTCGTTGTCCATCAGGTCGCCAGGGATCAGCAGGCACTCCCTGCCCTCCTTCTCGACCATCTTCTTGGTCTCCTCCGCGTCGGGCTGCTCCTCGGGCAGGTAGACAATGGAGACGTCCGACCCCTCGCGGGCGAAGAGCACGGCCACGGACCGGCCGATGCCCGAGTCTCCTCCCGTGATGAGGGCCTTGTTGCCGCGAAGCTTGCCTGCTGCGCGGTACTCGACGTGGCCGTCCTTGCCCTCGAGCTTCGTGGTGGTGCTGGAGGGCTGCATGTCCTTCTCCAGGCTGGTGCACATGTCAGTTATTGAGCCTGAGTAGGAGTGCTCTCCTGGAGTGACTTACCCGGGGAGGCTCTGCTCCTGGCCCTTCTCGACGGGCTTGAACTCGCCGCTGTTGCTCTGAGACATGATGGAGGTTTGTTGTGAGATGAGTTTGGTGTGGTGATGGTTGGTTTGAAGTTCGGTGAAGTTCAGATTGATGTGAGGGAAATGGATTATTTGTGACCATGCAATTCAGAGAAGCTCCTCAGTTTACGTTTGTTGAGAAAAGAAGTGAGCTGCGTGAGGCGAGGAGAAAGCTCTCCGGCGCTGAGGTTGCCATGACACCATTGGCTGCTCATCGTCGATGAGCAGGCAATTACATCATTTAAGGGTTAGGGTTAAGCCTTATTGTATAAGTCTCTGACGGCTCTACCTGTTCGTGGCCCGCGGCTTCGCTTCTTTTTACTACACAATTCTTGATGATACAACATTCATAATGTGGACTATCTGATTCGGAAAATGAGCATGGAGGGGACCGGGGGTCCGGGAGGCGGCAGAAGGTCACTGTTGCCCTGTTCCAGGAGTGGAATAACAAGCAGATTCTTTCTCATTTTGTCACGATGGAGTGGTTCTCAAACTGCAGTTAAAATCGTTGTACAGCTATTTCCCACCTCGGAATACCCTCCTGAAATTGAGGCACCTTTTGCATATCATCCACTGCTTCAACCACTCTTACGAGCCCGCTTCCGAGCCGTCACCTCGACCTCAGCAGCCCGGGCCGTCGGCTTGCGCTACCGCCCAGTACGGCGCACCTGCAGCTCATCCAGCTCCCCCTCCGGCTCGTCCTCCACCTCCGGCTCAAGCTCCCACTACGACGGCACCCACGGATACTCGGGTTAAGCCATCCAGCGGCAGCGTTACCTCGGGCCGGGCCGGGACTCGCAGCGCCGCGAGCACGTCCACGAGTAACACCTCGAGCAGCACCCCGAGCAGCACCTCCGCGAGCAGCACCTCTACGTCCCCTTCTTCCTACAGTACCTCCTCTTCCTCCTCGTTCCGCACAGGGCACAGCTTCGTCCTAGGTTCCGCACCGAAGCACTTCCGGACGTTGGAGATCCGGTTCGCGGTGGCCCAGAGAACGGGGGTGGATTGAGAGCAGCCAGTAGACATATGACAGACCGGCATGGACCTCGTAAACCTACCTACCTCCTGCCTGTGCTTCGGAGTTTCCTGGGCTTTCGTGTGCCCCCTTGAGACGCGGAGATTCAGCTGGAGGGAGTCACAGGGGGCAGATCCCAGGTTTCTGGACCGGATGTAACTACGGGGTGTTGACTTGTTCCTCTATGATAATGACATCAAGGCGATTAGATATTTGCGCGACACATGCACCCGCAGGTATCTCACAAAACTGCCGCCGCATGTTGGGCCCCTAGGCAGCTAGATGAAAGCGCGCTGTCCGCAAAAGACAAAACAGGTGGGTTACAAGTGAGTTTCTGCAAGTTACGGCTTGTAAGGCAGGATCGTGATCTGCGGCGTATCCCATATATCCCAATTATCCGAGTGCTCAGGGTCACTGAACGGGATCTGAGCGGCAAAGCGTATCCTGTTTTTACCATCAAATGTTAGCATCTTCATCTCATCCCACCATCCCCATCACACAGCAAGGTGTCTGGTGTGCAAAACTCACGTATAATCCCCCGGCGCGATGTAACTCCCGTTCGCCAGCTTCCCAAACCACCAGAACGCCTGCGAGTAGTAGCTCCACGTCGACGTCCGGGGCAGGTACGACAGCGGGAACGGGATAACGGCCTCCTTGTCCATGAAGCTCGGGTCGAACGCCCAGTACGAGTCCGAATCCACAAAGTACGTCGCCGACCCGACGTAACCCGCCTCGCCCACCACGGGAGGGTACTTCCACTGCGACTCCTTGTACCCCGGTTGGAAGATGTCGAACCGCAGCTGCTTGGCGCCCCACTTGAAGTCCGCGTAGATCTTGGGGAAACTTTGGGCTTCCCAGGACAGGTCGAAGTTGTACGTGTGGTAGGACCCTATGTCGTCCCTGTTGGGGCCGGAGACCTGGTACGGCGTCGTGTCGGAGAAGAGGTTGCGCCGCATTGCTTTCTTGAGGTCGAAGCCGGCGCCGAAGTAGGGGATCGAGAGCTCCTCGCCGTTGCTACCTGATATCAGGACCTTGCCGCTGTAGATGGGGAGTTGGGACTCGTCGAGCCCCGCGGGCGGGTTGAAGTTGATCTGGGCTGTTTTGGACTGACCCGGCTGGACGGTGAAGGCTCCTGACGGGAAGCTGACTTTGGGGACGATGCTGAGGGGCACTAACTCGTAGGAGACGGATAGGTAGGAGGGGTAGGAGGATTGGCCGTTGAAGCCGCCTGCTGGCTGCAGGGTGAACTTGTAGGTCACTGGTTTGTCGCCGCTGTTGGTGATCGAGACTTCGTGGTAGCGGCTGAAATGGGCTGTGTCGTTGAGCTCGAACTTGTCGAAGGCGAGGGAGGCCTTGTAGTCCAGGACCTTCCAGGCGTTGACGAGGCCGGAGCCAACCTGGGGCACCGGTGCCCAGAAGCCGTAGTCGACGGGCACGGTGGCGGGTGCTTGGATTTGCCAAGGCACCGCAGCGCCCGAAGTGATGATGCGGTTCGACAGGTCCTTCGCAAAACCTGGCCCGTGAGTAGCCCTGCCACCGTACCTCCCAACGTACAGAGCAGCGATACCGGCCACATACGGGGTGGCCATGGATGTGCCGGATAGAACGGCCCAGGTGCTGCCGAGGTACGTAGAGTAGATCTTGCCGCCGGGAGCAGCAACGTCGGGCTTGATTTCCAGCTCGTACGTCCCACCGAACGAGGTGTACTCGGACGGGATCCCGCCGGCAGAGTTGTAGAAGCCAACCGCCCAGCTGCTGTCCGCGGGCGGAGGAAAGTCAGCCGTCACATTACCGCCACCCTTGATAGTGGCGATGATAGCAGCACCAGCCTTGGCCTCGATGAGAGCAACGGGGATGGCAGGGTCGGTCAGGCCTGGGTTCACTGGCCCGTTCTCGTTGTTGTAGAACAGGATGTACTTCGCTCCAAACTTGGCGGCATTCGCCTGCTTGACAGCGAAGTTGCACGTCCCGCGGCGGATAAGGGCAATGCCGCCGGAGAGGTCCGGTGTCGTGTCAGGCAGCGGTTCGCACGCATCGGCAGGGTTTGTGGTATCGAAAGACACGGGGATGATGGGGAGTCCGGAGATAGTCCAGAGATCAGAGCCAGATGCTGGCTCATAGGCAAGAGTGGACGTGTTGGATGTGCCGTCAAGACTGAAGGTGGCTTTGAAGGGTGGAGCCGCAATGACGCTGGCGTCCGTTGAGGCAACGGCGATGACATTCTTGCCACTCGACCCATTGCTCCCGAAGAAAGGACCATCGTCGCCTGAGTTGCCGGCTGCGATGGTGACGACTACTCCCTGGTCCACGAGTCTTGAAGCCACAGTTGCCCATGCGCCCTCAGACCAACCTGTGATGAGATGTCAGCAGCTAGTTAAATTACAGCGATGGTATGGAAAGCTGATGCAGAGGTTACGAACCGCTTAACCCGCCAATACTCGACGTGATGATATCCGCCTGCGGTGGAGTGAGTCAATTCCCTGCTCTCCGAAAGGTTCGAGTGCAACTTACGCCAGCTTCATACGCTTGCAGAAATGCATCGACAAGAGTGTCCTCGTCGGTGTAGTCCTGGTTCGCAAACACCTTGTAGCTAAGAAGAGTAGCGTCCGGTGCAACACCAATGAACCTGTTAAGATCAGCACAGGCATTTGGTTCTGGACACAGTGAGGACGTACGATTCGGTCTTCCCCGCAATAATGCCAGCTACATGCGTCCCATGGCCGAGGTCATCGTAGGGGTCAGAGTCAGGGGTCTTTGGTGCATTTGGCCAATCCCCGTCACCGACCAAGTCGGCACCTCCAGCGACCTTAAAGCCCGGTCCAAAGCCACCACCCAGCTACTCCTGGTTAGCTGTGGTTAACTCCATCTCCGAATGGCGACTCACAGCAGGGTGCAAATAGTCGGTCCCGGTATCCACGATTGCAACGATTGCCCCCTTCCCGAAGTAGCCGGCCTCGTGGGTCTTATCCACGCCCGTGAAGAAGTGAACAGAGTAGTTGGCAGCAGCAGCGTCATCGCTGAAGGTAGCGGACGGCTTCGAGGGGCTGAGCTTGATCCTTCCCACGGACCAAGCTTGGGAGACTTCCTGAGCGGCTTGCAGGGAGTCGACGTTGGACTTGGTGGACTCGACGCTCAGGCCGGTAAAGACGTCCGTGTTGAAGGTCCTGAGGATGGTGGCGCCGCTGGCCTTGACTTTGGCGGTGAGCGCATCGATGCTTGTTCCCTAGCAGATGTTAGCATCATGTTGGATGGATGGCCTGTGTGTGAGGGGGTCCAATACCTTCTCTGCTTCAAGGATGAACTTCTTGGGCGCGATATCGCTGGACTTTGTCGGTTTAAGCTTCTTATCCAAAGCCTGGACACCTCCCAAAGGGAGGAGGAGGGTGAGTAGGTGTTGCAAGCGCATTTTGCAGGCCTTGACTAGCAACTAGCTCCGATGATTTCGGAGGACATAGCAGACGGCGGCAGCTTTATATCCAGACAGTCGATACCGGTGCCTCCCACCGGGCACCGACATGAGCGCGAATGTATGGCTCATCCCAGCTATCGTTGATGCCATCTCCAGAGCCTCTCCCACCTGCCCTTTCTGAACGGATACGAACCCGTACGCCCTCTTGGCATTTCAGTGTTGAAGGACGGCATTCATGTCGTGTGCTAACAAGCTGCGAAGAGTCCGTCATCGGGCCATGGTCGGCGGAGGTGTTGTACTGCATTGGACGATTCTGTGACTGGATAGACGCCCGGAAAGGTGAGAGACGGGCAGGAGAAGCGGTCGGACCTGGCAAAAGAGGCGCTACTGCAGGTCAAGATCACGACGTCCGCGGTCAACCGTTGAGGGATCCTGATAAGCATTGTGAAGTGTCTATATTTGTAAGGTGACAGTGCTACTGCAGGTGCCGAAAGGGACAACAGCAAGGGTCCAGGGTCCATGTGGCCTTGCGCAACATGACGCGAAATGGCAGCAGAATTGCAACGGTCAGAAGACTGCGAACTTCCGACTCTTCGCATCCGCACGTTTGAGGGTATCGCGGCTCCGGTGGCCAGCTGGGTAGCGATGCTGGTCAAAGACATGTCTCGATGTCGAGCACTTGGTCACATCTTCTCAACGCGTGAAGTTGCCGCCAAATGCCGTCCTCGGCACTTCCGATAAGCGACGCATTGACAGCTTTGCCAACGCTGTATGCCGACGACAATGCCATTCCCGCCCGCGCAAGCAACGCAGCAAGCGCATTGCAACGTTCAATCATGCTGCCCGTAGCGGCGCGGGTCCCAAGGCCATGGTGAGGAGGGGTCGCAGCGGTGGGCAATTAATATGTCCCAACCCCGAATGCTGGTTGAACCGCCAAGACTGAATGGTTCCCAAGGCGGCAACTGAACAGGCAAAACGTCCGGCCGCCACCTTCCACAATTGCCCACGAGGTGAAAGCGCACTAGCTCCTGTCATCCAGAGTGCTGGTATCTTAGACGCAAGAAATGAGACAGGGCGGAGAAGGTGATGCTATCGCTGGCAACCGCACGACCTTCCCGATCAGAAGATAACCGTCGATTCGGCATCAAGAAACATTGGGTTTGATGACGAGAGTACGGCACCCGACACCGCAAGTTGAGATAAGGGACGAGACACATGACGGACAAGGTGTAGGAGTTCGCGCACGAAACAACAATCGCAGTTGTAATTTGGCAAGAAACAGTAATGCAGATGGAAAACGCCGACCTGTCATTGCGATGTTTTGGACGAAGGGTGGATTGGCAGCTGCCTTTCCTGTTTTAAGTCCATGATTGTCGGCCCGTATAAACCGATATGCACCAGGTGATGCAATTATCGACAACAGCTCCACCCACATGCATCAACGAGGAACCCGATCCAACAGAAGTTTCTGTATCAAGCAGCAACTTCAAAACACCCGTCACAATAAGCTCTGTTAGCTCCTCTCTGCATGAAAGGCTTTCAATCAGACGTCGCGAATGGGAAATACGGGCAAATGCTTCTTCCTCATGTCGCGAACAAGTCGCGAGCACAATGAAAAAAAGGAGCCCTTCAGACTTCCACCAGCAACCATCCCGCGTCAAGCGCAAGAAGCTAACTCGAATGCAGGATTGAGATCATCAACACTCTCTATACAGTCCCGAAGAACCGCCACCTTTGCAGGCAGAGCGAGAGTAAAAAGTCTTCACTCTAGGTTGAGGTAGTTATGTCTCAGCATCAGGGGAAGGATCTTTTTTTTTAATGTCAGAATTGTCCAATCATTGGGAGCTGGGAGTGGTAAGACTAACCTGTGGCTTTCGTGGAAAACCAAGAGAGGAACGACGACTAAATAGAGATTCTATGAAGTACTGTTTCGCGATGGGTGGTTAGTGGCTTGTCAAAGCGAGGACTGGAGTTGTGAAGCTCCTTATTGGGGGGTGGTGTGAACTCACTTGTCGAACATAATAAAAAAGAGAGGAAAAAGCAAAGGAAGACCAAACGACGAGGAATATATACCAGCCGTGGCTGGTCCGTGCGTGAATCAAAGTTTTGCAGCGGCAGAATTCTGTACCCTTGGCGGTGAACCTCAAGGGAATGCACGGACCATGCAACAGCTTCATATATACTCCCAAATATGCGCGCTCCTTCAATGATTCTTTTTCCCTCATGTTCGACAAGTAAGCCTCTCCCCCCTACCTTGGGCCTTGGACTCTCCAATACTAACTGTCACGCGTCTAGTACTTCATAGAATCTCTATTTAGTCGTCGTTCCTCTCTTGGTTTTCCACGAAAGCTACAGAATCCTTCCCGGGGGGATGAATTTGCTCCTCGGCACCTCAGAGTGAGCGTTCGGACTCTTTCGAGAGGTCTGCGATGATCTTGTTTCCCACGTGAGCTGCCTTTGTGGTTAGTCTCGGTGGGAAGGGTGCTGATGGACGTCTGACCGGCTGTTTGTTTCTTTTCGTTGTGCTCGGGAACTTGGTTCGCGACATGAGGAAGAGTGTTGGGTGGTGTTTGGTGGCCATGGTGGAAGCTGGATTCCTGGCTCGCTTGCGCTGGAGGCTTTGCAGACTTTGCAGCTTGCAGGCTTACGAGTCAGGATACCAGCTGTTGGGCAGTCGGGGGACCTGGCGTCTTGAACACCTTCAGCCACCCAACGAGCTTCCGTTCTGGGATATGGCGATTTCTGTACTGCTTTGCACTTGTATCTGCTACACCATGGCGACTTCCCCTCGGGACTTGCTCAAATCCAACCCTTCCAACCCATGTTCATCAAACCAACAAGGCCACAAGCAACCCCCCAAACACCGTCATCGACCCAAGCAGTGATGTCAAGCCCCCTTCCAAGCTCGACCCAGCACCGCGGCCCTTCCCTCCAACAGCACCATTCCGCCAGCCCGGCCACTCGGGGGTGACAGTGACAGTCGCCACAGCACTACCATTGTTCGTCGGAGCTACGTTACTGCATTAGCTCACATCCCTCCTCCGCGCGATCACTCAGTCAGTCATCGACTTACTAGGCTCAGCCAAATCCCCCGACGCAATACAAGTCCCAAAACAACTCGCATTCTTCATAAATTCCACCTTCAACACCGGTCCCCCAGTGGTATTCGGGTATCCCGTCGGCACACTCCCGCAAGCATTGCAGTTACTCCTTACCAACACATCCATCAGCTCCTTCGCCCTCGCCAGCGCCACTTCCCCTCCCTCCGGAAAGACGCAGATCCCGCCATCCGTAAACCCGCCTATGTTGACGGTCCCGACGAAGGGGACGTCGATCTTGTCGCTGCCGAAGCAGAAGATGCGGTCGTGGTCGAGGTAGAGTGTGTCGTTGGGCTTGGTGTTGTGCGTCACGGCGGACTGGAGGACTTGCATTACCGAGGCGGCGGAGCCCGAGGAGAGGCCGAGGACGGTGAAGAGGGGGCAGACGGAGATGAGGGGGTCACATTATACGCCGTTGTCTGCGAAGGAGAGGTGGGCGAGGAGGAAGGAGGCGAAGATGGGGAAGAAGAGGAGGGAATGCATCTTGCGCGGGTGGTTGCTGGCTTGGCCTGTGGTCTTAGGAGATGTATCTTGTCTGAGTTACTGGGGCCAGATGGAGGAAGCAATGCCTTCTTATACATCTGGCTGTCCCTTCTCTCAAGTAAGTCGCCGGCGAGGCTCTCAAGACCTCGACGCCCGGCGACCCCTTTCGAAATCCCTTTTGCTTTCTCCGTCATACAGCGTCTGCTCGTTGCCAACTCGTTCTCCCTACTTTCCGCAGCCTGCTTGATATCTATGTGGCGAATTCCCGCGGCACCCTTCAGCTTTGGTACGTTGGCTTCATCTTTATGCGGTCTCGCGGGTGCTTGCACCAACAGTCCATGTCGCATCACACACCCAGGGCAACGACGAGTATATGGGTAGGACAAACACATCTCCTACCAGGGACGAGCCTTGCAGCCGGACAGCCTTCAGATTTCTCCAGCCCCGGAGCTGTGTAACACGGTTGGAACTACTCACAGTCTAAGATTTCAGGGCCGAGCCTTCTTGCCCGCGCAGGGGCAGCGAGGACTGAGCAAACGACTCCGGTTAACCCCTGCTTGATGCAGCAAACATGCACATCTGGTGTTGCTTCAGTCCCTTGCCATGACCCTCGCCTAACATCTGTAGGTCTGCGGACTGTGCAGCGCATTGTTTATATGTTCCACCGTTAACATGTCCCTAAAGAAGATCCGGTATACAACCTTGTGATCACAAGTCAGACGCAAGATACTCAACGGGATTGAAGGAAGATTTGTATGTCTTGCAAATAGGGTGACTACCTGCCCACTTGAGTCTAGAACTGCTCACAAGGACTGCAACGAAATTCATAGAGACGCTGTAGTCCCCTCAAGAACTCTCCACATCCTCAGTCCTCAGCGCAACAGGAACCCCCCCCCCCCCCCCCCACATCAGGCTCCCTTAACCCGCAGTACCTCGCAGCCTCATTACTAGCAATCCGCCTCAAACACAATCGTCTCGGCCAAGTTAGTGCCACTCTGGTACGCATGGCCCCAGATACTCCCGCACTCCCCGCCGCCGTACAGACCCTTGATAATGTTCCCATCCGAGTCGATAATCTCCGTCTTCTCGTTCCTCTGAGTGCCTCCCTGTGTGTGTTATGGGAGAGGCGTCACCTGCATCGCATAAAGAAGACGATAGCCGACTTCGTCCACTTCTAGCTGTTTTGCTAAGTCAGTCACTTCAGGGGACTTGTTGGACCACATGATGTAGATTTCTGAGAACTGTTCCCGAGAGGGCGAGGAAGAAAAAAATGCAGACTAGAAATGGAAACAAGAAACCAACAAAACACTCGTTCTTTTTGTGGAACAATTGTCTCGTAGACTTCTTGTCAGTTGGGGTTGGGGAGGATATCGTCTACATGTTCCAACTCATTCACACTGGACCTAAACGCCAAAATTTCGCCGTCTTGAACCTCTTTAACAGACGCTGACCAGTGGAACTAGTGTTGGTAAGAGTGACCGGCATTATATCCATGAACTGAGTCGTTGTCACGATATTCGCGTATCGAGGAGAGTTGTCGTTGCCATCTTGGACTTTGTCTCGTGCTGTGAATTACCCTACCCTATAGCGATATTGAAGCTTTTTGTCCTTCCATGCCAAGCAAACTTTGATAGATCTTAGCGACCAGCCGTTCGCCAGCTGGTGGCAGGCTGCCAGCTCTGCCCCGTCATTGTTGACGTCGCTCCCATGAAGTCATCGCATTTGCGCCAAAACACGAGCCAAGCTTCCGCATGGTGTAAGGTAGCTCAGGCTTGTGACAAGTTCAACAACCAAAGCTGCCCAGAGCATAGACTTCCAAGATGGCGGCTACGTATGCTCTTCAACCGACCCTTGGACCCCTGAAATATGCGCTGACTCTATGCAGGTCTAACATACTCGCAGTGCCATTCCGGAAGTCAACACAGATCTCGCTCTCAACGTCGATACGACAGTACATCTCGACCAAATATGACCAGCACCCGGACATGTTTCGGCATGACATCGAGGTCATCGAGAACCTCCGTCGTGATGCCGTCAACGTCCGGGAAGCGCATCAGAGCGGCATCAAGAAGCTCCAGATATACGCGGGGCAGCTCGTCTGGATGGCGGGCAAGTTTCCGATCGATGTACGTTTGCGCCCATCGGGGAACTCCAGTCAGGCCAGATGGATGACTGACATGACATCTCCTACAGATAGGTGCCGAATTCACGTGGTACCCCTCCCTAGGCTACAACACCGAACGCCCCCTCGTAGCGAACAACCTCAAATACGAACTCCTCAACGTCCTCTACAACCTCGCTGCCCTCTACTCCCAGCTCGCAATCGCCTCTAACCGCGGTAACACCGAAGGCCTCAAGACGGCGGCGAGCTACTTCTCCCACGCGGCCGGCGTCCTCAAGCACATGAAGGAGACCATCCTCCCCGAACTGCGCATGCCCAACCCGGCCGAGGACATGGATGAGGCCACCCTCGAGGCCCTGATGCAGCTCTGCCTCGCCCAGAGCCAGGAGTGCTTCTGGCAGAAGGCCGTCATGGACGGCTACAAGGACGCCTCAATCGCCAAGCTCGCGGCCAGGGTGTCGGACCTGTACAACCTCGCGGGAGAGGCGGCCATGAAGAGCGAGGCGATCAGTTCGGCGTGGATACATCACATGAGCGCGAAGCACCACCATTTCGCTGCTGCGGCGCAGTACAGGGCGGCTTGCGACTGTTTGGAGAAGCGGAAGTACGGCGAGGAGATTGCGCGGCTGATGGATGCTGTGGCGTGTGTGAATGAGGGGTTGAAGGAGACGAGGGGCACTTACTTGAGTAAGGCTGTGATTGAGGATTTGAACGGGTTGAAGAAGCGGGTTGAGGAGGACTTGAAGAGGGCGGAGAGGGATAATGATGTGATATACTTGAGTGAGTCCGTTATGTTATCCTTCTTCCTCGGCAGCGTCACTAACAGCTTCCAGACACCGTCCCTCCAAAGTCCGAACTCAAGATCCTCGACCGCGCCAACATGGCGGTTCCTCGAATCCCACCACAAGTCGCCAACCCCTACGAGTTCCTCGGCGACCACGCTGAGTTCGGCACCGCGCTCTTCACCAAATTGGTCCCCTTCGCGGTCCACGTAGCAGTTTCGATCTACGAAGAACGACGCGACCGGATGGTCAACAATGACATCATTGGCGAGCTGGAGACTCTCACCGACCGACTGCACGAGATACTCTCCAGTCTCAACCTGCCCGGCTCCCTACAAGCTCTCGAGAAACCGCTCGGTCTACCGGGGACACTGGTCCAGCACGCAGAGGAAATCCGGCAAGCAGACGCGCTCAACCGTCTCCAGCGCGGGTTTGCGGATATCGAAAAGCTACGCAGCAGCGATCGCGCCATATTCGAGGAAGGAAAGGCGCTCCTCGCGGCAGAAGAAGAGGAGGACGAACGCCTGCGCCGGAAACACGGCACGGAGAGGTGGAACAGGCCCGAATCCCGCGCCGACCCGAGCCCGAACGGCGGCGCGAAGCTGTGGAACCAAGCAGCCGAGATCGAGGGCTACTTCGCCAGCAGCACCTCCAGCGACGCAGTCGTCCGCGATAAGTTCGAGGGCGTGTACGAGATGCTCGCCTTCCTCGCCGGCCCGGACCGGGCATTACTCGACTACGTCCCCTCCAGCCGACGGACGGAGATCCCAGAGACGATAAAGCCGGCTCTGGGACGACTACGCAGCGCGTACAACGACGTCCTGCGCCTCGAGTCCCGGCGTCGAAAACGCGCCGAGGCCCTGAAGGAAAAATCAAAAGCAGACGACATCAAGTCGGACATCCTCGCCGAAGCGGCGCGGCTCGAGCGCACCTACCCCACCACCGCCATCGTCCCCGCGCACTTCGAGGACTTCTTCGGCAGGCGCCTCGACGACATGTACGAGGGCGACCTCGAGTCCCTGAAGAAAGAGGTCGCGGACCAGGACAAGGTGGTGACGGACGTGCAGCGGGCGAACCGCGAGTTCGAGGCGCAGCTCAAGACCATGGGCGGCAAGGGCGGGCGGGAGAGGGAGGCCGCGCTCCAGAGGCTGGATAACGCGTATTATGCGTACAAGGAGATTGTGCGGAATGTCGAGACGGGGAGGAAGTTTTATAATGATCTCAGTCGGATTGTGGGACAGTTTAGGGATCACGCCAGGGCCTGGGTTAATGAGAGGCGGAAGGATGCCAGGAGTTTGGAGGAGTGAGTCCTCTTTCCATTTTGTGGTTGACCGGGGATGCTAACAATCTCACAGCGAAATTTTGATGCCGCCGCTGTCGACAATGTCCATCGGCAGCCACCAACAGCCACCTCCGCAGCAGCAGCAAGACCAGAGCTACCAGAGCCCGAGCTCGTTCTACAGCCAGCAACCGCCGCCACTGAGGCAACAAGTTCACAGCCCGGAGCAAGCGAGGATACACTCTTGGGCAGACCAGCTCGAGCCGCAACAACCCAAACCCATCCCGCCTGTTGCTCCTGTCTGGTCGCCGAACATGGGCATCAAGTTTGCCGGGTCGCCCGCCCCGGGTGCACCGCAACAGCTGCAAGGTGGACAGCAGCAAGGTGGTGGCAACGGACCGGTAGGCGGGCAGTGGGAGCCCGGGACGGGGATACGGTTTGGTTAGGCTTTTGCGGGTTAATGATGGTCCTGTATTCTCGGTACTCGCATCTCGTTTGTGATATCCCTAGACCACGATTGCAAAATTACCAAACACCCCAACCATTCACCAGTTGATCTCACCTCTTCCGCTCTCTCATCTCAACGGCCTCCTCGCAACGAACCTCACCTCCTCCTAACCCGAACACAAACAACAACCCCAAACCCGCTCAAGCTCTCCCAAACCCCGAACTCATTCTCCCTCCTGAACGTGACCTCCTGCGCCCGCACCGTCATCGTGACACCCTCCATCTCTAGTTTGGGCCCTACCGCCACACCCTTCGCATTCGTCCCCGCCGGTGCCGGCTTTGCGTCGGAGGACGTCTTCCTCCCCCACCCCCCAAAAAGACCCTTCTTCTCCTTTTGGGTCTGGACTTCTTTCTGTATCTCCCGCCGCTCGGTCTTGACGACTTCCTTAGGCTGGAGGTAGGCCGCCAGGCGCCTGGCCATGGGCTCGTCGCGGAACCAGTATGCTTCGGAGGTGGATGTCGAAGCAGTAGCGTCGGCGCCCCACCGGCCCCAGCCGTCGAAGGTCGTGTCCACCTTCTCCTCCCTTCCCCTTGCCTTTCCCCCTTCCACCCCACCGCTCTTCTCCCCTTTCTCACCCCGGGCACCGCCGCCCTTCTCTCCCAACCCCGTCTCAGCCTCCCCAATCGCGGCAACATCGACCCTCCCCACCCTCACAATCTCCCCCCTCCCCCTCTGCTCTTCGACCTCGCTCAGCCCCCACCCGCCCTCGACCGTGTCCTTGGGCACGAGCACGAGCTGGGCCAGCCCGGCTTTCGGGGTGACGACGTCGGAGGAGAGCAGGAAGGCCTCGACGTGCGGGAGGATGTAGGAGAGCAGCTCGAGGTCGGTGTCGGTTTGGAGCGTGTGCTGGAGGGCGCTGGTCTCTCTTATGCGCTGGGGGAGGGTGCGGAGGTGCGTGGATAGGGGGTCTAGGACGGCGGTGAGGGATTGGGGTGCTGAGGAGGATGAGGGGGTGGAGGTTGGGAGGAGGGTTTGGTTGTAGGAGGGGGGATGGGAGGGGGAGGAGGAGGAGGATGGGTGTGAGGGAAAGGAAGAGGGGGTGTATGGGGGCAGGTCTTCTGCTGGTGGGAGTTTGGACATTGTGACAGTTTGATTTGCCGTCGATGAGGACTGTGGTGAGCTAGGAGTATAATGTTGCCAAAGGATGCCAATGCCAATAACAGCGAGGTGTATAACGAGAGAGGGTACTGATAAGTCCGGGGGATGGACGACAGATGGGTTGGAGATACCAAACGAAATTGATGACAACGCCTGTAGCCACGCCGAGGGGAAATAAAGCTTGTCTGAATCCGAAGGAAGTGGACCCCGTCTGTAAGTCTGATATCTGACGTGTCGTGGAAGTAAGAGCAAATGCACTCCGGAAGCCTGATTGTATCCGGGCGGTAGCTCGCCTAGAATTGTAAGTTCGCCCAGGCCGAGGCTTGGAAGCTGATATTGAGTCACGGGGCCAATTGTCACACTGCCATGCCACAGGCACAAAAGACAAGCGCCTTGACAAGTCTGATGGGAAGCGAGGGGTACGGAAGACGCGAAGACGCGAGCAAATCGCGAGAGGTATGATATGACGGGAGGATTCAGATATGATGGGAGGATTCAGATATGAGGGGGTGGATGAGGCTGAGTTCTGTGATCTACAGCCTGGTTCGGTGGCCCATGTGGGACGCCTTGCGTGCCTAAGTTCCTTGGCTACCGCACATCAACCAATCTTGATTCTGGCCACTTGAGCCCACGTGCCGAGCGAAGGCATCCGGAGATGTCTTGATGCAGGGTGTTTTGACGGCGTTCGGAGGTTAATGAGAAGTTGACGCCCGAGCACGGAGCCTCGTCGTGACGGCTTATGAACCAGATCCGAACCAGATGTCGTGAGTATTGCATAAAGGATTCCGGATTACAGCCTGCCGGTTGTTAATGACTTGATCCGGAAGCTGTTGCGATTGGCCAAATATCGCTGATGAGCTGGCATAGCACGGTGAACAATTACAGCTCGTGTCTCGTATATAGCCGCTTTTGGAAGATGAGAACCTGTTGCCCAGCTGGTGTGTGTTGCTTCCCAATGCGGTACCGGCGATGGAGGAGTCATATCGTAAGACGGACAGTTGTCGCAAACCACTCGGTTTCAGCACAATGGAAACGTGCGCTGGGATTCCTCAATCGGGACACCGGCGCAGTTGTTGGTGATCGGTGAGGAAAGTCGAAAATGCCCGACGAAGAAAAGCCAAGTCGCTTAACGGCACCATGCGTCCCCACATATTAGACCCCCTGATGCATCTGCGCCTCCTGCAGCCCCCCACTTTTAACCTTAAGGCAGACAGGCACGTGCTTTCTTTCAACGTCCTGCAGGCCTGGGCGTACCAACCACAACATTCGACATTCTGACATCCAAGAACGAACAAGACTATCACAGCCGCTTGCTCCTTGCCGCCTATTCCGTGACACCGTTCGAGAACAATGAGTCCCCTGAGAGACACACACACAACCCCTGCACGAGGCTGAACAGCCACCGATCACCCATGCCTGTCCCCCGGAGATGCTGTCCTCAATGCCATGCTCGACGCCAAGGTTTACCGTATCCATCAGGGTCACAGCCTTAGCTTCATCCTAACAGCCCGCCCCGTGATGTGGCTGGACTCGGCCGAGATGCCGGGCTGCAGATGAAGCCATGGGGACGGACGAGCACGATAGAGACATATAAAAGGTAGGACGATGCAGGAACCGAGTGGCTTCACTCTCTGCCATATTGCTCTCCATCATCAGATCTCCCTTTGACGTTTTACCATCCCACCTCTGGTGATATCACTCAGCAAACAACCGCCTATATAATACCAGTCGCTGCTTTCTCTTTCTATATAACCTTCCGCTTCCTCTTTCTACTTCTCCAAGTAGCAGAGGCATATATCGAGACACTTCGCTCTCTAGCACATCCTCCATCAATCACTCCTCTCTCTCCTCAACAAACAACAACACCAACACCGACACGCGATGGCGTCCTACAGGGTAGCTGCCCCAGATGAGTATCTGGCCATCACTGGTATGGGCGTGAAGAATGTCAAGATCACCAAATCGGCATGGGTCTTCCCCTTCCAGCGCGTGATGCGCTTCAGCGTCCAGCCCCACGACTACAGCATGAACCTGCAGGCCATGACCAAGGAGAAGCTCCAGTTCATGCTCCCCGTCGTCTTCACCGTCGGCCCGGACATCAACCACCGCGGAGCAAACTCCAAGTTCAGGAGCGGCAGCGACAACGGCGAAAACCTGCAGCAGTCCCCCCACCACGACGAGGACGACGAGCACATCGACGCCACCCACCGCGAGGACCGCGGTGATGCCCTCATGAAGTACGCCATGCTGCTCGCCGAGTCGGACGGGTCCAAGAAGAAGCCCGACAATGACCACCTCGGCAACATCGTGCGCGGCATCATCGAGGGCGAGGTCCGTGTGCTCGTCAGCAGCATGACGATGGAGGAGATCTTCACCGAGAGGGAGGTGTTCAAGAAGCGCATCTATCGCAACATCCAGACTGAGCTTGACAAGCTCGGACTGAAGATCTGGAACGCCAACGTCAAGGAGCTGAAGGATGCCAAGGACAGCAGGTATTTTGAATCTCTGTCCAAGAAGGCCCATGAGGGTGCCACCAGCCAGGTTTGTTACCCCCAGCACTCTAATTCCAACCCAAGCTCTTGCTGACAAACGCACACAGGCCCGTATCGATGTAGCAGAGGCTCGCCTCAAGGGCGATGTCGGTGAGTCTGAGCGCCAGGGTCAACAGGAGCGTGAGATCGCAAAGTAAGCTTGCCCTCCCCCCCCCCAGTTCCCAGCTAGCATGTATTAACGCACCGCTGCCAGAATCCACGCCGAAACAGCAGTCCAAAAGACAGAGCGCGACATCGAGCGCGCCGAGGCCGAGGCCCGCCTCGCCACGCGCCGGACAGCCTTCGACCGCGACGTCGAGATCGCCCGCATCGAGGCCTCCCGCTCCACGGAGGCCAAAGACGAGGACCTCAAGCGCGACGTCGCCGTCAAGCGCGCCCAGGCCGAGATGGAGCGCCTGCGCGCCACGGACGTCGTCAAGGCCCAGATCCAGCGCGAGTCCAAGCAGCAGGCCGCCGACGCCGTGGCGTACGAGATCTCGGCCCAGGCCAAGGCCGACTACGAGAAGTCCAAGCAGGCGACGGACGCCTACGCCTACAAGACCAAGCTCGACGCCGCTGCCCAGGCCGAGGCCGAGATCCAGAAGGCCGACGCGACCATGGTCAAGCAGCTCAAGGAGGCCGAGGGTCTCACCGCCATGGCGGGCGCGTACGCCAAGCTCAGCGAGGCGTTTGGCGGGCCCCAGGGACTGCTGCAGTACATGATGATCGAAAACGGGACGTACGTCGAGCTCGCCAAGGCGAACGCCGCCGGCATCCAGGGCCTGCAGCCCAAGATCAGCGTGTGGAACACCGGTGCGCAAGGAGGCGGTGCTGCTGGTGGAGCTGACGCGGGAAGGGGAAGCCAGGTCGACACGATGCGGAATATTTACCAGATGCTGCCTCCCCTGATGGAGACGATCCACGACCAGACGGGGATTACGCTGCCGGAGTGGCAGTTCGGGCGGATGGCGGGGGAGATGTCGCAGGTCGAGAGGGGGAAGATGGCTAACGGAGCCAAGTAGGATGAGTCTCTGAGTGGTTGAGAGGGTGGTTACGTTCGTTCATGAGTGCACGCACTGCTTGATTTCCTTTCCTTTGTGTCTGAACGGCGGCTGCATTTTCCTTGTTTCTGTCTGTTTTTACTGAGAGTCACTTAGTCTGCTTCTGGCTCTGCTTATTTTGCGCATACGAGGCGTTGGCCGAGATATCCCCCTGTTTCTGATAATAGAATTTGATAAAATAATGCATTTTCTTTTATAAAAAAAAACACCCAACCGAGCACGCTCGCTATAAGAGACCTTTATCTGCCCGGTCTATATGCATGCCACGCGATATCCCAATTCCTAAACCACCCCCTGCCCACTCCGAAGCGCTTCCCTCCTGTTAGGCGTCAAAAGCGCAAAACCTCCCCATCCTCCCCTCCTCCCCGGCCACACGGAACGCCTCCTCCCACTCCTCAAGCCCATAAACACCGACACACTCGGCGCCCGCCTTCGCCCTACCGAGCTTCAGCTTCCCTGTCCTCGACGAGCTTGATCACCTCATCGATCTGCTCGGGGGTATACATGAAAGTCCCCCTCAACGTCAATCCCTTCCTCATAATCGTGAAGTAGAGAAAGCCAACATCCCCAGCTGCTCCGCCCATGAGGCTCATCCGCCCGTACTGCCTCAGACTCATCACCCCGGCCTTGATATGCGGGCTCGCACCCGCGTGGGGCGGGGAGATGTCGAAGTACGCGTCCACCTCCCCCCTAACACTGCCCATCTCTTTTGCCGCGGCGGCGATAGCAGCCATACCCCCCTCAAACGCTCCCAGTCATCTTCACCGTCCTCAGCCGTCTGTCGGGGCACGTCCTCCCAGCAACCCCCTCCAGCTCCTCCAGCACCGCCGTATTCCTCCCCATGGCGATCACATCAGCGCCCAGAGCAAGAGCGACATGCACCACCGCCCCACCAAAACCCCCGTCGCGGGGGCCACGTGCACGAGTTCCCCCGGTTGGACGTCGATATCCCGAAGTCCAACGTACGCAACCTACGGCTGCTGCGCCCGGGACGTGGGGGGTGTGGGGAGGGTTGTCACCCTGGGTGGGAGGCGCGGTAGGTCTCTGGTATCTCGGGCATTGCAGTGGCCATTTCTGAGCGTTGGGTTGTGGTTTAGTGTGTAATTAGTTGACGATTGTGTTGTGAACTTGATTGGGGGTTGACTGTGGTATGCCGTATAGTTGTTGATTGAAGACTAATATGACCGTGTCGTGATATGTATGCTTGATGATAGTACTGAAGATATTCAAAGAGTGATCATGACCCTCTGGGTAACCATCTGAATAAACAACACCTGCCGGTAGAAGCGAGGCTGCTGCTCACAGTACGCCTCGAGGAACTGCTCTCTTATACCCCGATGCGGACGGCGGGTTGGGACGGCGACGACACGCATCTTGGTGGTTATGTACGGGCGGGATTGCTTGCCAACCACTTGACAGTATCGGCGATGTCTCTGGGCTTTCGAAGTAAACAACAAGCTGAAGCTGAATACCAGTGAACACCCTCTATTATGCAAAGAAATCAAAGAAAGAGAAGAGAAGGGTGAAGGGAGTTGTAAGCCAACATGACCAACTCTATACCTTTGAGGAGAACTTTCAACCTTATGGCACATAAGGTAGTAAGAGTGAGAACTCGAAGGAAAAGCTGGTGTGCCCGGCGAACGCCGCACCCGGACTACTCGCCGTACTATCGCCGAAGAAGCGAATCCGCGAAAGTGAAGAAAAAACTCCGTCGTATCTGACAAGCCGCGTCAGGATCTTACTCAGGACCCCGTCACCACATAGTGTGTGCCAATTGGGGAAGTCGGCAACACCGTCCGGATATCGGTTGAGCCATTGGTGTTGGCATTACTAGCATCGTCACGTACAAAGGCAGGTTCGTTGAAAGCAACAGCGGAAATAGGGCGGAAAGATGTGAGCATTTAGCGGGCAGCGGAAGGTTCCACCCAATCACACCTCCCCTCCACAGCGCCGACCTTACCTTAAGTCAGTCAGCACCCAATGCACGAGTGGATAACTCTGTTCTTTTTTTACTCATTCCCTCGGCGCCATCATGCATCCACCATCTAGCATCATTGACACCCCAATATCCCGCCACTGGCTTCAACGCGCAACGCTTTCTCTTTCTAGAACTCTTCCATTTCTTCCCTGACAGCAAGCCACCTGCGTCACTCATACAATCTGGTCCCCTGCCAAGTAGCAGGCCAAGCTGCTGGTTCCCCGATGTCCCGGCTGTATGTTCACCCAGTGGCTGTGGTCGTCTGATTGGACAATTGGCTCTTCTTTCATGACTGGGTACACATTGTGTGGCCCGGTATACCGTATTTTATCAACATATGAAACGGGGGAGCTCGAAGTCACCATGGCACCAGGAATGTCGGAGGCCTAAAATCGGACTCATGCCCACTGGGCGCCAATGTTGAGTATTATGAGGCACGAGTGCGATTCGGAATGACGGACGGTCACCACCGCGACTTCGATACTGGGGTTAAGTGACCTCGAAGACCCGGTTCCTGTTTATTCCAGGGATACCACGACGAGCCGAAGACTGGCTATGCGGATCAGAATGAAGCAAGGCATCCAAGTCCAGGCTGAGGGACCCGGAATCCAAGACCGCCCGTCTGACTGACACCTGCTTTACTGTTTCCCCGATATCTCAGGTGCCGTACCCAGCTTCTCGTTGTGCTCAACCTCCCTCGCCTTCTCACTGTTGTGCGCAATGCCACCAACCTCCTCATCACCACGAGGGCCAGCAATGCCAATCTCCGTCGTGGTAAACGCATCCGCCGTATCACGGTACCAAGGCCAGAAGTTCACAGCCAGCGCATAAGTCCACGCCGCCACAAAGAACATCATCGGCACGACCATCGCCATCCCCGTACCGTGCATATCCGCCACCGCGCCCGTCAGCGGAGGCACACACGCGCCCCCGAACACGCCGGCCACGATGAACCCCGAGCCGCGCTTGGTGTGTCTCCCCAGCCCGCGCATGCCCAGCGCCATGATGGTGGGGAAGATGATGCTCTCGAAGAACAGCGTCACGTACAGCATCGACATGCCGATGTTCTCGCGCTCCGTGATGGAGGGCCCGATGAAGACGATGCACATCGTCATGAAGACGAGGAAGACCCACCGGGGGCGGATGAAGTGCATCATCGCCGCGCCGCCGAAGCGGCCTATGGCGAAGGCTGCCTGGGCGCCTGACAGGAACTTGGCGGCTAGAGAGTCGTCTGTGTTTGATCTCGTGTCGCGGACGTAGTTGATGAAATAACTGCGTCTGTGTCAGCGTACGGGATGAGCTATGTTTGCTGACCCGGACTCACCTTGCAATAGCAATCTGCGCACCGGTATAACAGAACTCCGCAAAAGCGGCATGGAAAAGTCGATACTGTTTCCGAAACGGCTTGTCATCCTCACCAGCATGCGTCTCCGCCGCCTGGAAAGCCATATCCGCGTCCGTCACCTCGGGTATGTTACTCAGGTAAAACACGCCCGCCAGCAAGAAGACGAAACACGCAATCGCCAGATACACCCACTGCACATTTTGCAGCGCGCGGTTGTCGTCGAACGCGAAGAAGACGTACGACCCCAGCACCGGCGCGATCACGGTGCCGATGCCGTTGAAGGCCTGCGAGATGTTGATCCTGATCTCGGCGAACTTGGGCGGGCCGCAGACGGTGATGTACGGGTTCGCCGCCGTCTCGAGGCTGCCGAGCCCGTTGCCGATGACGAAGATGCAGGTGCAAAACCCCCCGAACGACTTGGCCTTGATGGCGGGGATGGCGAGCAGGGCGCCGAGGCCGTAGAGGCAGAGGCCCCAGATGAAGACCGCGCGGTAGCCAAAGTGCCGCAGGATCCAGGCTGCGTGGCCGAGTGATGCGAGGGGGTATGCCCTGGGGTTTGTGTGTTAGTGCCGCGAGCAACTTGCAGGTTGGGGTTGGTGGTAAGGCGACATACCCGAAATATGCGACTTGCAGACCGGATGAGCGAGCTTTGTTGATGCCTAGGGTGTTCTGGAAGTGCTTGTTCAAGGTGTCGAGCAGGCCATAACTGAACCCCCAGAGGAAGAATAAGACGGTGACGAGACAGATGGGATAGATCGACCCTCGAAGGGTCAACTCGGCGGCGGTTGTCGTCTTGTCATCGGCGACGCGGAGGGACCGCCGTTTCCAGAAGCCTTTGGCGAACATTGTCTTTGTCGGCTTTGATGTTTTGCTCAGTCAGTCGAATCGCTTGCCAACTTCGACAGTTCGGCCACCATGGTCAGATCTCAGAATGACGGAGGGGTCAAGCAGTGATATAACGCCAGTTTTGCCCCGACATGCAGGTTGAGGAAGACCCGCCACCTTGCAACATCGGTGAGGGGAAACCGTCCGATAGGCATGGCGTCTCGGTCGCTATTCGTCGAAAGTTACCTGAAAGACCCGACGGCAAGTGCATCAACAACACACATGGGCAGTCCTCCCCCTCTGATCTCGCGGAGTTAGGGGGAATGTGGAATGTGGAGTTCCCTCCGCGCCTCGTCATTGGAGCGTGATGTAAGTCCCCCTCCTCTTTACTGTGGTATGGTGAGGGATGAAGCTTCCTTGGCGAGACATTGACCGTTGAACAATCCATTCGACAGCGAAAACAACGTCGCGCCTTCAACGACATTCATTACGTGCTTTGACCCTACCTATCTTTATCGCCATTATCTTCAACAACTCTGGTCTGTTCAACTCGCAGAGAGTTATCCCGAATCGTCTCTTGGAACGCTAGCCATCGCGAATCGCAGCTAGGAACCTGCCGCTGCACCCCGCTGCGCACCCCAAGTGCCGTCCAATAAAGTTCACCGTGGCTTGCTTTCCCCGGATTCTTGTGCCTTGGCAGCAAGCCACTGAGGTCAGCCATCAGTGTGGCCAGTGGACGAGGGCTCTTCCGTCGGATATTTCTTTTCGTCGACCATCTTGTGACGTCGAAGTTTGGGGAGAGCCAAGCAGGGCGGCCTAAGTGCGACGAAGCGTCTTTATCTGCTGCATGTTCCAACAGCTGGACATAATGCTGGGGTACCGTACCTCTTATTGTCAGTTTCGAAGAACTCTCGGCAGCCCTTGATCGGTTGAGTGTCCTAAAGTCCGAGCTGACGCGAGGCTAGAACATTTACTTTTCAGTGCCATACCAAGGGTCGGCGACGAGATGAAGAGTCGACACCCTGCCGGCACAATCCTTCGGAGTCTGTAGGCGTTGGACCCGGCTGATGCCCAGAATGTTGCAAGTTGTGTCCGCAAAAAGTAAAGCCTAAGCGCAGCCTGCAAAAGGAAGCACCATTATCGGGAGTTCTAGACGAGTGTCTCTTGCTCCCCATCTCTACTGGTGCCATGATCCTTGGACACCAGTCATGTCTACCTAAGCAGTCGCGAACTCAGCATACCGGTCTCAGTGTCACGTGTTCAGAACATTAGGACTTGTCGAGGGCCTTCTTGCGATATCTCAGCGGCGTTTGTACAGACACACTAACTGTGCTGAGGGTGCGGCTGGCTGGACATTGCTCAAACAAGACGGGCCGGGATGGCCATCGCATGCGAAGCAGAACGTCATTTCTCAAGTTATATGAGCTGTCAGACAGGATTCCGCAGCTTTAAGTTGCGAATGTGATGAAGAATGAACATCGCCCTGGAGCAATGCGGACATCCTCAATGGAGATGGAAAAAGGGGAAAGAAAGGGGCTCGACCATATGCGCAGGATGCGTCAGGAGCGTTCACTTTATCTCATTTCCCGACGTCGCAACTAGCAGCAGATCGCTCTAGATACGGCAACTGTCAGCCAGATGGATTGGATGCCGGCCAGTTTCGAGCGGGACTGGCGGCCAAGATGATCCCCAGAGATCGACAGCCCGTGCACATAGGTAATGGTATTGTTATGGTGGCAGTGATGCCAACAATTGCCGATGGGGCCGTTTCAGGTCTCAATTCGGGATGGGACGGCAGTGGAGCGCCGAGGTGACTGTGAAGGTCGGTTGTGGTGTTGATATCTGCCAACACCAAGACGGGAGCGACATCGAGGGTGCCGTCCGGGACAGGATAGGTCTGGATCAGAGGCTTACATCAAAGAGAAGGCAAATCTTTCACTGCCGTCTGAAAGTTGACTTGCATCGTCGGAAGGATGACAGACCCAAACTCCGATGGGTGACAGAGGATGCGAGATGATCAAAGTCGGTGAGATCAAGATGGCGATCGGCAGTCAACACTTCAAAGCCCTGGAAAGCACATGGGGATACCAAACTCTCGACGACAAGGGCTCCAAGGAGGAAGCCACGGCTGCGACTCTGTCCCAACCGCTTTAAAAGATGAAGAGAACCTCGCTTTTCGCAGTGTTCTTTCCCTCGTCCTCAGCCTGCCCTTCAGTCTTGGTCAGTTGCATCGGCCTCACGCCAGTCATTCGTTCATACACCGTGTTGATATCTAACACAGCCACTCTTTATTTGGACATCTGTTCCTAGTCACTCTCTTAACATGCGTTTCTCTTCCATTAGCTCCCTCGTGGGAGCCGGCCTCATCGGCCTCTCGCACGCCAGCCCGGTTGCGCAATATGTCGGCAACAAGGGCGTCGAGTCCCGGACTGTGCTGCCGAGCGTCTTCAACTTGGCGAAGAACTACGTGGACCAGATTCTCTACGCCGGGTAAGACCTGGCTGCGATATTTCCGTCACATGAAAACACAAGCTTATCTGTTCTTCCTCCAGTGTCTCTGCCCCAGCCCTTCCCGGCGTCCAAAAGGAGGTCACCCTTGGCCTTAGTCTTCCCAAGGCTACCATTGCCGGTGACATCTCAGTCGCCGTGTCCGATGCATTCTTGATTGCTCCCACGATCAAGGTCAACTTGGCCGGTGTTCAGGTCTACCTCGAGGTAGACATTGAGGCCAGCGCCGCCGTGTCGACCTCCGTTGAACTCTTCGCTTCTACCACGTTAGACCTTGCCGTGCGTACAACCGCCTCCAATAACCGGTTGCCTTACTAACAAGTAGCAGATTCCCGGCCTGCTTTCCGTAGAGGCTGGTGCAGCTTTCGCCCTTGACCTCGTTGTTGCTGTCTCTGCTGGCATCGATCTCGAGGCCGGTGTGTATCTGACCCTCCCTGAATCGGCATATGTCGAGGTCAGCCTTCTAACCAAGGAGATCGTCGGCTCCAACCTGTGAGTTCCTTTGTCTTTTCCGCTTCTCTTGACTGCCGCCGCTAACCACTTCCAAGTGAGGGTCTCGTCGCCCAAGCTCTGCCCATCGTCCTGGGCGCCGGCGTCGAGCTCGAGGCTGAGGCCGAGGTCGAGCTCTCCCTCGGACTCCGTCTGCGTTCCATCGTCGCCGTTGGCGCCGGAGTCGACCTCCTCGGACTCGAGATCGGTGCCGGCCTCGCCGCCGCCATCTCGATCAGCATCTTCGACTACACCGCCGTCATCGTCTCTATCGGTGACGACGCCAAGTGCCCCATCTCGGCCACGGAGGTGTTCCAGCTCATCGCCGGTGTCGCTGTCGAGCTTGACGTCAACGTTGATGATATCCTCGAGCTGTACCTTGCTCCCTCTGTGCTCGTCACTCTCGCCACTGCCGCTAGCGTTCAGGTCTGCCTCCCGGCACCGGGCAGCGCTACCCCTGGTGACCATGTCATCTCCACTTCTGCCACTGCTGGCATCGGCGCTTCAGCTACCTCTTCTGTTCCCATTCCCACTGGTAACACCAATGTTGGCGGCGGCAACAACAGCCCTGGCTCCGGATCTGGGCCCAGCTCCGGTTCGGACTCGGGCTCCATCTCTGGTGTTGCTGCTACTGGCACCGGCTCGGACTCGGGCTCCAGCTCTGGTGTCGCTGCTACTGGCACCGGCTCGGACTCGGGCTCCAGCTCTGGTGTCGCTGCTACTGGCACCAGCGCGGGTCTCTACCCCACTGTTACCGGCACTGTCCCATACCCGACTGGCACCGGCGGCTCTGCTGCGTCGTCCGCTCTCCCCTACGGCAACGCCACCACCACCGGCAGCGGCAGCGGCAGCAGCGACCTCGTCACCAGCACTATGACAACCACCATCGCCTACACCATCACCAGCTGTGCCGCCACCGTGCCCAACTGCCCCGCCTCCCTCACGCAGAAGGTCGTCACCGAGACCGTCAAGGTCTACACCACCGTCTGCCCCGCAACCCAGACCGGCGCCGAGAGCAGCAGCACATACAGCCCGGCGCCCGTCCCCACACCCACCGGCACCCCCGTCACCATCACGCCCCTGCCCACGCCGACTACCAGCACCTACGTGTGCCCCACCACCGTGCCCACCCCAGCCCCTACTGTCACCATCGTTGACACCACGACGTACTGCCCCGAGAGCGGCGCCGCCACCGCTGCCCCCAGCACTTACGTCGTCAAGCCCACCGGCCCGGCTGGCAGCTACACCCAGATCCCGCCTCTAAGCACGGGTTACCCCGCCGGAACTGGCGCGCCTGCCCCTGCTGGCACTGGTGCTCTGACGGCTACCTACTCCACGCCTAAGCCCACTCTTCCCGTCCAGGCTGGTGCTGGCAAGGTCGTCGGCGGTGTTGGCGCCCTCGTTCTGCCCATCTTTGCTGCTTTGATGCTTTAAGTTGAGGGATGGGTTGTTGAGTGATGTGCCCAGTTGTTTGGGATGTCGTGGACCGTCTAATGTGTAATGGTACGATAAAAAACCTGAGCTTGACTTGTAAGCCCCGAAGAGAAACTCGTGTATGCATGTCTCGCCAATATATATCATGTAACATGTACAATTTAGGTTCCCAGTAAATATTTACAAGAATGTCTTACTGCACCCACTGTCTCTCCGCGTCTTTGCTCATTCATCTGCTCAAGCACACTTGCCATTCACGCAGGTCAAGTCATCAGAGCAGTCATTCTCAGTCGCACACGAGGCACCTGTACCACCATGTCAGTCAGCACAACCCTTTTTCTGTTCCTCCCCAAAGGGGACATTTCACTCACCAGCACAGTGCCCAACCCAAGAGCAAGTAGTAGGCGGGGGCGTCGTACCGCCGCCACCAATCCGCGAGATCAACCTGTCCCCCAGCGCCTGGATGCTGCTCTCGAACGAGGCAAAGTTTGCCGCACCCCAGTTCGCGCCGTTGGCTCCCGGAACGGCGTCGCTCCCGGGAAAAGCGATGTACAGCACGTCGTCCTGGTCGTGGCCGTTGTTGCCCGTGATGCCGGTGCCGTAGCACGCCGTCGCCAGCGAGATGGACGCCTCGCCCACCACGGGGTGCGCGCCGTCGTCGCCGTTCTCGTCGCCCCAGACGCCATAGAACTGTTTTTGGTCAGCCTTCAAACCCCCCTCATTTACAAAGATTATTTGGTGACAAAAAAACGTACCAGTTTATTCCCACAAACAACAGCCATAACACTCAACGGCTGCACGCCATACTGCTGCGGGTTGAACGTCTTCCACCCGGGCTTACTGCCGTCGTTACCGAACACGACGTAAGGGTGCACGTTGGCGTTGAGGTCCTTGATACCCTTGTTGTAACCCCGCACCGTGTCGGCGAAGGACGTGACGGACTGCGTGTCCTGCGAGTTGCCGCATCGGCCGTCGTCCGCGGGACCGCCCTGCGCGCCGTCGCAGTCGATGTCCATGTTGACGAACTTGCCGCCCGTGCCTTGGAGGTAGATGACGTTGAAGTCGGACATGTGGTCGCCGCAGTAGGAGTATGCTGGCCGGGGTGTTAGTGACGGAGGCGTGGGGCTGGGAAGGGGACTGGAGTTGGGGGAGAATAGGATAGGGGAACAGTACTGTTAGCTCCCCCGTCGGTGCTGTAGAAGCCGGTTGCTAGCTTGTTGTTGCATTGTCCTTGGTTCTTGAGGGTGTTGTAGAAGGACTGGACGTTGGCTGGGACGTCGCGGCCCTGAGCCGCTACGGCTAGGAGGGAGATGAGCGCTGGTGTGAAGAACATTGCGGCAAGATCTCTGGTTGATACTGGTGTCGATGGTCTGGAGAGATGGAGCAGACATTTTCCAAGACCAAGGCTGTTAGGTCCTATTTATCATGATCGAGCACAGTAGTGATTCTGGCGCTACGTAACTACATAGCAGTTGTCAGGCTAGGGAATCCTTACCATGGCCTGGCCAGGCCGAGTAGGGGTTAGGATTGACAGGCCTAAGTTCAACGTCCTGCAATACAACTACGTGGAGATGGAGATTAGTACAAGCCATGGAGGCCATCCCAAAACTTCTGTACGAACGTGTAGGACAGCTGCGATCCTGTAGCCTACCATGATGGAGGGTATCACAGCATACGGGCCGATTTCAGGGGATGGTGTTACACAAAACCGCTGAACGACTGTTGCCGATCTCTCGTCACTGGCAGCATCGCATGTCTCCCCTCAAAGGATTTCGCAGAAGTAAATATCAAGGGCTGCGTTAAGGGGCAACGTAACATTGCTTCAAACCTAGATGGTGGGGGGGTTTATCAGTCAGGCGATATTCCTCCTGATCCTCAATGCGACATCAAAGCTAACACCTGCCTCCTTAAGTGCTAGTCGAAACAAGCACCATTCCTCTTCCCCGGACTTCGCGGACATGGCGCCGGATCTGGTGACCTTCTGCCGTGGTGTTGTGAAAGAAGCATTCGGAAACGGGCTTTAAGCATAAATACGGGCCAACGGGCTGAGCCGCCTGCACCAGATTGGCGGGTTCGTATATAATTCTGCCAATTTGCACGGCGTTTGCACGAGTCGAAAGACTCGGTACTCGGTTCATACTGACGTCGGTGACGGTCGGTCTAATCCGGAGGATAATGCGGTGTAACTGTTGCACGTACTGCCTGGAGCTGAGCATCCTTCCAGGTGATTTTCCGCCAGTGAAGCGGATGCATCGTGAGTGTGCTGTTGAGTAAAGTAGGGAGATGTGAGTTGAATCTGACTGCCCTAGAAACTTCCATGCGCAATTGCATACTCGTGTCCCAGCCGACATCACATCTCAAGGGCTGTCTCCACCGGCACGCGATAACAGTTCCATCGCGATCCAGTCATGCTTAGACATGAATACCCCGGTCTTCTAGAAACTCCTCCATCAACGTCGCGACCGCTGTATTCCCGCTCTTAAAAGCGTATTGCATCAACGTCGAACCCTTGGAACCATCGTAATCGACATCAACCTTTCCGGACTTCAAAAGCCTCTCCACGACCTTGTCGTACCCATTAACCACCGACCAAGCCAAAGGCGTAAGCCCGCTGGCAGACCTTGAGTTCGCGTCGACATCATCCCTGGCGAGCAGAAGTCGCACTGCCTCGTCGTACCCCTTCGAAGCCGCCCAGGCAAGAGGAGTCCAGCCGCTCGCATCCTTCGAGTCGGGGTTGACTTTGCCGCTGTCTAGGAGGAGGCTCACGACCTCTGTGTGTCCGCAATCGGCCGCCCAGGAAATGGGGGTTTGTCCACGACTGTCCGGAAGGTCGGGGTCGACAAAAGGCAATGCCAGAAAGCGGCGCACGAGGACTGTGTCGCCGAATCCGGCCGCCCATGAGAGCGGGGTGCGGTCGTTCGAGTCCAGGGCGTCGGGGTTGACGCCGTCTATTGACAGCAACAAGTCCACGGCGGTGTGGTTTCCCGTCCTGACGGCGTCGAACAGCCTTACTTGGCACTCGCTTGTGGTAAGGGTCTGCTCCGCTTGCCGGGAAGACATCGCCGCCGCGTGTCGCCGTCTCTCTGCTTCCGCGGCCACCCTCTTGCGCAGTCTGTCCTGCTCGGCGGCTGTCATGAGACGGTGCTCCAGCTGCTGGACCTCCTCCGGGCCTCCTTGATTTCGATAAGGCAGGGCCAGGTTGGCCGCGCCCACGAGAGGGTTGGACGTCAGCAGGAGCCGGGTCTGCGCCACTTCCGCCAGGAGCTCGTCGGCTTTCTTCTTGAGCCCTTCCTGCTCAAACACCGCTGCCAATTCCGCCATGGAAGTGAGAGTGCGCGGATGTTGCGAGCCGAGAGCGCGTCTGCGGACATCCAGAATATCGGCGAAGAGGTCTTCGGCCTCCCGCAGCCGGCCTTCGGAAACACGCTGTGTGGCGTCGGCGTGCATGGAGTGCAGTGGCGACCGGAAGGCAAGGGCGGCACGACGATGCTCCGCCCTATTGATGCCAAGGTCATCACAGACGCGATCGATTGTGAGCCGCCACCGCCGGCGTGCGATTCCGGCGGCCGAGCGTGACTGTGGTTCCGGGCGATCACCCTCGCCCTGGCCGAGCTGAGACTCGGCATCGTAGAAATTCTCGTCTGAGGCGTCGTCGTCGAGAAAGTCATGATTGTTGGAGAGGTCGTCTCGCGAGTCGTCATCCGGGAGGTTGACGCTCTGGGACCCAAGTCCCCCGCCTTCATCGTCGTCCTCCCCGACAGAACGTGGAATGGAGAACAATGCGATGCGCTCCAAGTGAAGAGCAATATGCTTGGACATATCTGCGGTCTTCTCTGTGGAGAAGAGACAGACCGGGCACGGTCTGTCGGAATCATCGGAGGTGCACTCGCTAGCACGAATGAGACTCTCAGGAACCGCCGTACCAACGCCAGCGACATGTCCGTCGTCAACATGTGCCAGGAACGCTCCAAGACGGCGGAATGACTGGTCTTGGTGACTTGGACATCGCCAGACAGTGCGGTGGCAGGTGTTCTCGTGCTGAATCCAGTCCTGGCGGGTATCATACAGCTGCTCTGGATTCCGGCATTCCGGATAAGTGCATATGTATGGGCGAAGGTCGCGTACAAGATGTGCCCTGTCAAATGGACGGTGTGGTTAGCGATTCATCGTCTTTTGAGCACACCAGAGGGGTTGGGGGAGCCCGTACTTCCACGCTCTTCGGCGAAGGATTTCCGTTGAACAGACGGTAAAGCAGTATGGGCATTCGAAGTACTTGTCTCCCTCCTTCCGCGTAGGCGGAGAGGGGAATGTGCCAGCATCGTGGCTGAACTCCGTTGTCGAAGAATACTCCGAGATTGAGACAGTAGACATGTCGTCACGCATAGCAAATTGTGCGACTCGCAGGCGCGTCGCGGTTGTAATCGACAGTTCTGTGGGTGCACTAGGCAGCCGCGGCTCGTTAGCCACGGCCAAAGGCTCTGGTCCTAGTCTGGAAGACAGGCCGGTGGGCTGGGCATCTTGTGTGAATGGCAGGCTGTGAAGATCGAGTTTCTCACGGTGGCGCATCCAGTATGCGAATTGCTTCCTTCTTCGAGTGTTGGCTTGCGCGAGACGGTATACGAGGAATGACTCGTCCTTTTTCGACACGTCATCGGCGTATCGTGCAAGGACTGAACGTATTGGCTCCCATACCACATCCTGATAGATGGGTACTTCTCCTGGGTCGTCAGGCTCAGGCAGCTCTGGGGGAACTGCAGATGACTGTTCAAGTGCTCGTCCTTTGCCATACTGTAGGAACAATGAGCTGACGTAGTCGTGATCGAAGCGCTCGGCAACCTCGAGGAAGTCTGCCCCCGTTTCGGGGTCCAGTTTCCGGAACCTGTGTGCTTTTGACGACGCAAACCGAGTGGATGGGTTGCGAATCTTGGTCGACAGCTTGTAGAGCCGATCAAGGGGATCCTTCACGGCGTCCAGGAGCAGGTCTACGTCTGAGTCAGTCTCGCCAACGAGCGAGAAACCAGACGAGTCGCCATCTTGCGAAGAAGCGCCAGAGTCTTCAGGAGCATCATCCTCAACGATATCTAATGGGTCCCGGCTAGGCGAAGCGATATCAATGAAGCCATTACAGTATGCGAGTGCTAGTAAGCGATAGTCAGCGGAGGGAAGATCATCGAGTCGGCTAGGCCGGTCGTACCCTGGTCCAGGGAATCCTTGAGGTCACTCATGAACCTCAACAGTGTGTCCCTCAAGCTAGCAGCTTCGCGCACACGATAGTCCAATGCGCCATGGCCCGGCACAAATAGGCCGATGTTCACAGCCCACAGCTCGAAACGGTCGTACTCTGCCTCCCAGTGTCTAGCAGGCCATGCTTGACTCGCGTCATCTCCTATCTGTCGATTCGTCGCGATCACCTCGTGAAATAGTCGGGTGATGTTGAGCCCGACTGCCGACAGGGTCGCCGTGCGCAGTACCGTAGGCGTGAGCTCATTCATGTTAGCATCCCCGTCAAGACATTGACTGAACTCTGCCCGGGGACAGTTCGCCTAAAACGCTGGTCTTGTAACCAGTGCTCTTCGATGTCGAGATTCAGGCTCCGAATGTATCGATGGAATGGTCCCGATGATCGCCCCACCCTCCTTGTGGCTCGAACCATCACGCAAGCGGCACCCTCGAGCGGCTGGAGCCTCGTCATTGTCATTGGATGTGGTGAGATACCAGGACAAAGCGGGGTAGGTCTTGGAGGTACCTTACTTATGCCCGACCTTATCAAGACACGCAAGGACACTTCGCATAAGTACCTGACCAGATCTCTAATACAGGTTGATGTTGGCACCTGGGGGGAAAGGGATGCCGTGGTGGAGGTAGTGGCCATGCTGCTCCCCAACGCCCAGGCCGCCCAGCCATACCGTGTGTTCTTTGGACTACACCGGGACTAGAGTAACCCGAGTAGGCCTTCAGTTTCTGAGTCGGACAGTACTCGGGACATGGGTAAGTAGGGCACAGTCGTTAGGACCGCGAGACGTCGCAGTAGAGTCTGACGACCTAACCCAGCGGGCCGGGCCTTGAGATCCACCTCCGTCACCTACCTCGTCCGACCAAAGAAAACTTTGCAGTGTCAAGCAAGCATGTTTGTACACGGGAAAAGAGTGATCTGGCACGCGATGCGCCAGAATCGGAGAGCTTACCTGTCAAACAGAGCATTCCCTCGAGTCTACCAGGATGAGCGGGGTAATGTCCGCATGAAAGCTGTCGTGAGAAGTGATAACCAGAGCGTAGATGCTGATTCGTTGAAGGCCTAAGCCCCGCGGCTTGTTGTTCGCCAGCACGGCCTCAGCCCAAGCCCCACGAAGTCCAAAAGCCGCCCTGGCTTTAGTTATGTAGCCAGCTCTGTAGCTATTGGGCAGTGACGTCTTGCCGCTCGTCGCGAAGCTCCTCAATGGCGAGAGCCTTGCCGGCTCCAACTTCAAATGCCTTCCAGTTTTCTCATCACGGCGAAGAAAAGACCTCTGGGAGGCAGAGGTGAAGTATGCAACGATAGTCGCCTTTTAGGGCGTCTGTTCATTGCACGCAACCAACGACTGCTGAACGGTCGCCCAGCCGACTAACAGTCCCTCGCGAGCATGTCTGGATTCGAGATCGCCGGTGTCGTTCTGGGTGCTCTCCCTGTTCTCTTCGCTTGCGTCGACCTGCCCAAACAGGGCATCCAGCGGGGTCTGCTGCTGTTTCGAAAGCGCGCTTATATCGACAAGCTGGCCAGAGCCCTCCTGCTGCAAAAGCAAATCATCGCCGAGAACATCAAGTCCGTCGCCAGCGCGGCAGGTTGTGATGATGTCTGGCTAATCGACGATAATCCGTACACATACCTCAACGACAGAAAGGTCCAGGCGCAGATCCTGGACTATCTTGGCTCCGAGAATTACACAGCATTCTCCGCAGTGTTAGGCCAGAGTCGCGACATCTTGAAGAAGCTGGCACTGAATTTGCGAGGCTTCCTGCCGGGCGGCGAGGTTAGTCATGTCCTTTCTTCGTTGGGGTTTTTCGGGAATGATGATGAGTTTGACGGCTAACTTTGATGTCCGACTCCAGGGGCCGTCCGATGACTTGCTGGAGATCATCGCCAGGAATAGCCTCAAAACCCGGAAGCTGGATCTGGCGCCGAGAGTCAAACTTGTCTTTGCAATAAAAGATATCAAGAGCGCCGTTGAGGAGCTCGACAAGACAGCCGCCGATATTGACCGCTTTACTAAAGTTGTCCTGTCCAACCGCCAAACCGCGAGCGGCTCCGCTTCCAGAAAGGCGACGAGACTTGCAAAAACTCTCAGGCGGGTTCGCGATTCCGCCGAAGACCTGGCTTTTGCACTCCAGGACTGCTGGAAGAGCGGGTGCCACGAGCAACACGAGGCCAGCCTATTCCTCGACGACAGAGTCAAAAGCACGTCAGCAACGCCCGACGGGGGCACCCGCAAGAAAAATATATCGCCCGAGGTCGTATTCCGCTTGTTGCTGTCGAGCCAGACAAACAGCGGACAGGCCTCGTCCTACCACGCGGCAGTTCAGGTGGACAACGATGAGCCGGACATGGACACGGACGTAGTGGAGCACCTCAAGCCACGAGCGCAGACAGCGGTGTCGCCACAGGTCACGCATCTCCATGTCCAGACCACGACTGTGACTCATGTCAACCGTCCACAGACAGGCGCATCCGCCTCGGAAGGTCCCCATATCCGCTTCCAGACGACAGCCACAACCGAAATGAGCTTCCAGTCAAAGCCCCTGGCAGCAATCCCTGGCTTTGTTTCGGTCGAGTCCATCTGTCTTACTCTGAAGTTGTGCCTGTTGGACAAGGGCGGCGCATGGTTTGTGCTGACCAAGGACGGGCGTATCGGGCTGAAGCAAAGCACAGACAAGACTAGTCCAAGGCCACCACACCTAACGCAAAGCGCTAGAAGGATCTGTCTCAAAGACATTCTCTCGTCAGGGAGTGGTTCGTCGCACAAGAACCCTCTGAAGTTCAGAATGTTACTTGCGCTTCGGCTCGCGTCGAGCCTCCTTCAACTCCACAACACTCGATGGCTCGGCAAAGCTTGGTCCAAGCACAGCGTCTCCTTTCCGCTACGCTCAAGTCAAGGTCAGGGAACAGAGGTAGCCGACTTTGACCAGCCGTTCGTCTCCCTGAGCTTTTCCGGGGCCATGCACTCGAAGAACAAGGAAGCCCCTCCCGTCGAGCTCAAAGTCGCGCTGTTAGAGCTTGGCATCTTGCTGCTGGAGATCTGGCACCAAGAGTCGTTTGAGAGTCGTTGCGGTGGTGGCGATGGACAGGTTCCGACGGGCTACTACCAGCGGCTGGCACTAGCCATCGAATGGTTGGACGATGCCGCCGATCCAATGCCGGAGCAGTATGAGAAGGCGGCTTCGCTGTGTATTCGGTGTGTGATAGGCGGTACTTCCAACTTTGCTGGCTGGGATGACATGGCGTTCTGGAGCGCGGTTTGTGCGGACATTATCGAGCCGCTACAGAAGAACTGTAAGCCGTGGCAGAGAGGCTGAGTGGTGTCTAATGGGAATTTGCCTGCAGTTGTTAGGAGATATTTCAGTGAAGTGGTAGAGCTGTGATTGTATGTAGCCATGGAGCGTGTATGTACGTTTATGTGGTAGATCTGTGTTGTGAGTTCCGAGTTGGAGCAAGAATAAAATGTCAATGAGGTGGAACAACCTTGACCCTGCTCGTCTGAGCGCGGTCATGTGACTTTGATCTAGAATTGCGGTCGGCTCCATTACGCTAGGGTCCTCCCGTAGGTAGGTCCACAACAACATCGGCCCACCATCATCACCAGCAATCTGGGGTCGAAGGTCACGTCCCTTATTACGCCACTCGAAGAAACTAGCTGTCAGAACTGGCCTGGCCTAACGGGCCCAGCGAGGTGCCGCGCGCCATAGCTATGCAGTCACTCAAGGAATGGAGAGGGAGGCGTCTGGCGGGCAAGGCTGCCGTCGCCTTAGGTCGAGCTTTCTGCTACGGGCAGCGCGTCTTCCAGCCGAGCCGGCCCCGGCCTTATTCAACAGACCGGCCAGCGAAGACAACCTCTTGTGACGTCTGCATCATTGGGGGTGGTGCAAGTGGCACGTTCGCCGCAGTCCGCCTTCTCGACTCCAAGAAGACTGTGGCTCTGGTTGAGCAGGGCAGCCGGCTTGGTGGCCATACCATCACCTATCGAGATCCCATGACTTCCCAAACGGCAGAAGCTGGCGTCGTCGTTATCCGGGAGTCGCAGGTATCGCGTCGATTCTTTGACCGGTTCGACATCACTCTCACCAAGTTCAATCCGCCACCGCCTGCGGCAGAGGTGTCTGTGGACTTCACAACGGGGAAACAAATCAACACCACAGCAGCTGGTTTCCCGGCCCAGTCTCTTGCAGCATATGGCCAGCAGGTCGCCCGCTACCCCTACCTCGACGATGGGTTCGATTTGCCCTTGCCCCTGGAGGAGGATCTCGCAATGCCGTTCGGCCACTTTGTCAAGAAATACGACCTCAGTCCTATGGTGCCATTGGCGTGGAAGCTCTGCCAAGGCTTCGGAGATCTTCTCGCCCAGCCGACCTTGTACGTCATGAAGAACTTTGGCAAGACGGCCCTCGAGGGCTTCCAGAACGGGTTTCTTGTGCCTGATGGCTTGCCTAACGACAAGATCTACGAAGTCGCATTATCGGAGCTGGATTCATCTGCAGACGTCGATGTCAAGCTGCGGACCTCGGTGGTATCAGCCACAAGAAGCGGTAGAGACGGAGTCACAGTCCGTGTTCGGAGTGAAGCTGGCCACGTGAGCGTCATCAAGACCGAGAAGCTTCTCATCACCATCCCTCCAACGGTTGAGAACCTTGCCGCGTTCGATCTCGACGTGCGGGAGAAGTCGCTCTTCACGCGCTTCCATCACAAGGCCTGGTGGACACTCATTCTACGAAACACGGGCATTCGGGACGGCTACTGCTTGGCAAACTTACGTCCCGGCAACAGGGAGAGTTTGCCGACGCTGCCGGGGATCTACGAGATCACGCCCACCGGCATTCACGATACCGTGAACCTCAAATATGGCAGCCCTCGTTCGCTATCAGAAGATGAAGTCAGAGCAGACGTGCTCGCCAGCCTCGCACGCCTACGCCGCGTGTCACCGGATCTGTTCAGCTCTTCGGAGGATAAGGTTCCTGAAGTGGCGCTCTTTGCTAATCACGACCCCTTTGGCTTGACGGCGTCGGTCTCTGCTATCAATGACGGGGTCTACAAGAAGCTACACGCTCTGAACGGTCATAGGAATACGTTCTACACGGGGGCTGCGTTTCAAGCTCATGACTGCTCACTCCTTTGGGAATATACGGACCGTGTTTTGAAGCGCTTCTTCTGAGGGAGTTCTTGTGAGGCCAATTCTCTGGGAGGGATTCTCTGTTTTATTATGACTTGATGAAAAGACTACCACTGAATGGGTTCTTTCTTATGTCACGATGGCTCGGGGGACTCGGGGTACTGGCAGGAAGACCAGTCAATCTTATCAACAAGCTTGCGGTTCAGAACGACTTTTCTAGGAGTTGAAGATACCTGAAAATTTAACATCGAGCAGAACATCACACACCCTCTCGCCGCCGAGCAATCGGTTCGAGGAATCTCCAGTCATATGCGCAGCAGGCCTAAGAGAAGTCGAACTCATTGTTAGAGGCACCGATACCCAGCCGCATGCACACCCACCCTGTCTTTCTGTTACTGATTGGCTGGACCTTCATGCATGGCGCCATGGACACCCCTCCTCATACCATCCATAAGGATCTCACCATGGCCGACTCCTCCGGTTGACCTAAAGCACGAATCCAAATACTTGTCGAAGGTCTAACAACCAGCTACCATAAAGCCTCAAACCACCATACAAAGCACGCCACTCCCATGACAACCCCTATCTTCTTCTCCCGCATCTCAGGCACGGCCGTCGTCCTCGAAAACCCCGCATGGAACGCCCAGCGACAGGCCTGGTGGACAACCATCACGCCCTCCGTGGGCCACCTCAACAGCTGGTTCCACTTCCCCATCCCGTCACCCTCTTCCTCCTCCGCCACCACTGCCACCCCGATCCGGGCCGTCCGCGCCGCAGTCCGGTTCCAGACTGGGAGCGGCGCCGTGGTGCGCCAGTACCTGGTCGCCGACGGCGAGATCGTGCGGTACAACGGCGAGAACCTGAGTCTCGCCCAGCCGCGGATGGGGGTGTGCGCGCGTGACATCCCCAATGCGCCGCAGGTGTCGAATTCGTTGGTTATCACGCTGCAGGTCGAGTTTAGCGGGCTGACGCCGGAGAATTATGTACGGCTTAGCTGGGCTGAAGTTGTGTTTGAGGAGGATAGGGGGGAGGGGGAGGGAGTTGGGGGGATTTGAAACTACTGGTCTCACTGGTTTGTTGGTTGGAGCGAATAGAAGACAGATGTCTTGTCGAAGGGAGACCAGGACAAGGATAAGGCAGCAGCTCAGCTGGAGTGTCAAGTTGAAGTGAAGATGCGGTATGGCCGGTCGTAGACATACCATATCTAAGTACGACGCTGTGTCGTACAGATACTTGAGACAAATAGAGCTGGGATAACAACTTAACAAGACATCAGGCCATTACTGAAAGCATACAGCCCATTACTGAACTCTCGTCGTGACACTGGCGAGACTGGTCTCAGACAGGCCTCGCTACACCAGCGAGCCACAGTAAGTTGGACACATCACCATCAAGGCGGCAGGCCAACATAAAGGGTATATCAACCGGGATTTCATCCTGCCCAGTGCGTTCTTCCTCATTTTTCTATGCTCCCAGCACGGTCATCGCACGCAACTATCACAATGAAGTCCCCAACCCTCCTCGCCACCGCACTCGTCGCCCTGACCACGTCAGCGACAGTCATCGAGCCCGCTCTCAAGTTCAGAGACGACCTCAAGTACAAGCGGGTGAATCTCGAAGAACCGCTCAACTGGGGACCCGGACCGCGTCTCTTCCCTGCCATGGTCATGGCCGGGTTCAATGCCCCTGAACCGGAGTACGACGCCGATAGATGGGCCAAGTATGTACTCGACAAGTGCAAGCAGTTCGGCGGCGCTTGCACGTCTACTATTTCGTTCAAGGGTATGTTCTTTCTTCGTGCACCAACTGTGCGGTGTTGGGAGACGCTGACCGGGAGCATGACAGCCAGTAACTCTGGCTCGGACGGCGGGAAGTTCTGGTTCGGCTATGTCTTCCGTGGCGGACCGACGAACGAGTGGGACTATATTAGGCAGGATTCGGTGTCGGATTCCATCGCCTATACAATGGCGTTTGATGATGATGACAAGGTTACTGACCAGCCTGTTCTCGAGCTCAAGCTGTGATCGAATAGGAGGATCTCCGAGGCTCAAGTCCCAGATAGCTACAATCAAACGACAAATTAACGCTCAATTTGCTTGCTCAGATACGATGCAACATCGCTCATCACCTAATAAAACACCAACGTCCTAACCTCAATACTCTCCCGGTCCTCCTCGTCCTCCTCATCCGGGTCCGAGAAAGCAGAGTGCGGCACCCGCCTCGCGACGGACTCGTCCGCGTCGTAGATCTTGATGAACATGGTCTCGTCCGGCGTCTGCCTGTACTTGAAGAACCACCTGTGCGCCGGGTTGGGCAGCACCGTGAAGAACTCCTTCCTGTGGTCCGGGTAGACGACGTAGGCTTTCACGAGGTCGGCATCCGGCACGCTGTTGGAGTCTGCTACAGCTAGGGGATCTTTGCGGATTGTTTTTATTGGCCTCCAGACCTATTTCACAAAAATGTTTAGAGGTGGTGGATTGCGGGATCGATTGTCAGAGAGGAAGGTAGCTCACGTTGATGATCTGGAACCGCCTCTTCTTCAGCTCCTCGGCCTCCTCGGGGAGACGCTGCTCCAACGCCATCAGCGCTCCGTCTGGCGACTGGTCTATGTGAACCTTGTGAAGCGGTCCGCGTTTGGAAGCGTTATTCTTCCCCAGATCGTGCCAGTTACCCGGGGCATGTCGGACTTTGTGGTCAAAGACAACCACTCTCGCCGCCCCCGTGCTACAACGGAATGAGTTGAACGAGCTAAGGTAGTGAACTTATAGTGCACGTCGACTTACACGTCCTTGACCAGCCTCTCCACCTCGGGGAAGTACTCCGATTTCAGTGCTTCCAGATTGCGAAAGTCCTTGAAACCGGTCTTGTGGCGGACGAGCTGGAAGCCGTGGCTGCTCAACGTGTACTTCTCCTCCTCGCCTGTGATGTCTCGCACTGCAACTGGCTGTGCCACTGTGGGGCGCTCATTGGTGACGGTATTGTCGCCGACTACAACGGGCACGGGCGGAGAGCCGTCGCCGGGGTCCGCGTAGTAGTTCAGCGAGGTGAGGACGGTGGGGCCTTTGTATCCCGACTCGACCGGCTCATGGCGCTGAACAGTCTGCCGAGAGAGTACTTGAGTTGCCATGTGTGCTCGTGTTCATATGATGTTCCCGGATGTCAATGGCGAGAGACATGGCACATAAACATCTCAGCTGCGCGCGGGGTTTTGTATCTGGCTAAAGGGCTGAGGCCGTATTCCGTATTCTGGCATTGAGTACCACCAGCTGTCAACAACTGGCCGAGTATCACCCTACATTAGCCAAAGAGGGCAACTGGCCAATGACAAGCAATTTACTGGCTAGGTGTGCTGTAGGTATTTCATTCTGTTGTATCTGAGGTGCCGTTTCTTCAAAGCATTAAGGAAAGCAATACTACCTCCACTCGCTGGCGCATTCCAACTTTGATGCTGAGGCAGTCTCGACTGTTTCCAGCATTTCCTGACTCAAAGTTGGAATGGGATGCTGGGTAAGCTTCGGCTAGTCCAGAACAGGAATAGACCTCTCGTCCTGAAGCTTAGTGTAATGGCATCTCCACTTTTCGTCATCCGTCTGTTGCATTCCCCAGCCTTCTTCGAAAACATCAGTCATCAGTCATCCAATTCTCGACATTCCCATCCCACATCCCGCCATCCAGTCGTCACCACGTTCCAGCCTTCCCGACTTCACCGGGAACGGATCCATTTCTACTATTCTTCACTTCGACCTGGATGCAACCGGACAGTTATCAGTCGGATCTATTATTCAGCTTCTCTTCTTCCTTTTCCCATTGTTCGACTGTTCTTCTCCAGCTCCAGGCATCCACACGAGCAACTTCGGACGTGGTTGTTGTATTATTCTTCGTTTCAACCACTTTCGGGAACATCTTGTCCACCGAGCACTTACACCCTTGATAACCGTATCACACCCTCGACTTCACATAGAGAACGACTTCAGCACCTTTAGATCATAGAGGATACCCATCATCTGCGTCACCGTCACCGCGCCCCTTAGAATAAACAACGACCACATCGAAACGCCCACCACTCACCAAGATGGCAGACGCCATGCGCCGTCCGTCTTTGGACCAGACGGAGACCTCTCTCAGTCTTGAAGACAGTCTAGCATCGCAAATCACTACGGACGAGGACTCAATGGCCGACATTACTATGCCCGCTACCGAAGACACAACCCTCGATAACATGGAGAACGAGACGGACCAAGACGCAGATCCCCGAGTTTACACCCCACCTCCACACATTGCAGCTCGACTGTTCTACCATCCAACAAATCAGACGCGCCGTCGCGACAGCGCAGCTTCCTCGCGCCGCAATAGCATATCATCGGTCCACTCACGATCATCACACGGTGCGAGTCTGCGTGCAGACGGCCCGCAGAGCAAGTATGTTGCCCAGCATTTGCGCCGTGCGTCTATACTCGAGGACCGCAAGGCGCGTCTCGCTGACCGAGCCGCACACGCCGAGAAAGTGCGCCTGCGCGCTGCTCTAGCCAAGGCAGCCCCAAGGGACAGCACCGCCAGCGAGGAGCGGGCGCTCGCCGTGGCTCAGGCTCGTGAGCGGAATCTGGCCGAGATCGCCGCATCTTGTGCCGAGGAGGTCAAGAGGGCCAAGGCTGTGGCAGAGAGCATGAAAGAGAAGAGGGAGCAGGATAATCGCAAGATGAGGTTGCAGATGGAAGAGCGTCTAGCCGAAGCGGAGAAGAGGAGGGAGGAGTTGCGGCACCGGAACTCTGCGAGGACGAAGGGTCGTGAGAGGACGGCTAGCATGAACACACGCAAACCCGAGCTGGTTGAGGTCATGCCCGAGGTGGAGGAGGAGATCAAGGAGAAGGAGAGCGCTCCTATGTCCGAAGAGGTCGCGGCAGCCAAGATCAAGGGATGGTGGTTGGCTCATAAGAGGAAAGAGGCTGTCGCCGAGTTTCTGGGGCTAGGTTTGACGATTGAAGGCGTCCGGGAAACCTCTTTCGAGAAGGTGACCGAGCTTCTCGCCCAAGAGAAGGTTCTGATGATCACGGCTCGTATTCTTCGGGTTTGCGGTCTCAGGGAAGGCGACACTGGATCCGTCAACGAAATGGCTGCTGTGCGGACGTTTCTCAGCGCATTCCTTATACTGGGGCATCCTGCTCAGGTTCTCAGCAACAAGGAGGGCAGGGGAGAACAGGAGCAGGTTGGCGCAGCCCCGGTGAAGCCTTTACCCCGCGAGACTCTTGCCAACCCGCATTTGCAGGACTTAGTTGGCAAAGCAAGGGACCTCTTGATCTCGTTCGAGAATATCTTATCGCGTTTAACTTCGTCCAACAACTACACTCCTCCGCCGACGCTGCTTCGGTCGCTGTCCGAGGAGTATGCGGCGTTCCACAATGCTTTTATCGCGTGGAAAGCTCGGGACTCGAGCTCGTTGGTCGACTTGATGGTCATGCAGTTTGTGGAGCTGGACGCCATATTGCACACCGTCAAGGAGAATACGGACGGCTCCGTCAATGAGGTGTACCGGAATAGCATCCAAGAAAACCAGCTCATGTTGATGGTCCGGATCAAGAAGCTTGCCGGGCCGCAGCAAGGAAAGAAGCTTGTTTTCGAAGCCGTCAGACAGGCCAGGAAATCACGGCAAAAGAAGCTCACCGGCGACATGAAGCCTCGTACTGCGGATCCCACCATCTCGACTGAGGCCGAGATGAGCGATCTTGGGGCGGTCGGAGAGGGCAGTGCTTCCGCAGGCATGACCCAGACTCCAACACCGCCAGCTACTCCATCTCGGGGAGGTCAGTTTGCGCCTGTTAGTGTACATGCCGGGAAGTTCTCTGGCTTGCTACCCGACAACAGGACAGTCGTCCACGAGCTTGCCATCAACAAGGAGTTCAGGATATCAGCAGACGAGTACAGGGAGCAGCAGGAGCACTTGTTGCAACCTCTGTTCCGGGAGATGCGTGCGACGATGGAGACGGAGAATCAGAATGCGCACTTCTTCTTGCTTCTGGAAGTTGCCAAGTATATCCGGGAGAAACTACAGCGGCTGGTCAAACCCGGCAACTCGATGTACACCTTCATCGCGGAGATCCTCGACACCGAGGTGGCGCACCAGCAGTTTGTGACGGGTAGCTTCTCGTATGAGAAGTTCTTCCAGTCTATGGCGTCTCTCCTGCCAAAGCTTTGCGCGCCGGTGCGGGACGAGGAGCTGAAAGACTTGACAGAGAACAAGTTGAGCCAGGGCAACTATGTCGACAGACTTGAAGCTCTCCTGGGGTTTATCGATGTTATGCTCAGCGACTACGCCAACTATCTGCTCCAGCTCGCCGCGCCGCAACTCATCCAGTCGGCGACGACGTACGAAACCAAATCTTTCGCTGCTACACTTGAAGCAAGCACCCGCAACCTTCCGGCAGCTGAAGCCGCATGGCGCAGTGGTCGACAGAAGGTATACGCCGAGGTCGCCCGGAGGGATCCGGAGGCCGTCAATCACCCGAGGTCCCGACCATCTGCGGATCGCATCTACATCCAGATGCTAGTCGACGTGTACACCCAGACTCGGCCGATATCCGAAGCCGAAACTCCCGAGATGCTGCTCTTGGACTACAAGCGCATTCTCCGCGCAGGGCACATGACGCGCCGCATTATCACCGCCGGCGCCATCCTCCTGCAGTGCAAGAACCTCTTCAAGCGCGACGTCCGCGCTCCCTGGAAAATGGAAGCCGGACGTATCTCTGCCGTGCTCGAGGCCGAACAAAGCCCCGAAGCGACTGTCGAAGGCGTCATGGCCGCCCTGGAAGCAGGCCGCTCCATGCCGGCCGCAACCAAAGTCCACCTCCGCGCCCTCGTCACAAAATGCGTGGCCGCCAGCGCCGAAGCAGCAGCAGCCTCTCCCGCCGACGCGGACCAACCGCGCGAACCGGTGCTGCGTCTTCTGCTGAACCGCTTGAGGACGTATGTCCTCGGTCGTCTCATGGCCGCTAGCGCGAGCGAGAAGGCCAAGGCTACCAGCACGGCGGGGGAGAAACTCGCTTCTCTCGGGCTGGCGGAGTTTGTGGACATGGTCCGCGACATGGTTGACGAGATGACGCGGGTTGGTGCTGTGGATAGGGATACGCACGGCCCGTGGTGGGAGGCTGTTGCCGAGAAGGTTGAGAAGGAGGAGAGCGGGCAGGCCGTTGCCGGTCCGTCCAGTGTCCCAAGGACGCCTTAGATTGCTCACTTGGGATTCGGCATCGGTGACGACGCAGGGTTTCTTCTTTTCTTTTCGCTCATTCATTTGCATTATGGGTTGCATCATGGGGCATACTTGTCCCCACGGGCAAAGGGGGCATCATGTCTATGACGGCAGGGTATGTGCCGTGTAGTTTTAATGGGTCTAGTTTGAGGCGGTCGGGCACAACATGGATGGGATCGATTCGACATTGCTACGGTCTTTGCTTTCTGGCGTTGGGGTTGGTTATGGGGTTACACGGATGTTGCTCATGGGTTTAACAGGCTACGAGTGGGTGGGTGCTGGGGCAAGGATAAGGGGTGGCCGTGACAGGTGTTGTTTGCAGCGTTTGCTTTTTATGATGAGCATGAGATGAGGCGGAGGCGAAGATAGCTGCCGGTGTGGCATAGCGAGATGGGATGGATCGAAATCATGACTGTTCTTGAAGCGTCTACTTGCTAGGCAGATGTGCTGCTTTCACCATTCCTTAGCATTGTGCCTGGATCGGGCGTTCATAGTCTTTGTCTGTCCAGTATTGTTCCGTTCCTGGGCACCCCTCTCTTCATTTCTTCTTACAACCAGTATCTATCTGCAGTTCGACATCTTCGCCCATTCCCAGTAGAGGTACAGTGCTGCCGGTGCGGATCGGCTGGTTGATTGACGGTGAAGATCCGAGAATTGTGAGCATAAATAGCGTGAATTATTCCCCACCAGCTCTGCTCACCTAAGCCCTCTTATCGAAGCTCTTCAACATTCTATTAAGATACCCCGCCATCTCAACCAGCTTCCTCGAGTCAGCTCGTTAGTTCTCCCCACATCGAGCCGGTCTCTCTTGAAGCTTAACCCGACATCGAATCTGATTCCATTCCAGCATCATCCCACGGCAAGGACAACCAAGTACTATTCTAGTAACTGCAATTGACCATGGCGGACCGTGATATCCTCCCAGACAACTTCAAGCCGAGTCACTATGACCTTGTCATCAAGGATCTGGACTTTGGCAACTGGTCCTACAAGGGCACAGTGGCGTGAGACATTCACCAACCTCCTCTTCATGATTCTCATCAGAGCTCCAGCTAACACACCACCACTAGCATTACCGGTAACCTGGTCAAGCCAACCAAGGAAATCACCATCAACACCCTCGAGCTGAAGCTCACCAACGCCAAGCTCGTCACGGAAGCCGGCAAGGGCCACGGAGAATGGGCCACCACCACCTTCACCTCCGACACGACCAAGCAGCGCACCACCATCGTCTTCCCCGAGGCCGAGGGGGCGGCCGTCATCCAGCCCAGCGCCAAGGCCGTCCTCACCATCGCCTTCACCGGCATCATCAACCACGACATGGCCGGCTTCTACCGCGCCCAGTACAAGCCCCCCGCCCACGCCCCCGCCGCGGCCAGCGTCCCCCGCGACGAAGAGTTCCACTACATGACGAGCACCCAGTTCGAGGCCTGCGACGCCCGCCGCGCTTTTCCCTGTTTCGACGAGCCCAACCTCAAGGCCACCTTCGACCTCTCCCTCGAGATCCCCGCCGACCAGGTCGCGCTGTCCAACATGCCCGAGAGGTCCACTACCCCGGTCGAGGGCAAGCCCGACTTCAAACTCGTCGCCTTCGAGACAACACCCGTCATGAGCACCTACCTCCTCGCCTGGGCCGTCGGCGACTTCGAGCACGTCGAGGCCTTCACCGAGCGCCGGTACAACGGAAAGCAGCTGCCCGTGCGCGTGTACACGACCCGCGGCCTCAAGGAGCAAGGGAGGTGGGCCCTCGAGCACGCCCCCAAGATCATCGATTACTTCTCCGAGCAGTTCGACATCGACTACCCGCTGCCCAAGAGCGACATCCTCGCCGTGCACGAGTTCACGCACGGCGCCATGGAGAATTGGGGGCTTGTGACGTACCGGCTCACGGCTATTCTCTACGACGAGAAGTTGTCGGATAGTCGGTATAAGAATCGTGTTGCTTGTGAGTTTTTTTCCTCCCCTCCACTTCGTTTGTCGTTTCGTTTGTTCGTGTCGTCTCGTCATCTCGTCGACTCATCTCATGTATTCAGCTCCGTCATCTGCAAACCCTAACCCTGGTTCATCATCTTGACCCTAACCTACTTCTTCACCCTACATACCGAGGCATCTCGCTGACTTCTACAGACGTTGTCGCCCACGAACTTGCTCACCAATGGTTCGGAAACCTCGTAACGATGGACTGGTGGGACGAGCTGTGGCTTAACGAAGGATTTGTGAGTATTCCCGCGTTGTAAGCCTCAAAGCCAACATCACTGACTCGCACTACAGGCCACATGGGCAGGATGGCTGGCGACCGATGCCATCCACCCCGACTGGGAAGTCTGGGCGCAGTTCGTCGAGGAGGGTCACAGTGCGGCCTTCCAGCTCGATGCCGTCCGGAGCAGCCATCCCATCCAGGTAGCCGTACGTGACGCTCTGGACGTGAACCAGATCTTCGACAAGATCAGCTACCTCAAGGGGTGCTCCATCATCCGCATGTTGGCTTCGCACCTGGGAATCAAGACGTTCCTGAAGGGCGTTGCCATTTACCTCAAGAAGCACGCCTACGGCAACGCAAAGACGGAGGCTCTCTGGGCGGGCCTCAGCGAGGCGTCTGGGCAGGACGTCGGGACTCTCATGCGCAACTGGGTTGAGAAGATCGGCTTCCCGGTTCTCACTGTGACAGAGAACAACAAGGAGATTACCGTCAAGCAGTCCCGCTTCCTGTCCACGGGCGACGTCAAGGCCGCCGAAGATGAGACCACATGGTGGGTGCCACTTGCGCTCCGTCAGACCAGCGGTGGCTCCGCGCCTGAGTCCCTGACCACGAAGGATGTTACCCTCCGAGATGTTGACGACGACTTTTACGTGCTGAACGCGGGTGCCACGGCCTTCTACCGTGTCAACTACCCACCCGAGCGCCTGCAAAAGCTCGGAACCCAGCTCGACAAGCTCAGCGTCGAAGACAAGATCTTCATCACCGGCTCGGCCGCCGAGATTGCCTTCGCCGGATACGGCACCACGCCGGCACTGCTGTCCTTCCTCCAGGGCTTCAAGAACGAGACGCACGTTCGCGTGCTCAGCCAGGCGCTTGACGCCATTGGCCAGATCAAGTCCATCTTCGGCGACGACCAGCAGATCCAGACGGGTCTCCAGAAGTTCACCCTGCAGCTGATCGAGAGTGGTCTGAAGCAGGTCGGATGGGAGCCCGCCGCTGGCGAGGACTACAACAAGACCCTACTCCGCAAGAGGCTGCTCCAGACTGCTATTGTCAACGGACACGAAGAGTATGTTTTCTCTTCTCCCTTAATGTACCTCGAGAATACAGCTAATGCTTCCCAGGGTTACCGCCAAGGCTTTGTCCATTTTCAACGCCTTCAAGTCCTCCTCCACCGACCACCCCATCCACGCCGACCTCCGCTCCGCGGTCTACCGCGCCGCCATCCGCTCCGACCCAGCCGGCGCCGTCTCCTTCCTCAAGAAAGAGTGGTACTCCACCCCGGCCATCGACGGCAAAGAGATCTGCCTCACCGCCATCGGCCAGGTCCCCGACGCCTCGGTCGCCACCTCGGTCGCCCTCCCCTTCCTCTTCTCCCAGTCCCCCCCCGCGTCCGCCGCCGACTCCGTCCCCGCCGGCGACATGCACTACCTCGCCTCCTCCCTCGCCTCCAACCGCGAGACGCGCTCACTGCAGTGGCAGCACATGCGCGACAACTGGGAGGACCTCGAGGCCAAGCTCGGCGGGAACCCGATCCTCATGGACCGCATGGTCATGGTGGCGCTGCCCAAGTTCAGCGACTTCGAGACGCTCGCTGAGATTGAGGAGTTCTTCGGCAAGAGGAGCACCAAGGGCTTCGACCGCACGCTCGAGACGGTCAAGGATAAGATCCGTGGACGGGCGGCGTACCGTGCCCGTGACGCCGGGGCGGTGAAGGAGTGGCTTGTTGCTGAGGGGTATACGCAGTAGGGTTCTGTTATCCGGACTGGATATATGTAGGGACTGCGTAGGATATGCCACGATATCGTGCGAGAACACAGGAAATGAAACTGGGATTTGCGATGGATGAAAGCTCCCTTTGGCTGCATGTGGAGAGAACTAAGATTGCACCTGTGTGAATTGTAGCATGTTAGTGCGGTAGGTAACAACTTGACGCTGCCATCTGTGCGTTCAGATACCGCGTTAACATGTCTAATCCTACAACAGGTGGACCGCTCAAGGTTGTGTCTTATTTACTAACTTCAACCAAAGTGTTCTCTAAGTGTCGTCCTCAGTTAGTCAGTATTTTTCATGAGCGGTGACGTATTCTCAGTGCCAATTTGATTTCATTCCAATATATAACGGGAGTTGAGAAGGCATCCTGACTGAACATATCCTCGCCAGGCCAGTCATTTCCGAAATGTACGGCAGCCCTAGCCGCCAATACATGTCCACTTACACCATCCTTCCAACCACCTCGAGCTTCTACCTCACCTCCCAGCGCCCCAACAATTCCCCTTATCCGCCCCGCCAGCCGTGACAAGCGCATTACCGACACAACTCTTCGTCCCGATCGGCAACCTCCCGCTAGCCCGCCACTCCCACTCGGGTTCATCATCCCCCAACCACTCGAACACCCACCCCGTCAGCGCGCCGCACCCCTGGATCTCATGCTTCAGCCCGTCCCCGTTCCCGAGCTTCGCATCGGGTAGGTTCTTCCCGTTGATCCAAAACGTGTCAAACAACCCCTTGTACCACGCGTCGCACCGGACCTTGTTCTCCTGTCTAGCGAGGGGTGTCATCTTGTACTCCCACCCGTCCGGGGTGGTAAACGTGGACCCGTACTTCTTGTTGCGCGGGTTGTTGACCGGGTCGCCGCCGTCGCACCCGTCTATGGCGTTGCCGATTAGCCCTCCCTCGCAGAAGGGCGCGTCCAGGGTCGTCTTGCTCGGGTCGTCTACCTTGCGGGCAGAGAGCTCGAGTTCGTTGGCCGTCCCCGGGTTGTAGATTACTTTGTTGAGCGCTTGCGCGCAGAAGGCCTTCGCGTTCTCCACGGCCAGGTCGCGCGAGGGCACGAAATACTCCCCGCTTACGCCGCGGCAGGCGTTGTGCTCGTGCGCCGGTGGGGTTGGTGGTGGTGGCGGCGGGGCGTCGGAGCTCTTGGGCGGTGGTGGTGGTGGTGGTGGCGGTGCGTTGTCGTGCTTGAGGTCGTTGATGTAGGCGTCCAGTACCATGTCGCTGATGCGCTGGTGGAGTGGGAGCTGCGGGTGGAAGACCTTGATCCTCGCCCCTATGAACCGCCAGATGAAGTCGAAGAAGCCTTTCTGCGTGGCGGGGGGGTGGCTGCTGCTGTCCTCCGGGGGCGGCGGCAGGGCGTCGAAAAGGGCGTCGATGAACTCCGTGTGCGTCTTGAATGCTTTGCTCACGTCGCCCACCCGGGCCGTGACGTTCTCGAGCGCCTTTTGCAGGGCCGCGTCGGCTTGTTGGTCGTCGGCCGTCTTCGCGTTGACTTCCAGATAAGGGTAGTGGAACAGCCAGAGGTTCGGATTGTGCTGGTCCGGCTCTACCACGCCCGGCTCGCAGAACCGGTGCCCGTTCAGCTCCTGGTCGATGGGGACCCACCTCACCCCCTGGTCCTTGTTGCGCGACACCGCCTCCTCGATGGCCTCGTTCAGCTTCACGCTCATGGCGTTGAACTCGGCCCTGATCCCCTTCGTCATCTTGAAGTGCGGCAGTCCGCCGTCGCTGGGGACGGGGTTGGCGCCCCTGGCGAAGGTGACGCTGTCGCACCCGTCCGTGTCGGCGTTGAAGAACTGTGGGAACCCCGTGACGTAGAGCTTGAACTTGTCGCCGACGGGACCCTTGCGGCCCTTAGTGACGATCTTCTTGACGGTCGTGTCGATGTCGTTGGGGAGCTTCGGGGAGTTGAGTAGGTCCCAGGTCACGTTGCGCTGGTCTTGACAGGTGCGGTGCGGGATGTTGCCCAGCGCTTCAAAGGGGACGGCCCAGTCGAGGATGCAATTGAAGATGATACCGACGAAGTCGATGTCGTTGCCGCCTACGCTCAGGGTTGCCATGCTCGGGTTGCCGAACATTGGGCGGAATCCTGGGACTGTTAGCATACTACCAGGCCGGGAGGACTAGCATGCTTTTACACACCATACTGGAAGTTGGGTTTCCGCCATGAATCCTGGTCGACGAGCTGGTAGGTCTGGACATCAGAGGTACTGGACCCCGAACACGCCGCATAGTGAAACGTGTGCTGCCCGTCCGGAAGCCTACGGGTGCTGCTGCCATAGTTGATCAGGTTCGGATAGGCGTTATGGTACCGGAGACAGCGGTAGGAGTCGGACATGTAATCTCCGGCCCCTGCACCGCTGGCGTATGAGTCTCCTAGAGCAGTCCACTCGAAAGTGTCACTGCCGAGAAGGCGCTTGATAGTCGCAATCTGGTCAGTCTTGTTAGCCAAGGGAGAGGTTTGTCCGCCGCCTATAAGTGTCAGGGCGGTGACGATGGCTGTGAGAAACTTGGGAAGGGGTCTCATGGCTGCTTGGTATATAGCGTGTCTGTCTTCTATGACGTTTGAGAATCGAGAGACCAAGTGCAATGGACTAGAACTTGTCTGGGATGCGAGAGAGAGTTGAGAGTTCAGAGTTCTCTCCGAGATTGCTCTGGTCTTTATACCACAGTGGCAGCACTGAATCATAGATTGTCTGTTACAAATGTTGGTCAAGAAGCAGAATCTCCTGTTTAGTGTCAGTTCAGCTAGTCTACACCGAGCACTCTGAATCAGAGGTGAACTTCTGCAAACCCTTGCCCAGCGACACAATACCCTGTTTGTTGTCGGGTCAGCAAGTCTACAACTGGGGAAACACAGTCCCCGTTACCGATGCCTCTGATGCCAGACTAATAGTTCTCACATGAGTGAAGGACCGAAGGAAAGTACAGTGAAAGTGGCCGGGAGTGTATATCAATGTCCCCCTCCCTCGGCTAGAGACATTTTTACCAGATCCTGTTACCGATCCTCTTCGCAAACTTTGCCATACCAACGCCATCAAAGACGGCAAGACGTACAGATTCTACTCCACGCTGAACCTTACACCTTTACCTATCTCCTTCAGCAGACCCATCCGATAGTCCACGTCGACAAGATGTGCGTCTACATAAACGCCTGGCATAGGTGTGGAGACTTGACAACAGGTCACGGTTGTCTGGGACGCGTTATCCCTTCGAATAGACCCTGCCACTTGTATCCCAATTGTGAACTGCTACTCGAGCGGAGCCCGCAGTGGGTAGCTTACGACTGCTTCGACTGCAGACTCCGGGAGCAGAGGCGCCAACGCACCAATATGATGCTCACACAACATCAGGGGTCACTCCCTACAATGCAAGATCGCATTGCGCCGGCTTTGCCGCTCGCGTCGGCGCCTGCGTCCGAGGCCGGTGACCCTGTTTACGGACTTGGTGTGCCGCCTCCGGAGGACGGGGACGTGGAGTAGAATGGGGGCACCTGAGGCGATAGCCGGTTGTTTACAGTGGCCGATATGACGCAAATTCTACAGTGGAACATGCAATTGAGGACTGAATTACCACAATAGAGAATTCCTAACTCGACTACGGCTGCCATGCTGCTCTTCTGTGGCCTTTTATGTCAGAGTGTCAAGGCCATCTTAGCAGCAAATAGTACACGTCAACAGGGTTGGGGTTAACCCCTTTACCTCTTTCGAGAAATGGAGAGGTACGTGTATGTGATCGACCGACAAACTGATCCCGCAATGACATCTCCAGAGTCTGGAATGGTGAATCGAGGACTTCACCTGTTGAAAAGAGTGCACAGATCGCTTGATTGACTGTTCTAACTAAGGCATATGGGCAGGGGATTATTCCTTATATGCCCTTTGAGGACCCATGGTAGCGGTACATCTAGTAGGTGACCTTGACTCTGTATCTCAACATCACCAACAACCCCTAATCATCTCAAGAAAATATTATCCCAAAGACGAGCATGACAAAGAGCCCAAGTCCCAACTGCGGAGCCCCCGGCATCATAGATCCCACCCCAGAGCCACCACTCTTCAACGACAGCCCACCCCACCCCTTCGGATAGCATAAGATCCCGTACGGGTTCCTCGTCGTACCATTTGGCCCGTATCCGCTGCTGGTCCATGTGCACTCCTGGACCTTCCAAAACGTGTTACCGCTCTCCGGCTCGCGGCCGTCGTATAACGTGGCGTTGCAGTAGGAGATGCAATTGCTGCCGGTCTCGGTGGTGTCGTCGGTGACGACCTGAACGGTGTCGTTGCAGCAGCCCCTCAGGACGCGGGTGATGTTGTCGCCCACTGGACCCGGAGTGTAGGGGGCCATGCACACGATGTGGTAGCTGACGGGGGTTCTTCCTTCGACGAAGCCCAGGATCTGGGTGCGCCCGGTAGCAGGACAACTGTTGTTTGCCGCCATTGTAGATGTCTTTTGCAAAAGATTGGAAAGGTTGTTGATACCAGTAGAGAAGTGTCGAAGGTCTCGGCAATGTTTGACTACAGGTATGCGGCCATGTGGTTGGGGCCAGGTGAAGGTAGTTGCTTTAGCCACTGTAAGACGATCGATATCAGCTTGGGAATTTGAGTGGCTAACCAGAACATATGCGGTCACGAAACCCGGGAGTATACGTCAGAACAGTCTGACGTTAGGTTGTTGGCTCCAATGCGGGTTGTAAGGGCAACACTGTGTCTGGTGGTGTGGAAGTGAATACCAAGGTCTGTAAGAGGAGGAGGCGAAGGATTACGGCAATAGTTCAGTTCTTCGATGACGGGTGGACTGCTAATATAGTCTGGCGGAGGACTTGGGCCATTGATGCTTGTTGCGTTTGCATCTCTTAGACTGGCATAATAACCTTTGCCCATTTTGTGACCTTTGAGTGCCGCTTCCCGTGTTTACACCTGTGCTGCTAAAGTAGATTGACGTCAGTTATGGTTGTTGGTATTGTTGCCGGTCAGGATCCAATAGTATATGCAGTACCAACATCGCCTCACCAGCTTCAATATATTCGCCGTCTTGGCGTTGACTTCATCGCTTAAGTTGGTTTCACTCCGCGAATGGACAACAAGACTGTTCAGCATGGCATCTTAAATTGTACCTGGGCTGCCATATCTTTCTCCTAGCCATCCCTCGTGCCAGCAAATGTAGGCCTGGGCGTAACGAAGTCGTCTGCAGCGAGGCATTCGGATATGGGTGAACACTGGTATCAGATTCACTTGGTTCTGTGATTGTGAGCCTGATGGACTTTCGGTCGTGTCCATATTGTTGTTGTTCACTGCTTTGATGATACCCCAAAGAGAAAAAAAAACCCATGCAGAAATCTGTTGTTCAAACTTCAACCCAGTACCATCGCACCCGCAACCAGCACCACAGCCCCGAATTCAAGCGTGCTGAGAGAACGAGAGCTTCTGACCGCGGCACTTCTTTCCATCTTGGGGAAACATTGAATCCGCAGCTTATTGTTCGAATAGCCAAAAATCTCGTTGTCGTAATCGGCAGTGTGGTACTGCATGCACTGCTGGACTATCCAGAAGTCGTGAGGCGAATTGTCGTCGAAGAAGTCGTCATTGCTTCTCGTCACGTTGCAGTAAAAGACGCAATTGCCCGGCCTGGGGTCGTCATTGCGCGTGACGACGACTGTACTGTTGCAGCAGTTTTCGAGTGTGTGTGTGATGTTGTCTCCCACTGGGCCTGTCTGGTAGACGCCAAAGCAGGCAATGTGGTAGATTGTTGGGTTGTTCCTTAGGCTGTCGTAGACACTGGTGCTACCAACGGCTGGGCAGACGGCAGTTGAGTTGTTCATCGTGACCTTATAGAGAGAATCGTTGGCCGCCGATTGTAGTTGGACTGCAAGTTCAAGTTATCGAGTGTTTCACGGGATGCTTAAAGAGGAAGAGAGCAAGCCCGGGCTCTTGTACGCCAAAGAGGACTATTACTCTAGGTGTAATTGGTTTCATGGACCGGTGTCCAGCGTAGAGAGGCTTAGTGGCGGGGAGTGGGGACTCGGAAAGTCCGTATATTTACATCGTGGGGATGGCGGAGGCTTTAATTTTGACACCTCGCCGTCCATGGTTCTTCAGGGCCGTTGTGAGTTACTCCCTCTCCGTGCCCAAGGCTTCACGAGCACGGCTTTAGGCTGGGGAGATTGACGGCTGGGCTTATGCAGCTGGGCCTGTTGGTACGTTTTATCCGGAGTTCCATCTGTTGGATGGTCGTTCTCTTGCTTGGCGCCATAGGTTGTCATTCATTCCCTGTCCACTGAAGTATATTCGAAATGAACGGGTTGAACTAAACAGCCTATGAAGTTGTATTAAATACAGGCCGCATATTCATGTTGGAGACTGCAAATGTATCCTATGTCAAAAGTAAGAGAGGTTAGAGGTGCCTAAAGGCTTAGAGAGGGCTTGGGAACTTAAGACTTGTTATTAGGAGACGTAGTAGTTAGTTAGTTAGTTATTTGGTGTTGGGGAAAACCGATAGGTCAGTAGGTAGCAGCTCGCTATTAAATACCTTCCTTGTAGCCATCCTATTTGCGTAGCTCCCCGGTGACTCTTAATATCGGATGGACTTACATATTATATACGCTAAAAGGTTCGAGCCTACCTCGGATACGTAGGACCTCGGCGTAACGAGGTCTCTATAGAAGAGTTCGGATATACGAGATTATAGTGATATCGAAAGAATTTGGTCTATAATCGTGAGCACCCTTAGGCCTTAGGCTAGGTCCATATTATTGATTTACTATGTGCTTTGATACCCTTTAGAATATCGACTCTGTTGCCGAGCCGAGTAGTGAATGGACTTGACCTGATGCATAGCAACCCTTGGAGAGCTACATACCCGCCGAGTGACTAGGTAACGGACTATAAAACGCCAACCAACTCCCTCCTCGCAAACTCAAACTCCCACCACCCTTGCCCGGCGCTGCACTCCTCAACACCAACGAAGCACCAGCCCACCCCTCCGATAAAAGTCTGGAACCACCCGAACCGGCACCATCTCTCCACCTTCTGCAGTCTGTACCCCATCTCTGTCCCACTGACCATCGACATACCCCTAAAACTCCCCAACAACCGCTCACTCCTGCACAGATACACCACATGACTTGCCAGCGTCGTCGGTCTCCTCGGCAGGAAAGCCCTCGTCCTCCCGCTCCAGATGAGGAAGACCATGTCAAGGAATATCACCAGATGCACCACCACGCCCGTCACTGCGAGCCCCAACGCCGTGCTACCGGCCATGACGCCGAACTCCTTCGTAGGAAAGGGGGAGTTGGTGATATACCCAGCCGAATACGCCAACTCCAACAGCGGCGGGAGGAAGATGGTAGCCACATAGACCATGACCATACTGAAAGCCGACCAGGCGCCCACCAGCCCTCCAAGCACGGCGCTGCCGAGGACCCCGAGACCGACAGTGTCGCTGTCCACCGTCTCCCTCTTCAGTCCCGGTCCGCGCTCTCGCCTGGCTAACCGTCGCCACGGCTCGAAGACTTGCACCTCCCGCTGGATGGACTGCCACATCATACCCCCTATCGTGATCGTGAGGGTAAACACCATCTTAGCAACAGTAGGTTTCGCGCCTTCCCCCGCCCCGGCGAAGGTGGCCACTTTGTAAACGGCCACCGTAATAGCCGCCTGTCCGAGCCAGAAGATGCACTCCGTCAGCAGCAGCGCCCGCTTCGTCAGCCAAAACCCCGTGGCGTCCATCCTGTCCTGCGCAAACACCCTCTGCCCAGGCACAATAGGCAGCACGTATCTCGCCGGGTCGACATTTAGCGCGACAAGTTGATACGCCGTCCCACTCCTTCCATCGGGGTGCATAACCGGCACATGCCTCAACCCAAAAGTTATCCCCCTTAACGCATGTCTCACAACGTCGCTATGCGCAAAGCTCGGAATCTGTCTTACCAACCGCAATGTATCGCTTTCCGTGCCCGCAATATCACTTATAAGACCGGCGATTCCCCCCATCCCCTTCGGATCGCGATACACCCCCGTCCTCCTACCCCACAGCATCCCAGCCAGCACCAACCCCGCCCCAGCCGCCACCCCGTGACAAACCTGCGCGGCGGTCGCGATGCCGCCCGACATGGTCACCGCCGCCCATCTGTCTCCTTCCGTCTTTCCAGCAGAGAACGTCAAGCTCCCCCACTGAACCCCCCAAATCCCCCCCACAAGCACGGGCAGTACCGTCGCGCTGAGTATGTACACACTCGAACTAACCACCACCGCCCAATGACCCCTCCTCATCGCGGCAAGCGGCACCAGGTACCCCAGCATACCCACGTAGTCCAACCCCAGAGCGTTATCCACGTCTCCGCCAGAGGCGGAACTTAGTTGCCGGAACGGCTCGAGCCGCCGCACGCTGACGTCTACCCCCTCCCACGGCAGGACGAGGAGGAGCGTGAGCAGGGAGACGGGGAGGTACTGCCAGCTGAGGTAGGACGAGAGGTTTGATTCGGAGAAGATGAAGATGCTGTCCGGGTTAGACAGAGTCGTATTGGCTTGGACAAGTGTGATTTGAGCTTGGTCGTTCGTGTATTTCTTGGCTATGAGCTGGATGCCGATTATGCACAGGACATGCAGGAGGGAGATGGGGAGGATGAAGAACGGGGAGAGGCGGAAGGGTTTCCAGTTGGGAGCATCGGAAGAGGAGGAGCGGGAGAACTCGGGACGACTCCATATTCGGACTGTGACTTGGGGGTTCTTCATGATGGAAAGGCTGGTTGGTGGTGAGTGAATAGTAAACATGTAAAAGCCGGTGGACGTAAATAGGGCCGAGGAAGGTTATAACCTTAACTCGACGTCGTAGCGGCACACCAATCCCCCTGGAGTACAAATAGACGCGTTGAGATTAAATCCAATTATAGTACTAGTAAGACGCTGGGGTGAGGCGGGCTGAAGTCTGTCCGGTTGCAACTTGGGTAGAGTACCCGACCACTCAGGTTACTGCCAAGACTGGCACCACAGCGAGACAGATTGACCTTCTTGACCGATGCCGGTGCGAGAAATGGAGGAGGCACGCGAGCGAGTAAACAATAACTCTCATATGTAAATGCCGGGTCGTAGTATCAAGCAGTTTGGTATTCGAAATGTACAAGCAGCCAAAACGATGCCTAGACCTCTCTGTATTGCATCTAGTAAACCACTCCCGCACACAGACGACCACAACCCCGTCTCTCTACTGTGTAAAATGCTGAGTCCGTCAAAGCAGGCGAGGGATATCTCATCTCATGCACCACAACCACCATATTACGGTCTGATAACCGCTAGCCAACTCCACCCTGCGCTTCCAGTAAGCATCCCAAGCACCCAAACCCGCTGCTCCCAAATATCCCATCAAAACCAACCGACCGACTCCGCCCCAAGCATCCTCCCTGCATACACTCCAGCGGGCCCATCAAGGCCCCATCACCACATCTAGTCACCTCTTCCGCTGCAGCTTCTCCGCCTTCACCCGGGGCGTGATATCCCCGTTCGTCTTGGGCATGTAGTAGTAATTCTCCGGAAAGAGGATAATGTTCGCCAGCCTCACGAGGTCGGCCTCGGCGTGGCTTTGCGTCACGCTGTCGCGCGCCACGTCCCCTCCTCCGTTCGCCGGCTTGCTGCCCTCCATATCGACGTCGCCGTCGCTGTCCTTCTTCTTTTCCGTGGGCGACTTATCCGCCGGACTGGCATTGCCGTTTTGCTCAGCCGGTGAGGGAGCGACGTCGAAGGGAGCCAGGCCCATGGCTTGCAGCCCCGCCGACCCGCCTACCTCGGCGATGTCTGTCTCGCCTGGTCGGCCGGTGTGGGATGCCTCTGTGCCTAGTCCGGAGCCGGTGGCGTCGAAGTCAGGCCCCGGGTGGCCGCGCTGGAACGTCTTCCTCTGGCGGGCGAGGTAGAGCGCGTTCGTCTGCGTCAGCGGCGCCGCTGGCACGTACACGAGGATGGACACCTGGCTGGTCGAGTTCGCCCCAGCAGCGACAGCTGTTGTAGACGCCCCTTCACCGGGCGGCGGCGTGGTTGCCCGGCTGGCCGCCACGCTGGCCATGCTGAAGTTGTCGTTGCTCGTGATGTGGTACGCCAGGTCCGGGTGCCAGAGGATGTAGTCCCCCGGCTGCAGCGTCGGGATGGTGACGAGCGTCCGCCGCAGGTGCAGGTGCGGGTGCCACAGCTCCGTCAGGCGCTGAGCGTGGCCCGGCACGGCGCCGTGGATAATGGTGCTCTGGTCCTTGTCGAGAGCCCAGTTATCCGCATCGAGGTAGGCTTCCCATGCCTCCGTGTCGCGGGGCTCCGGCGCCTTGGTCTTGGGGGAGAAAAAGGGCCTGAGGAGGAAGTAGGCCGTCGCTAGTTTGGGGGAGGGGAGGAGGCGGATGAGGCCCGGCTCGATGTGGTTGAGGGATAGCACGCCTTGGTACATGCGGAAGATGCTGCAGGCGCCGTGGCCGTTGTAGGCGTCCGTCGTGGTGCCGATGCGGCCGGAGGGATCCCACGGGTCGTACTCCTCCCATCTGCCCTTGAAGATGGCGTCGTAGGTGCCGCCGCGGCCGTAGCCGTCTGGCTCCCAGCGCTCTAGGCTGCCGTTATCGACCTGCGCGATTACGGTGGACGAGGTGAAGTCCCCGAGCAGCTCAGCGGCCGATGCAGCGGCCGCAGCAGCCGCAGCCGAGGTACTCATGCCGCCGGGGTTGACGCCGTTGCCATTGCTGCCAGGCGCCGAGTCAGTGCCGCTTGCGATGCTGCTGCTCGGCGCGCCGTGGATACGGATACGATCTGCATAGACAATTGGGAACTTGGTGGCCATGCGGTCGTCGGCCTGGTTGTCCCAGAGCGACATGACGAACTTCTGCGCGCGCAATACACTAGGGTGTGCGCGGCTGCGCACCTGCGCCGGGGACCAGAAGAAGTCGAAACAGGTCGGATCCTGGGCCGAAGGCGGCTTGAAGTCGTGCTTCGTCTCCAGGTACTTGACCGTCTCTGCGACATTCTTGTCGCAATCGGCCTTGGGCATGACGCCCCTTACGACGCCGACGCCAGCGCGGCGTAATTCGCGGGCAAAGTCGGCCGACTTGGAAGGCTTCTCAATGTCGGTGAAATCAATTGATGGCGTGAGGTTGGACCCGTGGCTCTGTATGTGCTGGGCCTCGTCGCGCAGGGCAATCAGGAGTCGCCTCCACGAGGCCTCGAGCTCTGGTTCATGGCCGGCGACGAGGTTGCGCTTTATGCCGGCGAAGCGCGAGGGTAATGGCACGGGCTCAGTGCCGTAGAAAGACAGGACGGGCGGCTCCATGGCTTGGTCAGAGGTAGTTGCGCTGGTGGTGGTGTTTGTGAGACTGTTGTCGCCGCCGCTGTCATTTTTGGACGCGGTCGAGGCGCGGAATTTGATTTTGGAGATTCTGCGGGGGCGCAGATGGCTGATATTGTACCAGTCCGTCCTGCTGTTGTCGCTGTTATTAGAGTTAATGGCGCTGCTGGTGCTGGTGCCGGCTACGGGACTGTTATTAGAGTGACTGTGACTGTGAGTGCCGCTGATTGTCCGGGTGTGAGAGTTCCCGTTTATGCTGTTCACGGTGGAAGTGTTGGTCGCCTTCTCCTTCTGGGACTGCGGAGGGACGGCCCCAGAGTTGTGTTGGTGGTGGAGGGGGGATGCGGAGGAAGACTTGGAGGTCGAATTATTATTATTATCCTTGGCGACCTGCACATGGTTGGCGTGAGAGTGCTGGTGGCACGGGGTTCTCCGGCTGTTGCAGTGGGTGCATCCATGTGCAGACAATCCAGACCCGGCAGACCGTTGCTTGCTGGCGGTGCTGCGCGTTGGCGGCGTGTCCCTCAATTCTCTCCAACTTGTCGATCCAGTAGTAATGCTCGGCAGCAGACCCTTGTCCATAATACCGGCCGGGCTATTGCCATTGGCCGCATCCATGCCAGCATTCAAAGTCGACCCCTCGAATACCGCCGGGACTACCACTGCCGCCGGCGCTGGCTCGACCAATGCTGCTGAACTGCTCATCCTGCATCGATGAGGGACATCGAATCCCACCGCGGCGGTGCTTTGTCCTTCTCTTTTGGTCCGTCGTCGTCGTCGTCGTCGTCGTCCACCACGATGAGTTTGTCCCCCGACTCTCCTGTGTCCAAGCAGACAACACGAGTAGTCCCTGTCGCAAAGAAGTCCGGTGATTATCCGAGAGGGTAGGAGTGCTGTCAGAACGTGAGTTACCGATGTCCAGGGAGGCCTGTTGTCGATGATGAGTGATGAGAGGTTCGAACGAGTGGAAGTGTGTGAGTACAAGTGTGTGGTCTTGTGACTGTCGGAATGTCCAGACTACCAGGTAAGTAGCATCAACATATATGTCCGTCCAACAGCGAACAGACGGCAGCAGGGTTGGGACAGGGTGGCCCTTCTAAATGGCGATTGGGTTCAATATAAGTGGTAAACTTCGCCCGTTCTTTAGGCAAAATGGCTGCTGTTGGCGAGAGTGGGAATATCCATCTCCCTGAGTACTTCAGGGCCTAGAAGCCGCCATTCAGTCTCGGTACATGAGTCTCCGCTTCTCGCTTCTCTGCTGCACAAGCATTGAGACTCCAGAGATTGTACAAGGGCCATCGCCGCGGTTCACCCGGCCAGGCGCGAAGAGAAGACCGACTCCTTGGGGAGTTACCGACGGGTCTGACGGAGTCACGGGACGGGACTCAGTGGACTGTGTGTCTAGCCCAGTGGATGGCTCAGCTCTTGTCATCCACCGTCATGCACATCCACATCCACGGCTGCCACGGCCAATCCGGCCAAGTTATGCTAAGCCGAAGCAGACCCTTGAGAAAGATACAACGAAAGAATGTGGAAAGACTGGACGACTGGCACACGGCCTGACGGGAAAAGTTCGCAGAAATGTCAAAAGTGGGTTGGGAATCGCGTGTCCCGATGTTCTGCCCCACCAGAAACCCCACACTTCTGTGGTGCCCAGGGTGCCCCACGGCTGACGGGAGTTTCGGTACTGCGGAGGAAGGCGCGCCTCTCCAACATTGGAGAAAAATGTGGCACACCATCCGGAGTAATTTGTCTGTCTCGTCCAATGAGGCGCGACCTGTCATGCAGCGTGGATCCCTCAAGGCGGAACACGGCTCCGCAAGCCTGAACTTACAGCGACCGGCGTAGCGCCTCACGGCCCGCGATTCCAAGTCTTGGTTGCTGTCGATGCACGGCCAGATCCAATCGGCTGCCCTTGCCAGTTGCCGCACCTGCCGCATCGTCGAAACCTCGAAGTGAGTGGCGAATCAGCTTGTCGGGACAGCTGAGTGTCTTCCCGTCGGGATCTGATGTTGCAACCTGGTTCGTCAGATAGCCGAACATGGTGTTTGTTGTCTTCAACCTGTCAATGGTTTTCGAGCTGCAAGTCTGCCAGTCTTTTTTCCTGTCTTTTCGTTCGACAACAGCTCGATGTCTCAAAGCGTCAACATTCCCTCGAGTTTCAACTGCGATGGACCTGCACCCTCTACACCGAGAGTTAATATATCTCAGAAGCATCGCCTAAGAAGCAACCACCCCCCCAGTCCCTCCTATTGAATCTCACAGCATCATCTAATATCGAGCTTATGCAGCAGAGATTACCCAAGCAAGAGGCTCTCATGCACACAGTCTGACTCTTGTCGCTTGGACCTTCGCTGCCACCACGTTACATACCTGGACAACCCAGGATACCATACACCATGCGATCCCATCCCGTCGCCATCTCATCTCATCCCATCCCATCTCATCCCATCCATCGGCAACCTACCCGACTGGACTCCGTCAGCCTGAGTCTGTTGCTGTCCTCCTATCACATGCTGGCCGAAGTCTTTCCACCTTTGTGCCTCGGCCTATTTCTTCAGTGTCTCTGGTCGACACATCCACATGTCGACCCGGATCTTGGGACTAAGGATACAGATACACGGAACAAGCTCCCAGCCCGGTCTAACCTGCTATCTGGTACTGACCCCGTTTGGGGACAGTTCACTGTCACCTTCCCTTGAGTGAGGTGAGCTATCTCACCATCCTGATCAGGCATAGTACCAAGGCCTCACACGCTCCGAGCTTCTTATCACGACACCACGAGCACGTCATCATTAGGCCCAGGTAGGAACGGAGTCAGCCCTGTTCCTCTCACCGCCCGGCGCCAACAACGTGGCTGCTGCCAAGATGTTGGGGGTCTAACTTGCTCTACACAGACTGTACTGGCGAATGACCTGGTTGGCAGCGTGGTTAGAGTATCAACCATCTCGCGGTTGGGGGTCACGTCGCACGCAATATGTCGACGCAGAACGAGCCGGTGGTTCAGTGTCAAGCCACTGTCCACGCTGACCCTGGGATCATCGTCGTGTGACATGGTCCAGTACACTGGGCACGAGGTATGATTGATGGAATTCACTCGGATAGAATTCTCTTCTCTCGGTGTTGTACCACCGGCGTCGCGAGTGTCAATACTAGAGAGCCATAAATAGCTTCCCCATTGTCTGAGCGCACTTAGACAACCAGGTAAGAAAGATGCAGGACGGCGAGAGTCTGGGAGCCTGGACTCTTGCGCGGACTTCGCCCATAGCATACCATGCCTCGGCTGGTTCCTTCTGTTTACCACGGTAACCTGCGCGATGTCTCAAGCTAACCGCTGTGAGGGCCTCGCAAGTGCTACCTGCGTTCGGTTACGGGCTATCATCTTCACAATGATCCTAAGGTTTGATAATCATATGGGAGGAGACGGACCGTCGAGACCCCTAACCCTGACAGATAGAACCCTAACCCGGAAATGAGACGGCAGCCCTCGTGTCGCGGACGCGTATCCTGGGCACGACGACGAAGCCGCGTCTCATGTTCTCGCGTTCTTGATCGCATACTCCTAACTGCTGTCTGCTCAACTCCCATATGCGCGCTGTCGATTTGACAGCTGATTAGGTTCAAGATGCCGCCGGTTCGAACGCAGAAACAGACTTCCCTCAAAAACTGGCTTGTGAAGGACTGCCCCCCAACCCAGCACGAGGCATTCAAGGACGGGAAGTTGATCAGGGTCTGTCAATGTGACGCCCAAACAGCTCGTTCCCAAGGAGAAGATGCCCGAGACCCAGGCACCTCCACCAGCAGCCGGACCATCACCAGCCAAACCCGCCCCGAAAATTCGCAAGGCGACCCTCAACCCCGGCAAAGGCGTGAAGGCGGCCGTATTCCAGGGTAACAAAGAATGAAACTCGAACTATGAGCAGATGATCGGCACCGCGACCCGAGACATTAAACTCGGCAGCTCCTTTGTCGTGATCGAGTACGTCCTCCCCCATACCCATACCCATATTACACAAAACAACAACACTATTCTACATGCATTGTCTAATCTCCGCCCCAGCGAACACATAGACGACATCCTAGCCTTCGGCCCAGTAGTCTGCAGCAAGCTCAAGACCTTCGTCTGCATCTACGAGGACGTCAGCTACGGCGCCAAGAACGACGCCGTCGGCCTGACCGACGCCAAGATCGCCTCCTTTGCCGCCGCCTGCCCCAACCTCACCAAGGTCACCCTCCAGGGCGCCCGCAACCTCGGCGACGCGTCCCTCATCGCCCTCCTCAGAAGCTGTCCCAAGCTCAACACGCTCGAGATAACGGGGACCACGGGCGGGGGGGGCACCGCCAAGAGCACGCCCGAGGCACTGAACACAGTCGGAGCACCCGGAGTGGGCGCCCAAGATGAAGAGGCTCACGATCAACGGCCACGAAGACTCCTCCGCGAAGGGCAAGCGTTGGCACAAGGACATAAGGGCCGTGTCCGGGACGAGGGCGGACCTGCTCGTCGTGCTGGTCAGCATCCGCGAGGAGAAGAAGTGGGGGGACTGGGAGCTGGAGAAGTCCGAGACGCTCATCCGCGCCGGGAAGAAGACGGACTGGAAGACGCCGAGGAAGCCGTGGACGGGGATGCCGAGGCCCCCGCCGAACGGGCGGAGGTGGGGTAAGGGGGCCCGGTGGCTGGCGTCGCTGGGGGTGCGGAGCGGGCCGTGGAGGCCTTATTAGGTCCCATCGAGCGGCCTTATTAGGCTCGAGGACTTGAACCGCGGTGGACGGGACCATCTAATATTTAATATTTAATACTGACATATTTACTACCTATCCAGCGACCGTACTATAGTAACTACCTGGTAGCACGACACCACCGCCACCCGTAGCGCACATTGTACCTTCTGCAATAACCCGGGCTTCAACCCTCACCACCTCACATCCCCTCCAAATGCCCATCCCCAACAAAATGAGCACCCCCAGCACACCTCCACCCACGACTCTGCTTAACCCAGCTAAATCCCGCCGGGCACAAGCCCCTCGCCGCCAGCTTCTTCCTCGCCACCGCCTCTTCCTTCCGTCTCTCCTCCTCCTCCATCAGCCTCCTAACGATCTGCTCCCTCAGCGCCTCCTGTCTCTTCCGCTCCTCTTCCTGGCGCCGGCGCTCCTCCTCGTCCTTGGCGATAAGGCCCCTGACGATCAGTTCTCGTGCGGCTTCCGCTGCGTCGTCGCGCGCTTGGAGCATGGAGCGGTAGGCTTCTTCGCGGGGCGCCTCGGCGGCGGCGTCGAGCTGGAGTTGGGCCCAGACCTCGTCCGAGACGCCTGCGTCTCGTTTCGGTTGCGGCGCTGAGGGATGGGTTTGGTGCGAGTGTGTGGGGGTATCATCTTCATTGAGAGGTGAGGGAGGTACAGAGGGCGCGGTGGTGGTGCTCGACTTCGAGGTGGTGGTTGAGGTCGAAGTAGCAGGAGACGGTTGTGGTTGTGATGTCTGTGGCAGCGACGCAATGGGTCGAGGAAGTTGAGGGCGAAGGTGGTCAAGCATCTTGTCCGCCCTGGATCCTGCATCCTGGCACCGAGTCTTCCTCTCGTCAAACATCACCTTGAGCGCCTCCTCAACGGTCCCCTTCCGCACGACGAGGGCCACGCCTTTTTTGGCCCCCTTGATCGTCTTTGTAAACACTTCTTGCGCCACTGTCTGGACGTCCCGCGCGCTACCCCAGCCGTCCTGCTTCCCGAGTCTGTTGAACCAATCCACGACGCCGTTCTTGAAGTCATCGGCAGGTGCTTCGAGAGCAGTCAGGTCGAGCTTATTACCCCTCTCGGCGAGACACTTCTGCTGCCCCTGGAGCACTTTGACCAGGAGATGGAAGCATTCAGCTGGCGTGAGGGCGCGGAAGTTGATCACCTCAGGGAAGCGAGAGGTGAGACCCGAGTTGATCGACATGAGGCGGTTGATGTCCTTCTCGTAGCCAGCGAGGATGACGATGAACTTCTTGAAGTACGTCTCCTTCGTCACGGCGTCGACCAGCTCATCGATGGCTTCTTTCGCGAAGGGTCCGTCGCACAGACGGTAGGCCTCATCGATGAACAGGACTTTACCGAGGGCTTTGTCTAGCACCTTACGGACCTGGGGACCCGTTTGGCCGACAAATTGGCCGACGAGGTCGCTAGCCGAGCACTCGATCACCTCCGTCGTGGCGAGGAAGCCCATGTCGTAGAAGACCTTGGCGATTTTCTTGGCGGTGGTAGTCTTGCCAGTGCCTGGCGGTCCGCGGAAGAGGAAGGTGAAGGGGACGCTCTCCTTCGGGTTCAAGCCCAGGGACTTCATATTGCGGGCGGTGCCTTGATATCCCTCGAGCTTGGCAATGACATCTTCGGCTCCGACGGTTCCCTCGAACAGTATCCTGATGTTGGTCGCGGTTCGCTCTGCGCGGTTGAAGTCCGGGTCGAAGTCGACCGCGTCGAGAGTCTTCCAACACTTTGTCTCTCCGTTGGAGAGGCGCGTCTGGTGTCGAGCTTTCGCAGCGTCGAGAAGGATGTCGATTTCGCCCGCGTTGCCGAAGTTAGGGCGGTTCCGAGCCCTGCTGAGCATCTCCTTGACCACCGTCTTGGCCTGTCCTGTTGCCCTGAAGCCCTGTTGCTTGAGCTTCAGATTCAAGATTTGCTGGAGTTCGTCATCAGAGAAGTCTTCAAAGAGGAATGCCGAGGCGATAGGGAAGCGTCTCGCGAGACCCGGATTGACGTTCTGGAACATGTCCTCCATCTGGCTCTTGTACCCGAGCAGCAGAACGCATTGATCCGAGCCTGGCACGCTCTGTACCTCGGCCACGATGGTGTCGATGACGGCCGTCTTGTACGGGTCGGCGGTGGAGCCGCTCCCCCCGGGATACAAGCTGTATGCCTCGTCTATGACAAGAACTTTGCCGATCGTCGACGCAAGGATGCCTTTCGTCTGCTGCTCTGAGTGTCCTATGTGTGCGCCGACGAAATCGGAAGGGTTCTTGACAACAACTGGGAGAGACTTAGCATATGACGCCATCTTGCTGGAGAAACTATCAAAACCTTACCTTTGCTTTTCGATAGAAGACCAAGATGGCACAAGATGAGGCCAAGTAACTTGGCCACTGTCGTCTTCCCGGTTCCAGGGTTGCCGAGAAACACTCGGTTCAGTGAGTACTGGACAATGGGCTCCTTAACGAGTTCTCGTCGGTAGTTCTCCGTCAGCGTATCGACCAAGGAATTGACCGCGGTTTTGACGAAACCGAGGCCAGTCAACTGCTGTAGCTTCGTCCAAGCCTCGCAATTGGCAAGGGCACCAGAGGGTTCGGGCCCGATCAGATCTTCCTTGGTGTAGAGGAAGTCGTCCGGGGTATCACCTTGGCTGCGTTCTCTCCTCAGCCGGTCGGCTTGTCTGTCGCTGATCATGGCCAAGGCGTTTTCAACCGTCCTCGCGTTGCCGAAGCCCTCACTCTCACGGCCGTAGCCAATCCGACGAGCAACGACGTAGGTGTACAGACCGTCCAGCCCATCTTCGCACTTCATCCGGCCCTGGTATTTGGCTCCCATCTTCACCTTGAGTATTTGCATCAGTTCGTTGTCTTTGTAGTCCGCGAACTTGAACTCCCTCGGGAAGCGACTCGGGAAGCCGGGATTGTGCGCAAAGAATGACTCCGTTTGCTTCTGATAGCCGGCGAGAATGAACACAACCTTGCCAACGAGGTTTTCAACCTCGGCGAGCAGGAAGTCGAGCACCGCCCCGCCGCCAGTGGTCGAGGCAGAGGACAGTTGATATGCTTCGTCTATAAACAAGACGCCGCCACCGTCGTTCTGGATCTCGTCGAGGAGTTTCTTGCAGCCGGTCACGCCCATGTTGGCGAGTCTGGAGCCGGTGGTCTCCTCGAAGCGGGAGCCGGGTATGACGCCGACCGAGTTGAGGAACCTGCCGTACAAGCGAGCAACCGTGGTTTTGCCTTGAAAATGTTGTCAGTCATCAAGCGGAAGGGGCAAGGGGGTGGCTAGTCATCTGTTCCTGGGTTTCCGAGCAAAGAACAACTGAACCTCTCCGACTTGAGGCTGGAATTCTGACGCAGTATGGTGTCCACTTTCGACTTGACGGAGAGGAACTGTTTCTTAACGTCTTCCAGACCGATCATGGCCATAAGATCGTCGAGAATAGGGTTGGTCCTTGCGCCTTCGAGCCTCTTCAACTGCTCCCACTCGTACCTCGCAGTTCCTGGCGCGGCTGGTCCATCGACAGGTGGGCTGTGCCCTGCAGGTTGACTCTTCGGTGATGTAGGGGGCTGTCCCCTTTCGGACTTTTTCCGTTGCGCCTCCTGCTTCTTGGTTCGCTCCACCGTGTCTCTGAGAGAAGCAGCTTCGGCGCGGCGTTGCTCCAGCGTCTTTTTCTGCTCCTCCTTTTCAGTCTCGTACTTAAGAACACGGCGTTGGAGGTCGATGTCGTCATCGAGGTCCTGAAGATCCTTCTTGTAGGCTGCCTGACGAGCGAGGCGATCTTTCTCCAGTTGCAGGTCTCGCTTGGCGCGCCGCTCGATCTCCTTGTCTTAATGTGACCGCAGCCTTAGGCTGGAAGGTACCCACGGACTTGTCAGGCTGGAGAAGCTGGTCGGAGAGAGGAAGGTCCGTGATACCCTTGAGACCTTTCAGGACAGGCTCATACGCAAACACAGGCGTATCAACAAGCATAAAAACCACACCTTGAATGGTCTTCAGTGCAAGCAAGGCCCGTTCAAGAGAGACACCATCCACGAAACGAAGAAGTACGACGGGCGGTGCATCGGCAAGCAGATCCTCATCCCGTTCAATGAATGCAAACCCGAAGATCGTCTTGTCCTTGCAAAGGACGCCGAAAGCATCATGGCGGAGAAAGCTGGAATGATCTTTCAGGTATGCTTTCCTGGCACTCTGACTCTTTGCTTGGAGCACTCCAAGCCCCTGATGGCAAACCACGGCAAGAGTACATGGCTTGGGCCAATCTAGATTGCCATGATTGACACTCACGGGCTGAAGCTGTCCCAAGGTGATGGCCCGGCGCCCTCGGTTCTGCTTCTTGCCCATAGCGACATGGAGATCGTTCCGAAGCTCTGCCAACATGTCCTCCCGGAGAAGGCGGGACTGGTTGTCGAGGTGGACTGCCGCACGGCCAGCCTCATCGACGTCGAATACCTCGTTCATCTTGCGATAGAAAGGGAGCTCGGTAGAAAGAAACTCGTCCGTCGTAGGATAGATAGATATCTTGCGGAAGTCTTCAAAGTCGTTGTCATGCCTTCCGCCGGGAGCATACGCCGCGGGAGACGAGCCAGTGGCGCTTTTCGCTTCAAGACTACGCTTGATACGGTACCCAAGCTCGCGTACCCCGTGATCTTGCGCTTGCATAATGGCTCCATCTCGGACGATTGACTTGATGTCCTCGAGCAAGTCCAAGTCTGCGGTTGGCGGCATAGAAACCAACTCGCAGACGAGCCATGCAAACGATGGGAGACTGTCTTCAGCCAGCTTGTGATCCAAGAAGAGGCGGACCATGGCATTCCAAACGGTCGGAGGTTCGACGATAGCGAGGAGTAGATCCTGCAAGAACTGGCCATTGGCCAGAGATTTGACACTGGGATCCGATAAGAAGGCGACGAGTTTCAACACATATTGCTGGATGAAGGTTGGCGTGAGGTCGACACGGACCGAAGTCCGAATAGCGTCCAGTGCGGCTGTTTTGGAGATAATCTTCTCGACGCAGACCGCTGCTGGTTGCTGGATGAAAACAGCTTCGAGGAATAGCTGCGCTTCGCCCGGAGTCTTCACCTGGCGTTTTGCAACGAGGACGTCCCGAAACAGGCGGTGTAAGTGGCCTGCTCGTCCCGAGTTCTCCGTGTTGGCGGACATGCTGAGTGAAAGTGACTGCGGTGGAATCTCAAGATCTGATCACGACCAACGTGGTTAATGTGACCATTGAAGGTAGAAAGAGCAGCGCAGAGGGATTATATGGTAGCCCAGTCTCGTGTCTGAGGCCTGGACAGCCGACTGGTTGCCTTTCTAGGCGCATTGCGTTGGTCGCTCTGTTCATGTGGTAGAGCAGCATGATGGGCTGGCGATTATGCTGGAGGCCTGCCACCACTCGTTGCTCGTAGTGATGATGATGTTGGTTGTTGAAGTCATGCAACAAGTGGGCCGTCCTGCAGTGACCCAAAAACCTCCAGTCGAGAGACTAACATCGTTGTAAGCGAATATGCGGTCTTCCCCCTTTTTGTAACACATCTGCTCAATTTCAACTCGCAAGCAATTCAAACAAGTTGAAGATGCGTCGATCTTTACCTTACTTCACTTGTCTTTTTCGCAATCCTCCTTTTGCTTGTCTTGTTCTGCTCGGTCGATCCCAGCCCAAACGCATCGCATAAAGTCTATACGTCTAGGCTTTGTTGCTAAGTAGGCGGCTTTGTGTAACATGCCTATCGTGCTTGGGCCTCAATGGCCTGCTGTTGTCACCGAATATGCCTGGCTGCATATGAGGCCCTGCTTAGGCCTCGGCCTCCCGCATGAAAAGGCAACCAACCAACACAGTGGACGCAGCAGCCGGCCGCTTCTATTTGCGAAATCGTGGGATGAGCTGTCACGGCTTTCCGACAGGCATTTTTCTGACATGCTTCTTCTTAGCATTGTCCGTTGGAGCCATGGCCTCAAATCGGATAGTTGCATAATGTCAAACGCACGCGGACAACAAACGGCAAAGGCTTGTGGTTCGCCTCTCTCAGGCTTTCTCCGGCAGCATGTCAGCTATTTAACGTGGCACACTTTCGATTCTGTGATTTGGATTCCTCTTCCTTCTCCAAACTGCCCCAAAGGACGGAGCTCCTCGTTCTCCTTGACTTCGATCTGCCCAGAATATCTCGCCCTTCTTCCGGCATACCTGTCCGTACAAGACCATGAGTACCTATAGAAGAGGCTGGCGAGGGGGTTGGCCGCGGTCAAATCGTTCGTACCATCCGAAGAGGTCTACAGATGTCTCTTCGTCCCCTGCACCTCCTTTGGGCACGGTCATCCAGTCACTGGACAAACATGACCTGGAGATAGACGCCGAGGAACACCTGGACAAGGCATACATCCAAGACTGCGAGCTTGTTGCTTCCTATAACTGGCTTGACAAGAGCTCCCCAAACATCATCATCCCGGGTACATATCACCTTACCCTGTCCCATTTATCGTGCAGCATTCGCTAACATGCGACCACAGGCCGACCACCCCGTTGGACACCGCTGCCGGGGGAGAACAAGCTCCCCCAAGACTCGGGCGACTACTTCCGCGACAAGAATGCAGCCAAATACCCCGTGCATCTGATGGAGGCAACCGTCCTCGCAGTGCTGTCTCTCTCCCCCAACATCCCTGCGGGCGTGGACATAGTTTGTTGCTACAGCTCGCTCGGCAACCTCGTCCGCTTCATCCTGGGCAAGGACAAATCCTTCCGCATCCTCGTCCAAGCCGTCGGCAACTCCGTGTTCTTCGTGCGCAGGGAGAACTCCCCTACCGAAAAAATAGAGGACATCAGGGGCCACGGCCACACGTTTCCCGAGGCGTACACAACCTGGGACCCGGAGGTGAGGGGGTGCGATACCAGCCACCGGATCCTGAGGTACCGCTTCGGCGGTTTGAGGATGCTCGTTCGCGCGGAAGCTGACGCGTACGTTGCCGATGAGAGTGAGCAGGCACCCTCTCTGAGCAGCAGGGCTGCAGAGAAGGAGAGTGCCTCGACTTCCTCACCGACCAGAGCGAAAGACATCGAACTTCTCAGCACGCTCATGTCCTCCCTCAGCCCCGCCAGCCATGCATCGCCCTCTTCCACTTCTCCAACCACGATATCAATCGCCACCAACCCTAGCTCCCAAGCTCCGGTTCCCCAGTCCCAGATCCTAGAAATCAAAACCCGCGGCATCTGGAAGAAAGACCAGGAGGACACGATAGCCGAAGAGATGCCCAAGCTTTGGCTCGCGCGCGTGCCCAACTTCGTCGTCGCCTACCACGACCGCGGCACTTTCGAGGCCGGTATCAAGGTCCAGGACGTGAAGCTGCGCGTCGACCGGTGGGAGAAGATGGCTAAGCGAGAATTGGCGGCCTTGGCTGCTCTGCTGCACCGTCTGATCGGACTTGTCAGGGAGAGGGCTGACGGGAAGATTGAGTTGTGCAGGACTGGGATGGGGGATTTGGAGGTTAGGGAGTGGGGTGGGGATGTTGGGGAGGTTGTGTCGGAGGAGACGAAGGGGAGGTGGGTGGGTGGCGGTGTCCAGATCACTGGCAGTGCTGCCGGTCTTGGGAAGGAGGAGGAAGCTCAGCCCGATGCCGCCTGCAATTGAAGCCTGCAATTGAAGCCTACAACTGAGGCCTGCAATTGAGGCTGTTCTGTAGGGCTACAGTTTATCTTTACTGTGATAAGGTATCGTAATATACGCTGTACGCCCCTGTACTACTGGGGTTCGTGTAACACTTGTTTTCCTGTTTCCCTACATTCCGGTCAGTCTCTCCTATCGTCCGCCATACATAGTTTGCCTCGACGGGTTGTTTAACTACCGAAATTCGAAGACTCAGCCGAAGAAAAGCGCCTCAACGAAGAGCGAGAATGGGAAAGGACTGTGGTGTGCTATTGGTGCAGAGTGAAACTGAATCCTATATAAAAGTGAAGCACTGCGACTAAGTCGACACCCGTCAAGGAGAACACAACACCAATCAAGTTGGCCTGCAACGTCACAAGGCAAGCCGAGCCATTCGTGCCCCTTGTAAGCGGCCGTCAGCAACCTGGAAGGCATCGAACTAGGTTCCACTCTACCATGTCGTCTGCACCCTGCAGAGGCCCGCGAGCCCCGCAAACTGTCCATAAACATGTAAGTGACGACCGGCTTTGCTCCATTCTACTGCCATGACCATTAATGTTGCTCGACACACCCCACACAGAAGGGAAACCCTGCACCAACAAGGCAGCACAGGACATGTTTGCAGTATCTGCCATCAACTCCCCACCCTACCTAGACCAGGGTCTGTTACGGGCACTGCGAGTAATACGGACCCGACGACGAGCAGGCCGATCCCGCAGCGCAGGCCGTCGGTCCCGTCCAGCCGATCCCGCCGCATTGACCCCTTTTTCTGGAGAATGTTGTCAGCTCCCGCCTCACAGTCTGCGGCAGAAACGAGCAGGGGGTCTTACGTCTGTGAAGGAGCAGTGGCTGATGTAATACTACTCGTGCTGGTCGTGGACATGGACGTGGACGTGGACGACGGCGTGGTGGGAGGCTTGGTCGTCGTCGTGGTAAACAGGGTGGTCCTACTAGTCGAGATACCACTGCTCGAAGTGGAAATCCGTCCCGTCGTAGTACTACTGCTACTACCACCACCGCTCCCGCATCCCACTCGACCAGACCCAACCGCGACATCGTCGTACCATATGGTATTCGCATCCCCGCCGTACGACTCCTAGCCAAAGTATACGCCCGTCACCTTGGGCTTGTGGCCGGTGCCCCACTGCTTGTTGTACGGGTTACTCCCCGCGCCCGGCCCGGCACGTAGACCGGCGACGGCGCTGCCGTCGAGCCACGTCTCGAAGGTGCCGTTTATGTCGAGGTGGTACTCGAAGCACTGGAAGGCGCCGGCCGCGAGCGCGGGCCGAGGACGCGATACTCGCGGGCGATAGGTCCGGTAGCGTCGTTTCGTCGGACTCGCGGTTGTATATAGGATCTGGCTCTGGCCGCCGATGCGTGGGCGCTTACCCGTCGTGGTGTCGGGTATGGTGATGAAGCTCGCGTGGTTGCCTGTCAGCGGGTGGAGGCTTTGCTTTGAAGGTTAGGGTGGTTAGTTACCGACTGCTTGAGATGGCGAGTGTAGTGATATTGAGAGGGTAACTTAGGTCCATGCCCGGATGTAGACGTCGCCGCTACTGGGCATAGCTGTCGTGCCGAAGAAGATGTAGCCGCAGTAGCCGCCGGGACTGGTTACCTTGACCGAGTTCTTGCCGCTGTGTGCCGTCGTGGTGTCGAGCCACACTATCCCGCCCTAGTTGCAGTCGTTAGCGTATATCGGCCACTTGGTCTGGTCCTAGCCGGCCTCGAAGTCGTCGGATATCTGCGCGTGGCAGAAGGAGAGCGCCGATGCGACGAGGAGGGCGGTGTAAAAAATGTTTGTAGCTTGGTAGGGTTATTTATTAGTTGCAGAGGTGTCGAGAAGGGTCGAATAGGATTGCAAGGGATACTGGGTCGAGAGCCCTTGTATATAGGAGGCTGATCGTCTGTCTCGTCTAGTCATATAATCCATTTAGAAGATCTCGAGGTCGCATTCGATCGACGGCTAACGCGGAGGGCGGACTTCCATGCAAATGTTAAATGTTAGGACCGTCAACACTTCCATCGCCATCTCCATTCCTACTTCGGACCATCGGTTCCTATGCCTGCTAGGAAACCCGGTTTGCTTTACCGCCATGGACCGTGGTTACATCAGGGAGCTCGAATGGCCATTTGAGTGCGCTTGACTAGGTCCCGATTACTCGGAGAGGTGTTACAGCCGCGGAAACCCGGTGTTTCGGGGTGAATGGTGATTGAATCAGGGGTCGGAACTACTGCGTCCGTGCTAATGGATCTCGTATCGGAACAGAGGAACAAACCAAGATTCTGCAGATCGATGTGTGCCGCAGGGCTGGTTGGCTAAGAAAGCATGTACTTCGTGCCCTCCGAAGGTGGTCACTATGTATCCAGGTACCAAGGGTCGCTTTTCGTCAGCGGCTGTGAATATTGAGTGGGTTGAAGTACGCGCCGCGGACTTCCATGTCTTGCCGCTTCGAGAGATCGCATTACTTTCAGCCCTCGCCATAACGGTAGTAACAGACCCTGTGGACACCATGAGTAGACGTCCTGCCCATGAACCAGGTGATTCCCGGCGGCCCGATTGCCGCCGCGCTTTCATCGTTTCGACCATACACATCGGGCACATCCTACAGCGGTAGGAAGCTTCGAAAGTCGGCAGAGTGAACCTTGGAACAAGTATCGACTGAGAGATCAGAGAATGATCGTCACATTGCCTGCCGGCGCCCAATGTCACAGGTGAACCTCACTCGCAGCAAGCTGGAAGATACAAGTCGCCTTCGCAACGCGCGCATATGTACGCAATGATTAAGAACCGCGCGCGGTCACGTCTGGTCGAGGTTCCGGCAACAGTGTGGTGCCTCAAAGAGTGATACTGGCAACGGGCAAACAAGGCTGAAATGCTGCATTCAACATGTGCTGTGACCCTTTACATCAGATATACCAGCCCAGACAACGCCAGCGCCATGATACTCGCTTGCTTCACCGTCCACGATCCCGTTCGACCCCCTGCGTTCAACTGAAACCCCGAAATCTTGGGCCAGGTGGTGTTCCCCCCATGTAATCGCAAGCAGCTCGCCGCCTTATTATCCACGTCGCCGCGGCTTTCTCCCTTGTCGAAGTAGGACTTGGGCAGCTCGCACCAGAGCGTGCAGTGGTCGACGACCTGCACCGGGTTGGGTTGGCAGCACGTGACCATCGGGGGGAATGAGGCGTCGGAGCCGGGGGCCACCATGACGTTGATGTTCTGGGGTATGGGGAGGGACTTGACATCGGGAAGGGCGTCGTCGGGGCAAGATGTGTTCGCCATGTTGCTGTCGTGTAGAGGGTGCTGTGGTGGTTGTCGGGGGATGCGAATTGCGACTCTTGGCCTGGGTGCAGTGAAGATGGAGAGAATAGCGCTGCAAATTCAGTTGGGTACGCTGAATAAAGTGCAGGTTGGGTGACAAAAGCCAAAAGGTTGTCTGGGACTTCGTCTTGTCAACAAAGAGAGAGCAGAGAGCCGGAGAGGACGTGGCAGCAAGGCAACTGCTTGACAACCAACACTGTGCCGGTGGACGTTGGTTAGATATTTGAGGCCGGGTGACGTAGCATATAATTTATATAATGCTGTGACGGGGTGCTGTTGGTTTTGACACCGAGGTCCGGTTAATGTCGCAAGGTCCCTGAGCGGCATGGCTGCACAGGCGCAACGAAGCCGTTGCCAATAAATTACTATGCTGATCTCTTGTCAGTGCCAACGACTGAGAATTGTATTGGTCAATTGATCCCCATACCTTGGTCATTGGATGATAACCGATGCGATGTGAAGTGTGATGAGAGAACGGCCCGAATGTTCAAAGAACTGTGGTAGTATACGTCGCCCGCCACTTCTTACCCCAGCGGCGCAGCATGATGGTCGATTGATGAGTGGACTTCATCTTCCCTACGTTTACACCGAGGTTGCTTCGCGTCTGTCGGAGGAAGGGCGGCAAACTGGAACGTGGTGTTAAGATTCGTCGGCAGTCTGTCGATGGACAGAATCACAGGCTGGGAATATGGTCACTCTGCTTCAGTTGTATCGTCGGTCTCGTGAGCTACCCATGTCTAGGTAGCATGGAGTTAATCTCTCAGCTGCTTGGGCCTCAAGTTGCACCTTCCGATAGCAGTTGTAGCCACCTAGTGAAGGGAAGAGTAGTCTCGGAGCCAAACCGCCTTCCGAAGGGATGATAGGTCAACTCTAGCTGCGGATATACATTATACATACCAGAAGAGGCAGCTGGTTGCAAGTCCCAGATCGTCAGTATGACAGTAGGTGCTCCTAAGGATGGCACTCCTCTCACAAGAATAAGATATCCAGTACTTGATGGCAGCCAGCGATAATTTTTCAAGGATGGCAACCGACAGGTGACAGAAACAAGATAACGGCCCTTAATCGAGATGCGACCAAAGGGAGCGTACGCCTCGATACTGCATGAGATGCTACATAGTGGTGGTCCTTTCAGTACGGCAGTAATGGCACAGTGAGGACGTCGAACCAACAGGTCTGGAAGTTAATATCAAGGGAAGTGGAGAGGTTCGGGGACATGGCCTACTCAGGTCGAGTGGTTATCATGAGCCACTAGACATATTACTTGGAAAGATGAGAGGAACTCGTACCATGGTTAGGACGTGTCAAGCATACCTATAATCACGAGACGAAAAGTATAAAGAGTGCCACGTCGTCGGGGAATATGGAAACGAGGTTCCTCATTACTATCCTTCCGAATTGTCTACACAGCTTCAAGTTTATCAGAGCGATCAGCTCAGGGTTTACATACCTTTTCATCGTTTGATAGACTTCGATCCACTCGGCCCCATACTCGGCTTGCAGGGCAATATGAGACTCCTAGGGGGAGCTTCGGTCCTCCTCCCTGCTGTGCTTGCGATTCCGCTTTCGCAGGGTGGTCAAGACACCCAAACGGTCAAAGTTCTTTTTCAAGTCAACGAAGCCGCGTCCGAAGCCGTTATCGAGGTCTGGGATCATGCCCGGTCTGAGATCTTTGCCCGTTCATGCTCTCTGTCCCTTGCAACTGGTGCCTTCCAGAGCACACCTTTTAACTTTACCGTTGATGGGTCCGGTGCAGGCACCGTTCGCATCGGCGCCAGGGACTACACGGTTCATTCCAACCCTGCTATCTCAGGCGGCATCACGTGTGGTCGTCTATCGTCCGCGGACGGAGCTGTTGTCAGCTGCGATGTTCCCATCCCAGCATCACTGCAGTTGAGGGGTCTATCGAAGAGAGCCCTTCCAACTTGCCGTCCGAATGGGTCCGACAGACTTTACGCAATCCTGGCTGGATTCGAAAGCCGCGACATTCACCGCGGTACCTGGTCCAGCAATTCCACCTCGGCCGAGCTACCTAACACCAACCCGGTTGGACACCCCAAACGCCAAGGGTCCTGCGGTGTGTGGTCTTCAACCACAATCATGGTCGGTAACGGCGATCCGCATCAGAATCCGCTCAATATCCAGCTCAGTGTAAGGATAGCCTCTCTATAGTCTATACTCGCCGATTCGTGCAAGGCTATCCCAATATCTAACACCACCTTATTAGGAACCTATAGAACTGCGGGCAAGGCGATTGCCAAGTTGATCACACGGTGTCTAAGTCATTCACCATTTCCTGGACGGCCAGCGCAACAGCCGCCGGATGGATCAGTGGAGGATTTGCCGTCGAACAGAGCATCGAAACGGGAAACGAGTATGGATGCCAGGGTGTAGCGGGTGACCGCGTCGCGGTGTGGAAGGCTATTGGCCTGACCGCCTACACCGTGCAAAACTACAAAACCAACCAGTGTACCGGCACCGAACCCAACGGTAGCCCTTTTACCATGTGGTCTCCGAACACGGGCAACCGGGGCGGAGGCTACTATTGTGTCCACGGTGCAAACGTCGCTTATCAAGGCGATCGTTGGGTCGATACAACCGGTCCTGCAGGTGGCCCCCCTTGATTAATGCACGGGCATTGCCATCTCACTGCGCAGGTTACGGATGTGTGGGACACCGCTCGAGGAAGTCGAGTCACGGTCCAAGATTCTCACATTGGGCTCAGAGGAAAAGAGAAGGGGACTGTTCTGTTCGTTGTTCGGGTTTTATGTGCTCATATTCTAATCTCCTTTCTTGTTTCGAGATTCAACATCTCGGTTTGGATCTGTTGGGCCAAGTAGTATTTAGCCACGAATATAGTGCGAAGGTGCTCCTAGTCTGTGACGAGTTGTGGTGATGAAAACGTCATACCCAGTGTAGTATTCCAGAGTGCAGAAACGACCAGTTAAAGTTGGACATTCCGCCACCAAGCCTATCACTAGACCCTGTGAACGGGCAAGCACCTCCAAGGCCACTGAACAGCCGTCGCGGTGTATATGTGCGCTTGACGATTGACAATGGGCCCCGCGCCCGGAGGACTGAAGATGCAGGGTAGAACCGGCCTTTCGCTTGCGGCTTGCTTGGGGCATCTTAGCTTTCAGCCATGGCAGCGATCGCAGCTGCGCTAGCGCGTACGAATGAGACAGGGCATCGGCAGCTAAACGAGAGTTGCGGCGGGTAAGGATTGACGGTGAAGTCGAAGAGGGTGACAAAGAGGACGGTTGATTTAACGATGGCCTTTAGCCGCTGCGCCGCTCGGTTACACGGCAGCTGCTAGCCTACTGTTTGAATTATAAACTTGAAAGTGGTCTGCAAGTCGCCACAACTCCCGGTCAAGCCGCTCCGGACCCTAGGGTCTTCTACCATTCCTGGTTCTCGGCTACGTCCCCGCCCTGCGGGTCGACGGCGGGTAGATAGTGGTTGACACCTTCTACATGTATATGGTAGGGGGGAGAGTGGCATACATTTTTCCGCAGTTGGACAGCGTATGGGTTTAACTTCTACGAACAATAAACCGAAGTCGTTGAACCCCTTTCCATAACCGGTGACTAGACCGGTGTCACTTAGCTGTACCCGTCGGCAAACTAGCCAGACGTGATAATCGCCGCAGCATTACTATTCCGTTGAGCCCTACGTGCCCAACAGAGGGGGTTGTGTCCGGTCGGGTATGCTTGGATTCGCCAGGCGGGTGGGTGGAGGTGTGCTGGGGCCAGTCATTGGGTTGGTGATGGACAGCTAGAGGGAATGTAGCGGCGGTGTTGAGGGATTGAGAACGGAGCTGATTTCTATTGTTGCTAGATCTACTTAAGGCGGCACACTTGTCTCTTGCAGCAATCTGACGACGTCCCCATGGCCCTGAATATTCGCATATTGAAGGGCAGTCCAGTGCTTGTTGCCAGAGGTCATACTTTTGTCTGCGCCGGCGTCAAGCAACCTCTTCACAACACTTGCATGTCCCGCTTTGGCTGCAGCAGTGAGGGCCCTATATCCTTCGTAGTAGCTCCCCGGCGCATTGACATCAGCACCAGCAGCCAACAAGACCTCGAGCACCTCGATATGACCGCCCAGCGCAGCACCCTGCGGAGCCGTCACGCCCTTGTATCGCTTGATTGGTGCGTTGACATGCGCACCTCGTTCCAATAATATCTTGACAAGCTCAAGCTGCCCATTCTCCGCCGCCGCCTGGAGTGCCGTCCTGCCATGATTGTGCGCAGGCTCCGCGTTGACATCGGCTCCAACATCCAGGAGTCTCTTGACCACGGCTACATGTCCGCCCTCTGTAGCGGCTTGCAGTGGCGTCCTCCCATAGTAGCGGTGCGGTGTCACATTGACATCCGCACCAGCAGCGAGAAGCGCATCAACGACGTCAGCATGGCCCTGTCCTGCAGCCAGTGTCAGCGCCGTGTGCCCGCCATTGTTTCCACCTGGTGCATCAACTTCGGCTCCAGCTTCGAGAAGCAATCCCACGACAGGTAAATGACCAACTGCCGCCGCCGCCTGGAGTGCGGACTTTCCATACCAGCCCTTGGGGGGTTCGTTGGGACTTGCACCTTCGGCAAGAAGCTGCGCAACTGCTGTCGCGTCTCCTTTTGCCGAAGCAACCTGTAATGGCGACCAGGTATTCTCATTTTGGGTAGTTTCTCCCTCGCCTGCTTCGGATAATCCTTGAACTGTGGTGATGGCGACGTGGCCGTACATGGCTTCTTCAGAACGACGATGATGGGAGAAAGCAGGCGAGCTCTTAAACCCGTGAGCCCTGAGACTGGAAAACAAGTGGTGCCACACTTCGGGCGATGCCTAGCGGCCATAGGTAAGCGTGCTAAGTAAGGTAGTAGAACTAGACTCAGGTAGTCGCGTCTCCCTCAATAGGGGTCACTATCACCGAACGGCACAGTTACTTGGCAGCGACCAGCCCTTTTCAGCGATCTCGCCGATATTACAACGGTCTTGGTACGAAGATAGCACGATTTTTTTATTTACGACGTTTTTCCGTTAGAGCCGCTCCTACAACAATGACGGAATTCTTCACTTTCCAACCCGAATTCAAGTGTCTATGACGACGTGACGCCTGATCTGAGGAGTCAACATTGTGGCGATGGCACCACCGTGGCTGCCAGGCCTACTTGTCGCCATCCTCGCCGTTATTCGTCCTGTAGCGGCGTACAACACCTCAGTCAACTACCTCACCGACGGAGGTGCACAGTTCATCTACTACCAGGGCAGCATAACCGGCAACTTTGCGCACAACTTGACTCGCTACAACTACCATCGGACGAACCCCAAAACCGGCGAGCCAACGTACGGCTGCGGAGACAACGGGACCTACCACTTCACCCTCGAGAGGGCCGTCGACTCGTACATGCGGATTGGGGTGAACGCGCCCTGGGACACGAATCCGTTCTTCTTCTCGCTGTTCCGCGGAGTGGACGGTTACAGGACTCGCGACAGGCCGCTCCCGGAGTTCGAGTTTGCCACCGCGCACTTTGAGTGTTTCAAGAATGGTGTTCCGTGCGATGACTTGAAGCTGAAGCCGTGGGAGTATGTGCCTCAGCTAGAGGTAGATCTTAATAAGGCCTCCATATCGGCGATGAAGGACGGGAACTTGACTGACGGGCCGTTCTATGCTGTGACGGGCGATGAGAGGACCTATGTGGGAAATGGGACGCTGTCGCGCAACCGGGCACATTTCCAAGTACCATCCAACTACTCACGATATGATAACTGCGTCACGGAGTTCGAGATTATATGGTTCGTCTACTCTTCATCCCCGTTACGTGGGCCTATGAATACTCACGATGCGTACAAACAGGAGCAAGGACACCACCTTCACATACGCACTGAACTTTACGAACGCTACAGCTTTGGCGTCCGTGATTGCCACGACACCAGATGGGGTACTGTCTATCTTCTTCAACGGCTCGCGGGAGGATCAGCACAACCTCGGGTCCTTTCATGAAGACTACTTCTCCCCTGCAGTGCCGGACCCAGGCGACTGGCGCACCGAGTATCATCCGATCCAGCTGCTGAACCCGGCGGACTATCCGTCGCCAAACTTCACCTTTACTGACGGGAAGGGCTTCAAATGGGGAACCGACCATGAGGGGAGATGGGATGCGCGGCCCTTGGAGTCAGGCGCTGTGTCTCGGGGTGGGAGCGGAGCTGCAGCATTGGTAGCTATTGTGGCTGCTTGCTTACTCTGGCTATGCTAGACCTATAATCGAGATGTACAACAAACTTGCATTGACATATTTATACGACTGTCTCAGACTGTTCTCCAACCTCATCCGACAGATCATATCACTGACTCGGCCACGGTCCACGATCTGCCTCTACTTCATAACAGTCATAGTATGCACATACCTCAACTTCCCCCCCTCAACACGAAACTCGTGCGAATCAGGGTCAGCCCCCGCAAAGTCAAAGAAGACATCACACGACCCCGTGACCTCGTCAATCACATACCTCCGGTTGACATTCTTGATCCCGCTGGGCACGCCCACATTGCAGCTAGGCTGGACATAACTGCCCCCCTCCAGCCTAGCGCACGGGTTCCCCCACGGCACTTTGACGTTCTTGTCATTAAACAGATCCAGGTACGCATCGGCAGCAGCCTGGATCACGGCGCGCGTATCTCTCTTCGCTTCGTCGATGGGACCCCAGTTCTCGGGCGCGGCGTACTTCAACGTGCCCGCGGGGTTGAAGAGCCAGTCGCCCGTGGACGTGACAAGTGTCTCCATCAGCGTCAGGGCGCCGTCGGCTCCGAACCGCATCTGCGTGCCGATGACGTGCGGGTTTTTGCTGTCGGTGATGATCAGCTCCGTGAAGGTGGCACACTGCGTCGTGTCGAGCGTCGTGCGGTTGTGGTCTATCTTCAGTGGCGTGGCGAGGATCCCCGTGGACAGCGTGGCCGCCTTGAAGTTCTGCGTGTAGGTGAAGTTGGCGCTGTTGGTCTGCACGCCGGCTGCTGAGCCTGCGGCTTGGGCGGCGACGTAGGTGTCTGCTTGGGATTGCAGGAAGGCCCGGTCGCAGGTTGCGGCTGTGGAGGTGGGTGCTGCGAGGGCAGCACCTGTTAGGGAGAGCGCGGCGATAAGGTGAAGCATGATGGGCGGTTTCCCTGGCAGTGCTGGAACCGGGAAGGCGGTTTAGAGACAAGTTCCGCAAGATCGAGGGTGGCCATCATTCACGGGCTGTACTTATAGGTTCCTGGATAATGTGCCGAGAACACTTTGCCCCAAGTGAGGTCGCGTTCGGAAGAAAAGGGGTAATAGACATAATTTATATGAATTGTGCGGAGATCTCGGCAGCTGTCCTTAATGTAACTATGTCGATCTTAACAGCTGTGTTAAGTCGTCAATTTGCTAGAGTCCAGTTACCAATCATCTAGAGGATAGCTATTATGTTGCAATCATTTCTGCGTGCTCAAGCGAGTGTCCAACCGATGCCGGCTATACTCCACGCACCTAGGCCATCCCTCCTATCCAACTGTCAAAGTGTTGTCCAACGAGGCACTAGTCTAGTTGGCTTTTTCCACGGTGTTAGCTAGGGGACTAACTAAATAGGGTCCATCATGTGCGTATTCGACTCACCAGGCAAGCAGTAATGGATGCTAATACATTCGATCTGGTTGATGTTGTAGAGTACGCGGTCGTTGTCCCTGAAGCAGTTGAAGCTCTGGAAGCCATTGTTGATAACGCCCGAGAAGGTGCCGAAGTCGAGGTTGACGTCGTTGATGGTGACCGTGGCGCTTACACC